>CM042480.1:6855000-7307500 GCA_023621385.1 Quercus gilva | reverse complement strand
TAAATTTAATAGTCTTTAAATAATTATTGGGTCAATCTGTACAATTATGTTGTAGTATTAGTCAATACCAGAAACATCTTCGTTAACTCAATCCCAATCTCTTTTTATTATAAAAAAAAAATAAAAGCCTAATCCCTTTTTCCAATTTATTTTTTTCTATTTTATTTTCCCTCCACAGTCTTGTCTAGTCAACTTTATCTTTTTGTTTATTTACTTACTTTTTATTACTATCTCATTTCTCTTTAATTCCCATCCACACATTTTCAAATTGAATCTTATCTTAAGATCCACTACACAGTAGCCCATGTTGTCCTTCAATACTTGTCCCTCACAAATCTCTTTCTCTCATTCTCTCTCTAGTCTCTCACGCATACTTTTCTCAGCAAAAGATTTAAAACAAAGCCATAATCACACTTAGATCTAGTTCTCTATTTCCCTCACAGATCAGTTTCTCTCTCGCAAGTTGCTTCTCCTCACTCAAATGTTGCACTGGCTGGTCCGGTCACCCTATGTTTGAGCTACACTACCACTACCATGCCTCTTTCTATCTTGCTCTCTTTTTCTTTTTTTTTTTTTTTTTTTTTTTTTTTTTTTTTTTTTTTTTTTTCAAGTTGCAAAGGAATTACATTCTGGGCCGAAACGCATTTTTCGGCCGGAATGACTGAAATTTGCTAGAAAGGTCAGTACAAACTGGAATAGTCCGGTACCGGATTGTTCACCAGTACGAAAAATTATTGCTACATCGGCCGGTACGAAACGGTATTGACTTCCTTGGCCGGAACGCCGGTATAGGCCGAATTTTGGAACGAAATAGAATAGTGGGGTTACTTATACCGGAACGAAAAATTCTGATTGGAACAGAACAGTATTTAAAACATTGATCCTGTACTGTGTTTGAAGAAATTTATGGAATAAGGAGGAAGATGTCGAAGAGGGAGATGTGATTATTTTGTTTTTTTGTTTTTTTGTTTTTGGTTTGGGTTTGTGCTCATGTTTACTGTTTTGGTTTGGTTTTGGAGTGTGCTGCGCTTGTGATACAAAGGAAGATGGGAGAAGAAAGAGTGGATCGGGTTTTTATAAGGAATGAGGAGTATCGGGGATAAATAGTTATTAAAATTAGAAATTTTGTTTTATAATGCTGATGTTTTAAAAATAACGATGGCATGCAAAATTATGGTAGCTTAAAAGTTTCGGTTTTATATATATACTAGTACTATGCCAATGCGATGCACGGCTTAATAAAAATATTTTGATAATATAATTAAATTTAATAATGAATAAAATGAAAAAATAATTAATTTAAAATTTAATAAAAAATAAATTGTACTTGTACGCTTGAAAGAAATTTAATTTTTATTTTTTATTTTGAGATTTAAATAATTTTTTTTTAGTATTGATTTTATTCAAATGGTTATTAGGTATATCAACCCAAAACCAGAATATGTATCCATATGTAACATTCCAAAAGTCATAACAAATTAAATCCAATATAAAATATTGATGTCAACAACAAATAATCATGTAATAAGAAATTAAAAAATACAAATATATTGCTTATTATATTGATTTCTAAAAAAAACACTAAAAGGTGGGATCAAACATAAAATTTCAGCAACAAATACACAAAATCATATTATATATAATAAAAAGGAAACAAATACACAAATTCTTTTCAATTTGATGAAAGAAAAAAAAATTACCTGTAAGGTTGTAGGTAGGGTAGAGAGGAGAAAAGAAAAATATAACAAATAATTGTAAAGTACGTAGTAAAAATAATAAACACCAAAAAATTGTGTGTATATATAGTGAGAATTTTAGGTTGTGAAGAAGGTGATATGAACAAAAAGAAGTAGTTTAAGTGAAACTCAAATACCTTTTTTTTTTTTTCTTTTTTTTTTTTTTTTTAGGAAAAAGATAACATAAGATGCAAATTTATTCACCAAAAAAAAAAAAAAAAAGCGTAGGAAAAAAAAATTGCAAGTTCTTTTTTTTTTTTTTCTCCTTTTACGTTTTTTTAAGAAACATAGGAAAATGGGATTGATTAAACTAACTGAAAGTGAAAACCAAAATAGAAAATATATGGGGTGGAGCGGATTAAAATATTTAGTGCTTACCAAGTTTGGCCTTCAGGATGAAATGCTTCGGATATAGTTTACAATGTTGTGATTCTTCTAAAATGGGCAAAGCTTAGAACTACCAAAAAAGCATCAAGATGAAAGAATCTCTTTTTTATTTAAATTCTGTCCTTAAGTAATTCTATTCTATTGATTTTAGGGTTGGTTGATAACATTTTAGATAGACACAATCGTTATAGTTGTAAATTAAATACTACTTTTTTTCATTACTTGACTTGTTATATTTATCCAAAAAATATGTATATATCTATTTTTAAAATCTAAAAATTTATTAAAATTTAGAATCTCTTTTTTATTTAAATTCTATCCTTAGGTAATTCTATTATATTGATTTTAGGGTTTGTTGATAACATTTTAGATAGACACAACTATTATAGTTGTAAATCAAATACTACTTTCTTTTATTATTTGATTTGTCATATTTATCAAAAAATATGTATATATCTATTCTTAAAATCTAAAAATTTATTAAAATTTCTGCAATTTGGTGAAGTCACGTGGCACAACCATAGCGTCTAATCCCAACTTTTATTATATATAATATAAAATATCTAGCTTAATTATTATTTTAAAAGTTTAAGAATCTTTTTTTATATTTTGGAAATGTTAAAGAATACTTTAAGGGCATTAGTTTAGGAACTATTTTAAGAAACATTGTATGGGAAAATTATAAAGTAATTAATTTTTCTGACAGTTTTTTTTTTTTTTAATATTTTTCATGAAAGTGATACTAAAAACTTTCCTAAAATAATTTATTAACAATTGCTTTAAAGGCACTTGTTATCATAACATTTTTTTTATGCCATATTAAATTATCGTTTAAGTATGAAGTTTAAACTATTAAAAAATTGTGAATTTAATTGTTAACTATAATTCTATCAAATTTTGATAATTAAGTCTGTTGTTTATATTTGAAGACACAGCTCTCAATGTTAAACCGCACAGCATAACAAAAAATTGAAAAGAGGCAATTACCTCCACCAACTACAAGAGCGAATTACAGAATGACACATGGCCACTAATATAACTGAACAACAAACTATAGCTATTTTGTTTCTCAAAAAAAAAAAAAAAAAAACTACAGCTATTTACAACAGAAACACTTGACGACTTGCAGCATAATATCTACTGAACATAAACGGCAGAAGCTATATTATAAGCGACTTGTCGTTAATGTGAACAGAACCAAAACAAATACGACCAGTCGTTTAGATTGCAGCTTATCATTTAATATAACACACACATATATTGCTACAGTATTCACCATACATTTTGTTTTTTTGTTTTTGATTTTTAGAGTACACAAATAGAGGATTCTCAGGAGAAAAAAGAGAATAAAAATAAGAGAGAGAGAGAGAGAGTACATATATTTGATTGGTAGCAACCAGAAAATTTTACATCAAAACTACATATTTGATTCAAAGTTCAAACGAAAGATTTTTTTTTTTTTTTTTTTTTTTCTATTTCTTTAATTTTTCTTTATTTTTATTTTTATTTTACGTGTCCAAGTGTGTTTATAGATAGAGAGTGATAGATATTGTGATTAAAAGAGCGACAATGAATGGCTTCTTTTTTTTACAACTTTTGTATGTGTTTGTTATTGTGTCTCAGATTTTGGATTTCCCATGTTTGTTTTGCATTTTACGTGTTTGTGGAAATGTTTGTCAGAATTATGTGATTTATTTTTGCATTCTATAGAGTTTGTGGGGCTCCTCTAGGTGTTTATATTCCATTTCCTAGACAATGCCCGATGCACACCCCGAAGGAACATGAACTATTGCTATTGTTGTGAGCTTAGGTAAGAATTGAAATCCATCATCCGTTTTATTTATTTCCATTTCAGTTTTGTTTCCTCAATACTTATTTGTTATTTGTACTCATGATTTCTGACACTAACCATTGATAAATTTATCAATGATATGGAAAGAGATAAGCCAATTAGATTTACCTCTAATTTAGCTTTTGATGGCTATTAGTGTTATTTCTTTATTTTGTAATTGTTGTATGCAAATACATCCTTTTTTGTTTTTTTTTTTTCCTTTATTTGATTATTTTAGATATGAGTTTTTGCATATGTATAGTCAGTGGATTGAAGGAATAAAGTTGGAAGAGAGAGATGGCTACGTTTTCTGGTGATTTTCTATAGTAGTAAGTTATTGACAAGAACTTTGCTATCTTGATATTCACAGGCTTATAACCTTCATATTTCTCTATCTTTCTCATTTTGTTATCTTTTATTTTCTTTGTGGTGACTTTCCATTTCTTCACCAGTTTTTATTTTTTGTTTATTTTTACACAGTTGGCTTTGTCTAGGGCATCCTATTCTCTAGCTTTAGCCATTAGATAAAAATATAAAGAACCTAAGTTTATTTGTTTCAGCTTGAGAAAAATAAAATCGGCTTATACCTTTAAACAAAGTTTTTCTTTGCATTGCATTGATTTACGACTAGTACATACATAAAGATAAGCCAACTAAGAACAACACCAGCTCCAAGATTAAGTCCAACACACGACACAGTTTTAAAACAAACTAGAATACCCTCAAATATACATACATAAAATCTGAAAATGATTTTTTGAGGAATAAGGAAATGACACCATAATTCATACAAGCATGATCCACTCCTTGATAGTTGCCATTCTAATGAACACCTGTAAGTCAAAGCTAGTAATCTTTTCTGACTCATAGTAGAGAATAGGGTCCTCATCACTTTCTACAATACCTTGCATGCAAAACAGAGAAAAATTACAGATTATGAACTTCACAAAAATACTGTTTCTACTTCTTAGATAAGTTTACACAAAACCACACAATATAAATTCAAAGAGGATTTTGTCACACTTACCTCAGAGCACACATTAACTTCTTCTTCGCTTGAGTCTTTGGTTGTTGGGCATTGTCACCTTTCCATTTTGTTCTCCTTCAATCAACCTTACTAGCCACTGCAGTTTTCCCATTTTAAACGTAACATATCCCATAGCTAATCCTAACACCAATCCACATCCATACCCAATCAACACAGCCTTCCAATCAAATCCATTTCCGAACATTGAATCATTATTGTCTTCTTGGAAATTTAATGCTGGTGGAGGAGGTGGAGGCTCATCAGCACTACATTTCCATGACAGTGGAAATCCACACAATTTTGAGTTCTCATTATATGAGTCATTTTGAAATGTAGCAAATTGCTTACCTTGAGGTATGGATCTAGTAAGCTGGTTTTGCGAAAGGTTTAACACGGCCAAAAATGTTAGGCTTGTCAATTGCATGGGAATTTCCCCACTTAGTTTATTTGAAGAGAGATCAAACGATTCAAGTGCTAATAAACTTGCCAAAGATGATGGGATATGTCCAGTTAGGCTGTTTTGGGAAAGGTTGAGCAGTCGGAGAAATTTAAGCCTTCCAAGTTCTTTTGGAATCTCTCCTTGGAATTTGTTGCTTGATAAATCAATTGCTGTGAAGATGGTTAGGATTTTCAGTACTTCAATCTCCAATCCTTTTATTGTTACCACTACTGAATCTTGATAATAAGTTGCAATTGGATATTCATGAATATAATATTCACCCAACTATTGTTGTTCAGGTTTATCTTCATCGATACTCCTCATGCCTTTCTTGTTTTCAAAATAATTTCTTGGTAAAAGGCCAATGAACTCATTGTGGGAGAGGTCAAGAATTTGTAGTTTAGAGAAATACATCCCATTAGTTTTATGATTTCCAATTGGACCATGGAATCTATGAGATCCCAAGACAAGAATCCTTAGATTCGATAGAGCTTCCAACCAAGAAGGGAATGAATCATTTATCCTGTTATTTCCAAGATCTAGAACTTCTAAACTTGTACAGTGAACCAAAGATTTTGGTAATAGCCCTTCAAATTGATTACCATTTAAGACAAGAGTTGTCAAGGTATAGCCCCATGAAAAAGTATCAGTGATGATGCTATGAAAATTATTCATCTGCAAATCCATCACTAAAAGAGAACAACTGAAGTTTCCCAAACATTGTGGAAGTGCCCTACCCAAATTGTTGTGAGATATGTCAAAGATTGCAAGGGAACTTACATTACAAATCATAGATTGGATACCCTCAGTCAATTTATTGTGTGGGATAGAAAAAAAATTTGTATAAAAATTTTTTTTGTATAAAATGGAGGAACAAGAAGCTTTCCTTGCAATAGATTGGCCTGAAGGTCAAGTAACCTTAGATTCTTCCATGGAAGTCTCTCTATACTTGATAAAAAATTATAAGAAAGATTTAGGTATACCAAATTCTCCCCCATTTCAAACAACCATTCCGGGACTTGACCATAAATGCTATTATTAGATAGGTCTAAGTTTTCTAATCTTTTTGACAGTTTTATGAAATTTGGGAATTTGGTTATGTTGCAAGAAACTAAGTTCAAAGATTGAAGAGCAGGGAAGGTATCATTAAATTTGCTTTTGATGCTCAATAATTGATTGTTATATGAAAGATCAAGAGTTTGAAGTTCTTTGAGCTTTGTAGACTGATCAAATTCCACGATGCCACTCAAGTCATTTGATGAAATCAACGAAAGTTCAAAGTCATTGAAAGCAAGGTTGAGATGTTGTAAGTGAGAGAGAAGAAAGAGAGTACTATTTAAAAGGATGGTGCCTTGAAGCCAGCTACAACTGAGGTCAAGGCCAATCAGGTTTCCCTTCACCCTATCACAAGTAACCCCATCCCATGAGCAGCAATCAATGCCCTTTTTCCAAGACTTCATCTTTGGATAAGAATGCTGATAAGCCAAAAGGTTACAATCATAAGAAGCAAATTCTGAAAAGGTAAATAATTGCTTAAAATGGAGTAATGCTAACTGCTGGTCTTGGGAGCACAGTGGTTTCAAAGTAGAGGCAATAGATGATGATGATGATGAAGTAAAAAGAGAATAGAAGAGCAGCAAGAGGTAGAAGTGTTGAGAGAGCCATATTAACCACCTCATAATTCCTAATGAGATCAGAGGCAAATATATTATGTCTTTAAAGCAGAGCTGGAAGGTGTGTATTTTATATGAAAGAGTGATGATAACTACCTCATAGTTGTACTTGTTATCTTCATTTTTTAACTTTATTTATTTTATTTATTTTCTCAACAAAGCCATCATAGATTCTTTGATTTCTTAGGACGGGTTCGTTGATTTCTTATGGTCTATCATGACTTTGGCTAATGACTCAAGAAGCACTAATGTAATGGGTGCCTCTTCCGTTTTCCTTTCTTTCACAATCATTTTCAACAAAGTCATCGTAGTCTATACTTCAGATGATAGAATTCTAATGGGTGTCTCACAAACACTAATAATTTAAGTCTTAGTCTTTGTACTTGCATTTTAAGTCTTCCCATTTACTTATTCCTTTTCCGTGACTAAGCTCATAACCCATTCATACAGCCTCAATAACAATTTAGTAAAACTATAACTAGCTAAAACCTCAATTTTTTCCTATTTAAGATAACTTTGCTAAGGGTATTCACTTCAACATTTTGTGATAAATGGTTGAGGCAGATGCAGAATGGTTTTGATTGAGTAGATCCCTGGTACCACCGAATGCATAATGGAAATGCAGTAAGACTAGATATCGTTCTTGCTTAACAGTAGCCTCGAAAACTCAGGGAAAGAAGTCTGGATTCTAGTTTCCACTAGATATTTGAGAAGTTCTCAAAGAAAAATTTTATTCATGTGAATTTTTGTTGGCTTTTGTTAACCAATGCTCTTGTACACTTATTAAGGAGGCTTTAAACGAATCCCCCTTGTGTGTACGTGTGTATATATATATATATATATATATTGGCTGAATGCTTGTATTAGGAAGTGGTTGAAGTGACTTGAGTACTAATAAAATCGAAATGGATTGCAATTAAAAAAAATCAACCTTAATGAAAGCATTAGGGCACTCATTAACTGGACCCATATGTTCACGTGTTTTTTTATTTTATTTTATTTGATAATTCGATAGTTACAATGAGAGATAGAAAATTTAAACTCTGAATGTCTTTTTTAAAAATACTAAAAAAGTCAATTAAGTTACAAGACTCTTGGCCATAAGTTCCCATATTGCTCTTAAGAAATATTGCGAGTCAACTATTTTATGAGTTTAATTAATCAAAATATAAGATCTGACAAGAGCTATACTTTGGATTTGTCTGCCTACTAATAATCCTTTAATGTGAATCATAAGTAAAATTTTGACTTTAAAAAATTCACAAACACCTAACAAATTAACATCATATAAAAAATTGTTATCTTATGACTTTTTTTACATTAAAACATCGCCGGGTATTCACGCGAATGATTTGTCATTATTCAGATTGGTATCAAGTATTTGTGTGTATGTGTGCATTTGTGTTGCTTATAAATTTTGCCACTCTCGAAATTAAATCCCAGCTCTGCCATTGATCCTATGTCAAGTTCGTACGTACACTGATATTTTGATAAGTAAGATGTTACTTTATTGCGGTGTTGGCGTTTTAATCCATTAAAAGCACTTTTAGTGCTTAGTGATTTATTATTATTATTATTATTTTGTTGAGAAAAGTGCTTAGTGAATTCTGGTTGTTCAATGATATTTTTGTAATTTTGTTACATGCAGGCTTTATAAACACTAATAGCAGATCCGCACAATGCTCCAAAAAAATTTGATGATTTTTTTTTGTTAAAATATTTGATGATTTTTTTTCTTTCTTTCTGTTAAGTAACAAATTAAAATAGTAAATGAGATTTTTAAGTATTAGTCTCAATCCCTTCTTAAAATGAAGTGATTATTTTCTAATAAAGTATAGTCAATACAATATATTAGATTTTGTAAATAAACTATCTATATATTTGTTATTAGAAAGTGTTTTAAATTTTATATATTTTTTAAGAAAATATAATACATTTTACATTCAATTATATTATAATACAAGGTATTTTGTAAATAAATTAATGTGTGGTTGGATTTTTTTTTCAAGTACACCATACAAACGATTCATCTTTTATACGTCTTGAATGGCTAAAGAAGGAAGCATGTATAAGTAAATCCATCACTTAATATTAGGAAAAAAAAATACAAAACTTTAATAACATAAGAAATATATAATTTTATCAAGATACTTATCGATATTACACTGAAAATTTGACATAATTGTCAATTAAATAGCTCCTCTTTTAACATACACCTCTCCTCCTAAAGCATCATCAAAGAGGACAAAATGGACTGAGGTGAATTGAACGGACTGAAGTGGACTAGAGTGGACTGAAATGGACTGATAGACCAAAATAGACTAAAATAGATTGAAATAGACCAATGTGGACCGAATTGGTCAAAAGTGGACCAAATTGGATGGACAAAAGTGGATCGAAATAAAACGAATGGACCGAATGAATTGAAGTAGACTGAAATGAACTGAATGGAACGAAATGCTATGTTGATGTGGTTCAATATGAGCATACAATAATAAATACTATAATTAAGCTTTTAGGTATTATATAGATGAATTGCAGATCTTGTACACATAAGTATATGTAGGCTACACATAGAAAATACATAGTCACTTGCAAGAGTTCTCTCTCTCCCCAAGCTAATGGTCAAAGAAATTGTGGGGTTAGCTTAAATGAAGTAAAAATACACAAATGATATTTAATGCTCATGACTCATGAGATCACCTTTCTTTTGTTACTTAGAAGGGCTAGAAAAACTAATGCAACCTACATTAATTTTATATGAAATGTCAGTTGCTGGCTTTGGCATTATAGCTCAAAATCGCTACAACTCACTTTAATTTCAATGTATGCACTATAAGATTCAACCCAAGTTTCCATACGTAATACCCTAGATTGGTTGTAAAAATAACTTGAAGGAAGACTTTGGAAAGGTAAGAGGTTGTTTTGCTTTAACACTCTTTAGTCTAAACAAAAAACCCTAAAAAGTTAAATCGTGGAAGGGCAGATCGCCAAATGCCACATTGTTGAGAAGGTAAAATGGATTATGATTTGTATAAGAGTCTAAAATGTTGGTTAAAACAAACCACTTCCTGGTAAGAGCCTTAATCAATATTGTCAACCAGGAATGGATTTACCAACACAAAGTTAATGGAAGTTATCGATAAGAAATATCAAGACTAAGCTAAGAACATTTGTAATATGGAATCTTAGTTATTAATAGATTTCAATTTCACAGAGGACTTTTTATTTTTTGTATTGTAAGAGACAAATTATCAAACACATAGAAGGCATAAACAATGCACACAAGATTTAAGAGATTCAATGCCAGTAGTATGTTTGGAAGTTTGGAGAGAAAGGAGAGTAAAGAGTGAGTGAGAAAGTAGAAGAGAGGAGACGGGAGAGGAATGATTACCCTCAATTAGATATTTTAAATTTTTTTATGGGAGGTATTTTAAAGATTAAGAAAAAGGAGAACAGATGATCATCTTGTTGTATTAAAAATTAAGTAGGTGAGGAGAGCAGAAGAGAATGGTCATATAAATTGATATCTTTTTATTAATTCATCATAGGGGTAAAATTGGCAATTAAAATTTTAAGATAAATGGAATCCCTCCCCTCTTTTCCAAATTTTTCCTATTTTAAAAAATTAAAATTAAGGTACCTCATAAAAAAATAAAATGAAAATTGGGACGATACACAACATAGGCTTAAATACTTCCTCCCCCCACCCCAATTTAAAAAATTCCAAATAAGATTTATTAAACCCTCAATATTTCATTTTTTTCTACTCCCCTCCATCCAAAAACACTATTAGTCTACGTAGACAAGTCTTGTTTGGAATGTCCACTATAATCAACAAGTTACATTGATCTTTTACTCAAGTTTTATCACACAACTTGAGCTTAGACTTCAAATTAAGAGAAATACAAGCTTACCTCAATGACCTCTACAAAAACCAACTTCACCACCATAAAATCTTTCGAACAACACATTAAGAAATAATCCCAAATACCTTTGAAATACTTGCTTTAATAGGTTTCAATGACCATGGTAGGAGAAAGAAAAGCTCATACTCTAACGACAATCTCTCACATTGTGTGCTCTACCCTCTGTATGTGCTGGAAGTTCCAACATTAGACTATAATGGCCTTGAGAATTTGGGAAAAAAGAGGTAAATAAGCCTTCATGGGTCTTGGAAGTTTCTACAGAGTGGGTCTTTGTGTGTGTGTGTGTGTGTGTGTGTGTGTGTGTGTGTGTGTGTTGGGCGGGGGGGGGGGGGGGGGTGGTGGAGTGAGTGGCAGCTGACAAAACTTCGACCTTCCTTGAATAAGGGTGTGTTTTCCACTTTTCCATGCCTGATCAAGGACCAAATCTAATTTCCATGTCTAAATCCTTTTTCATTTTGAATTCTAGTATTTTTATGATTATGATTTGAAATATTCCATTTTTTTCTTTTAATATAAAATCAATTATTCATTGATACAAAGAAAATATTAGAAGCCAGCGCAGGACCATCCCAAAACTAAATTCCAACATGCCACACAATCTAAAAAAACAAACAATACATGGAATTCCGGTAAATATATATATATATATATATATGTTCATCATATATGAGCACGATTATTCTATGAAGAAGTAAACAACATCTATACATACAAATTATTGTGCAACTTCTAAGACAAGCATATATGAAACAATTGTACAATAATATTCTAGAGAATTTTTTTTTTCAAAACACATCAACCACCCCTTAATTGCTTTAATTTCATCTTCCTCCTGATGTTTAATTATTAGCCCCATTCTCTTCTTTAGATACTATTCTCCTTTAACCAAGCTTACAAGCCATATTGAAGTTTTCTTGACATGGAAACAAAATATCCTAACCAAGCTTACAAGCCATTAAGGTTTTCTAGATTTGGAAACAAGATATCCCATAGCTATCCCATACACGAATCCACATCCATACCCCATCATCACAGCCTTCCAACCAAATCCACTTGTAAACTTTAAATCATTGTCCTCTTCAGATGGTGGTGGCTCAACAATCCTACATTTCTTCGACAATGGAAATCCACACAATCCTTTGTTCCCAATGTAAGAGTCATTTTGAAAAGTATTAAATTGTGGGCCTTGAGGTATGGGTCTTGTAAGTTTGTTTTGCGAAAGGTTTAAAACAGCTAAAAAAGTTAAACTTGTCAATTGCACTGGAATGGAGCCATTGAGCATATTTGAAGAGAGGTTTAAGGATTCAAGTACCAACAAATTTCCCAATAATGATGGGATATAGCCAGTTAGGCTATTATGGGAGAGGTTGAGCTCTCGAAGAAACTGAAGTTTTCCAAGTACTTTTGAAATTTGCCCATGGAACTTTTTGCATGAGAGGTCAATGGTAGTGAAGATGGTTAAGATTCTCTCTAGCTTACGTTCATGCCCTTTCCATACCACCATAATTGAGTCTTGGTAATAGTCTTCCCCAATATATTTCAATGAAACTTCATTTTCATTGACTGTTTTTATAGCTTTCAATCCTTCAAAAAAATTGGAAGTTAAATGACCCATTTGAGAAAGGTCAATTATTCGCAACATAGCAAAAGATGAGTTGGCCTTGAAATCTTCAATTTGACCATAAAATCTATTGCACCTCAAGACAAGAACCTGTAGCTTTGGAAGCGCTTCCAACCAATAGGGGAATGAATCATTTATTTTGTTATTTCCAAAGTCTAGAACTTCCAACTTTTTACAGTTGACCAAAGATTGTGGTAATGACCCTTCCAATTGATTGTGATTAAAGACAAGAGTTCTCAAGTTTTTGCACTTTGCAAACATTTCAGGGATGGTTCCATGGAATCTATTTGTTCGCAAATCCATCACCGAGAGAAAATCACTCAAGTATCCCAAACATCGTGGAATTGTACCAGTTAGATTGTTAAAGGAGATATAAGGATTTGGAGGGTTAGATTGCAAATTGAAGAAGGGATTTCCCTCGTCAAGTTATTGTTTGAGATAGAAAAGAAAACCACGGAAGATGGTGGAAGAGGAAAAGTTCCTTGAAGAAAGTTGGCATGAAAATCAAGATTTTCTAAATTCTCTCCTGGAATTTGCTCGATACTTGTCAAAGAGTTATGAGAAAGATTTAATGATTTCAAATTCCCTAGCACTTTAAACGTCCATTTTGGGACTTGGCCTTTGATCCTATTGTTAGATAGGTCTAAGGTGTCTAAGAACTCTAAGGTTCTTAAAAAGTATGGAAATTTAGTTATGTTGCAAGATGCTAGTTTCAAGTATTTAAGTTTGGGGAAGGTATACTTTAAATTGTTGTTGATGCTCAAAGACAGACTGTTATAGGATAGGTCTAGAAATCCTAGAATTCCTAAATTTTCTATTGCTTAGTGTTGATTTTTTTTCCTCAAAAAAAAAAAAAAAAAGAAGAAAAAAGCTTAGAGTTCGTTTGGGAACAGTTGAAATTGAAAATTTTTTGTTAAAAGTACTATAGATAAAAGTAAAAGTTAGCTAAAATAATACAGTGAGATTTATAAATAGTACAGAAAAGTGTTGTGAGACTTATGAGTGGCGAAATCAGGAATTTTTCTAGGAGCTAACCTAAATATACCCATATTATTTTTTTTTTTCCTTTTATTTTTTTGAGAAAAAGGAGAAAAGAGATATAACCATATTCTTAAAAAAAAAATAAAAAATAAAAAGGCATTCTTATACAAGTTAACTTTAACTCTTCAAAGGCCCATAGTTCGGCTTTTTGGGCCCAAAAGGCACGATTGCAATTTTTGCGTTTGGTCACTTTTTCGTATTGGACCATCAAGCAATACAAACCACAGCAAAAAACATTCTCTCGTGTCCTTAAATTAACCGTACATATATATTTTTTTTTTGTCGATAAACCCAATTTTGCCCTTCTTCCCTAAACGCTAAATCCAACACTTTCTTTTTTAGAAACAATAAGTTAGCTAGACTAGTTTGGTAACCTTCACTGAAAAGTTAAATATGATATAATATAATAAGAGATGTTATTTTTATAATAATTTTACAATATTTTTACAACAAATTACAGCTGGTTAGTTGTTACTGGTTTAAATTTAAAACTAACACTAAGATTACTTTTTTGTCCCAATAATAACAACTAGTAACAATTTGTCACTTAAAATTTATTGTAAAAATTTTATAAAAATATTGTAAACGTATCATTCATCTAATATAATAGAAAAACATGCTAGAGCCACAAGCCACTAATCTGTTATTGTGAATGAAGTAGTGTCATCTACAAGCTAAATAAAGTAATGAACCCTTCTTTTAGAAAGATACTTTATCCAAATAGAGAGAGATATCAGGGGCAATAGATAAAACGGAATACAGAGACACAGATAAACCACTGGTTCGAAGGTAGTCGGTCACCGGTTGTTGATTCACTTGAACGGAGGTTGGAGTGGCGAAGACAACAAGAAACAAAGCCAATTGTTGAGTTGTTGCAGTGTTGAGACTGCGACGGCGGCAATCAATATACATTGGAGATTTTTATTTTTGCTATTTGGAAGAGTTAATGGGCCAAGGAATAGACCAGGTTTTTTGTGGGATTTTCTTAACAAATTTTAAGATAAGTGGGAAACAGCCTAAAGTCTAAACACATTACATTTTTTTTTTTACTATTATCAAATTCTAGGAGGGGCTAATAGGTTAATTTAAAGACAATTTAGATACAGTTTTTTAATTTTTTAAGGTAGTAAATGAAATTTTCAAAAAGCTAGCGGTGCCATGGCCCCCCTGGCCTGCCTTGACGCTACTCCATCACTGTTTGCTAAAAGCCTTATACCTTGTTTGACATTAGTTGAGCTCTTGCCTATGAATCCTTCCCACATTTGGGTCATCTTGCTTATGAGAGTTGGCCTGTTGGATATTTGGGTGATATGATTGAGTTAACCAAAGCTTCCTATTTTCAAGAGCTAAAAACAATTTTTGTTATTGTGTTTTCACAAATCTGGGTTGTGAGTTATGTGTTGATGATGCTATTAGTGGGTTTTAAAGTTGATTTGGAAGTTTTTAACTCAGGATTTTTGTTGATCAGATGCTATGGCTTTGTTTGGTTGCCCGGAAGCGATGGATTTGGGTGGTTATTTTTTAGTTGAGTAGTTAGTTGAATATATATATATAAATTCAAATTGATGTAAATTTAGGAAAATCTAAATGTTCTTCCTAATTTGAGAGAAAAATAATCTAATTTTTTTTTATTTTTTAATAATTCTTTTTTCATATTTTTATAAATTTCAAAATTTCAAAAATACAAAAATTACATCATTTTGGGACAATTATGAATTATCAGCAACCTATAATGGAAGTTGATAGAATAAATAAATAAAATAAAATTAAAAGTTAGAGAACTGAATTGAATGAAATTCAAATTATAGGACTAAATTAATTTTTATGCAAAATTAGAAAATGCAATTTATAATTTAATCTCTCTTTTTCTACTCACTTTTTCTGTAAAAATATTTGAGAAATGATTGTCTGGCATCAATTTTGAATCTTTAATATAGAGCAAAAATTCAATTCTTTGCAACACCAAAAACACTAGTAGATCACCCCTTGACCAAGAACTCCACTAAAATTTTCAAACCTGATATGAGCCACCAGAATTTACTGACACCCCTTACGCAGCCTAAAACCACCAAATCACACGATAGCCACCCCACTCGATAGCCACCCCACTCAATTGAGCGATCTCAATAATAACCCAAATATGAAATTCCCGAAATATATATTACAACTAATATATATATATATATGTATATATCAAATCAAAATTCTCACCACTACTGCAAGTCTACAACCTTTATGACCACGGGGACGATTGAAATTTGATGTATTTCAAGCCTTTCAAGGTCATGAAATTGGGCATCAAATGCCGAGTGCGAAAATGTGGTTCATCATGCCTGGGAGACGGGCATATCCAGGGAGTCCTATGTATCGGCTATTTGAAAAAATTAAACAGTGTCGGCTTGCATTGGTGGAGTGGAGCCGCAATACATTTAGCAACATAAAAACTGAGTTACAGGTGAAGCAGTCAGCCTTGGAAGAACTTTCAGCCATGAATGACCCAAACATGTTACCAGAAATCAGGGAGCTCAAGAACAGCATCAATACACTCCTCCACCAGGATGAGCTCTTTTGGAGACAGAGGTCGAGGTCCATTTGGTTACCAGCAGGAGACAAGAACACTAAGTACTGCCATCAAAGGGCGAGTCAGCGGCGAAGGAAAAATCACATACCTGATGTTGAAGACCAAAACGGGGAATGGTGTACCTGTGAGAGACGCATAACCACAGTAGCTGAACAGTATTTTCAAAGTCTGTTTACTATGTCTAACCCAGTGAACATGGAAACTGTCCTGGACTCAGTGGAAAGAGTGATCACACCAACAATGAACAACTCCTTACTCGAGCCATACACACCAGAGGAAGTCAGGCGAGCACTATTCCAAATGCACCCCTCCAAGTCTCCCGGCCCTGATAGTATGTCCCCTTTCTTTTTTCAGAAATATTGGCATATACTTAGGCAAGATGTCATTGATGTTGTCATTTCAGTTTTACACTCCGGTCATATGCTACATAAGATGAACTATACTCATATTGTATTCATCCTAAAGAAACAAGACCCTAAGACAATGGCAGATTATAGACCTATTAGTCTTAGGAATGTGGTATCTAGAATTTTATCTAAGGTGATAGCTAATCAGTTGAAGCTCATGTTGCCTAGAGTTATATCCGATGCACAGAGCGCCTTCGTCCCAGGAAGGCTTATCACAGATAATACAACGGTAGCATATGAGCTACTACACAGGATGAGGAATAGAAGAAAGGGGAAGAAAGGGCAAATGACGATTAAACTGGACATTAGCAAGGCTTACGAACGTGTAAAGTGGACGTTCTTGCGCATGATAATGCTAAAGATTAAGTTGGACCCAAGATGGGTTGATTTGGCCATGGAGACAATTAGTATAGCTTCCTACTCAGTATTGATCAATGGGGAGCCCAAAGGGTATATCAGGCCATCAAGAGGAATAAAACAGGGGGATCCACTCTCTCCATACTTGTTCTTACTTTGTGTGGAGGGGCTGTTTGCCGTACTGCGGAAAGCGAAAGCAAACCACAACATAAAAGGCATTATGACCAGCCAATAAGGAGTGCGTATCTCTCACCTCTTATTTACTGACGACAGCTTGTTATTCTGCCGAGCAACCGTGGAAGAATGCCAAAACCTACTTACCCTTTTGGAGAAGTATGAAGCTGCATCGGGTCAAGCCATAAATAGACAAAAGACTTCTCTTTTTTTTTTTTTCCAGCAAGAACACTAGGCAGGATGTAAGAAATGCTATCCAACAGATGTTAGGGGTAAGAGTTATGAATGATTGTGAACGATGCCTAGGCTTGCCCATGACATGCGGCAAATTGAAGGTAAACATGTTTAAGGAGATCCAAGAGAAAATATCCAAACGGGTTATGGGATGGAAAGAGAAGTTCATTTCCAAGGCGGGGCGGGAAGTCCTTATCAAGACGGTGGCTCAAGCCATTCCAACATATTCTATGAGTTTGTTTAGGCTACCTAAATCTATATGTGATAGCATCAATTCCCTCTTGGCAAGATATTGGTGGGGACAAAACCATGAGGAGAGGAAGATTCATTGGATTAATTGGACTAAAATGTGCACCCACAAACATAAGGGTGGAATGGGGTTCTGGGACCTAAATGCCTTTAATTTGGCTATGCTTGCAAAGCAGGCCTTTCCACAGAGTATATAAGGCACGGTATTTCCCTCAACACTCATTCTTGGCGGCGGAACTAGGGCCCAACCCTTCTTTTGTATGGAGATCATTACTGGCGGCAAAAGGCATCATCATGGAGGGGTCAAGATGGCAAGTGGGTGATGGACGTACAATTGAAGTGGCTAAACATGTCTGGTTGCCTCATGCTCCTATCTTCCTACAGGAACTAACACTGAATATGTCTTGAAGATGACTTAAACGACAGCAGCAACAAAAGCAATAGAGATGAGCAAAACGACAGGGGGAATAAATATTGTAAATATCAAACAGCAAGGAAGAAAGGAAAAGAGAAACGCACCGTTTCACTTAAGCATTAGTTAAAGTAGTTAGTTACAGTTTTGCCACATGTCATTAGCTGATTAGTTGATTCTTTAAGTAGTTAGTTAACTTCTTTGGGCTCACCCCTGCTTTTGTGTATATATACAGAGTTTGTAGTTAATTATCATTTAATTGCTTGTAACAAATTGATAAGCAAATACAGAGGAGTTCTTTTCTCTCAAATCAAGTTCTTACATTTTTGTTTTGCATTTTACAATTTTACATGGTATTAGAGCGGTTTTCTTTCACTTTCTCACCAACCAAACAAAATTTTTCTTTTTAAATTTGATCTTTTAGTCTCTAATGGCTTCAGATTCTTCAAGTGCACCTTCTTCTTCATCTACACCAACTGGCAGTGCTGCCATAGCAAATGAATTAGCTAACAATCCGTATTTTTTACCAGCGAATGAAAATCCTGGTTTGATTCTCACATCTCAGCCTCTTACTGGTCCTAAGAACTACATGACCAGGGCGAGATATGTGTTTCTGGTTTTAAGTTCCAGAAATAAATTTGGATTTGTTAATGGTTCAATTTCAGAACCAAATCCAACTTCACATCTGTTCAACTCTTGGAACAGGTGCAACACTACGATCCTTTCATGGCTAACCAACTCTCTCAGTCCTGACCTCAAGGCTAGTGTTATGTACATCAATTCTGCGAAAGATTTGTGGATTGATCTCAAGAATAGGTTTTCTCAAGATAATACGCCGAGATTGTTTGAGTTGCAGAAGGAAATTTCTCATTTGGTTCAAGGATCACTTTCGGTGAGTTCTTACTTTACTAAATTCAAGACGTTGTGGGATGAGTTTGTGAATAATCAACCTTTTACTGTTTGTACCAGTGCTTGTGTTTGTGGTTCCAAATCATCTCAGTCAGATGCACAACACAAAGAACACGTTTTTCGTTTTCTAATGGGGTTGAATGATAGCTATGGTAATTTGATTGGACAGATTTTACTTGTTGAGCCATTTCCTCCTCTTAGCAAAGTGTGTTCTTTGGTTTTGCAAGAAGAGAAAAGGAGGAATATAGGAAATACGGTCAATGTGGTTCAACAACTGGATGCTGTGGCAATGTATGTGAATAATAATAGGCCATTTCAAGGTGCTCAAGGTCAGAATAAAGGTGGCGAGAAAGGAAAGAAAGATAGGCCAGTTTGCACCTATTGTGGTTTTACTGGACATATAGCAGATAAGTGCTATAAACTCCACGGATATCCTCATGGTTATAAGCCTAAAGGAGGTACTAGGCCAATGGTTAATCAAGTTTCAGGTCCTTTTGGGTTTGATGCTAGTAACATTGGTTTTCCTAATGCTTAATCCAATGTTTTGCCCACTCAAGGATTCCAATCTGATGGTATGATTCAGAATTTGGTTAATGCTCCATTTGGTGCCCAAACTGGTTTCTAGAATGGTGTTGGGAATACATCTTTTGGCATTGCACATGGTGCATCTGGCAATCTTGTTGGTAGTCCTTTTCTGCAACAAAACCCTGTTGGTGGTCCTTCCTCTTATCAGCCTCAATGTCCCATTTCTCCAGCTTAATGTGAGCAATTGCTCTCTTTTCTCAAAGGGTATGCAGGTTCAGCTTCAAGTTCAGGTTTTGGCACTCAAACCAGTCATGTTGCTTCTGTCGTGACACCCAATGCCATTTCAGCTTTACCACAGACATCATCATCTCTACCTTCTTCCTTCAACTCAGCTTCTAGTTCTTCCAATTTCTCAGGTAATCCCTTTTGGATCCCTCCAAATTTTTCTCAATCTGTATTTTCTGCTCAAGTTGTTAATAGAACTATTTTCAAAACTGATTCTTAGATCATAGACACTGGTGCAACTGATCACATGATCCATTTAGTGTCTCAATTCACTTCTATCACTTCCACTGTCAACATTTATGTCTATTTGCCAAATGGGGATCAAGCCTTAGTCACACATGTAGGCACTGTGCATATTTCATCTACTCTTGTTTTAGAAGATGTGTTGTGTGTTCCATCTTTTGGTTTTAATCTGATTTTAGTTAGCAAACTTACCAAAAACTTGTTTTGTTGTCTCATTTTCCTTGGTAATTGTTGCTTCATTCAGGACCTTGCTCAATGGAGCATGATTGGTCAAGGTAGAGAGAGTAATGGCTTGTATCTGTTGGATTCTTCACTTCAACAAAGTTCTACTGCTCTCATTGCTACTGCCTGTACCAGCCCCTTTACCTTTTCAAGCACAGAATTATGGCACAATAGATTAGGACATCCTTCATTTTCAAAACTTCAGATGTTAAAGGGTGTTGTAAACATTGATGCTTTTAATAAAACTACATGTTGTGATGTTTGTCATTTTTCAAAACAAAAGAGACTTCCATTTTCTATCAGTACTCATATTTCTTCTGCTCCTTTTGATTTGATTCACTGTGATCTTTGTGGCCCTTTTGCCACTTGTACTGTTGAAATTAAGTTACAAGTATTTTTTAAACAATTGTGGATGACTTTTCTAGGTGTACTTGGGTATATTTGCTCAAGCTTAAGTCTGAAACTCAGTTTGTTATCCCAAATTTTGCTAATATGGTCAAAACTCAATTCAACAAATCCATTAAAACTATTAGAAGTGATAATGGGACTGAATTTTATCTTAAAGATTTTTTTCACTCTAATAGGATTTTGCATCAACTATCTTGTGTTGATACTCCTCAACAAAATGCTATTGTTGAAAGGAAGCATCAACACATTCTTAATGTTGCTGGAGCTTTAAAATTTCAATCTCAAGTACCCTTATGTTTTTGGGGTGATTGCGTCCTCACGGCTGTTCATTTGATTAATAGGGTTCCATCCAAGTCTTTGGGCAATAAAACACCTTATGAAATGCTTTTCCATTCTCCACCTTCTTATACACATCTTAGATGTTTTGGATGTTTGTGTTTTATCTCTACCTTATCCTCTCACAGACACAAATTTGCACCTAGGTCCAAAAAATGTGTGTTTTTGGGCTATCCTCATGGCATAAAAGGCTACAAAGTGTTAGATCTTGCTACCAATTCTATCTACATTTCTAGAGACATTGATTTTTATGAGTCTATTTTTCCTTACTTCTCTACTTCCTGTCCTTCCACTTCTTATTTGAATGATTTTGTTTTTCCTCATGTCAATTCTAATTCTTCTTATACTTCTGATTGTCCTTTTTCCACTACTCTTGTCCATTCTATTCCAGAATCTGATCAAGTTGCTTCACAATCTGATTTAGTCACTTTAGAACCTGCCTCCCATACTTCTCTTCCTGATTCTAATTCTTTAGAACCTACTACTCATGCCTTCATTCCTAATCCTGTCCATGATTCCAATCTTGATTCAGCTATTACATCCATTACTCAATTTGTCCAACCTTCTTTAAGAAGGTCTACTCGACCTCATGTGCCTCCTTCTTACCTCTCGGATTATTCTTGTCAAGCTGTTGTTAGTGCCAAACCTCTATCTGGTCTACCTTATGCTCTTTCTGATTTCTTGAGCTATTCTCACTTGGGTTCAAGTTTTAAATCTTTTGTCCTAGCAGTCAATGCTATTCCCTCATAGCCTGTTTCCTTTCATCAGGCTATTCAATTTCCTGAGTGGAGGGCTGCTATGGACAAAGAGATTGAGGCTTTGGAAGTGAACAACACTTGGTCTTTAGCCCCTTTACCTCCTGGCAAGACTGCCATAGGATGCAAGTGGGTTTATAGGATCAAATACCTACCTGATGGTTCTATTGAAAGGTACAAAGCTCGGCTGGTTGCTAAGGGCTTCACTCAGAAACTTGGCCTAGACTACTCTGAAACATTTTCCCCAGTTGCCAAATTAGTCTCTGTTAGGATTGTGCTTTCCTTGGCTGCTGTGAAAGGGTGGTTTTTGCACCAAATGGATGTGAACAATGCATTCTTGCATGGTGATTTAGTGGAGGATGTTTACATGTCTCTCCCACTTTGTTTTCACAGCAAAGGGGAGGGTTTAGTATGCAAGTTGAACAAAAGTCTCTATGGTCTCAAACAAGCTTCAAGACAATGGTTTGCAAAGTTTTCAAACACCATATTGCAGATGGGATTTGTGCAGTCAAAATTAGATTACTCCATGTTCATACATTCACAGGGAGCTTCCTTTACTGTTCTTTTAGTTTATGTTGATGATATCCTATTGACCGGAAATGATCCTACTTGTGTTACTACCTTAAAGAAGTTTCTTGATGATCAATTTGGTTTGAAGGACCTTGGTTCACTAAGGTATTTCTTGGGTTTGGAAGTAGCTAGAACTGATGCAGGCATTAGTTTGACACAGAGAAAATATGCCTTAGAAATATTGCAAGACATGGGTTTCATAGGGTGTAAACCAGTTCAGTTTCCTATGGAGCAAAACCTTAAGGTGTCTAAGTATGAGGGAACATTACTTGTTGAACCAGGGATGTACAGAAGACTTATAGGAAGGTTATTGTACTTAACCTTGACAAGGCCTGACATAACGTATGCTGTACACAGGCTGAGTCAATTTGTATCACAACTGAGAGAGCCACATCTACTAGCAGCACACAGAGTACTTCCGTTCATCAAGGCTGCACCAGGAAAAGGAATTTTCTTCCCTAGCAACACAGAGTTGCATATTAAGGCCTTCTGTGATGCTGATTGGGCTGGATGCCCTGACACCCGTAGGTCTCTCATAGGATATGCAGTATATTTGGGGGATTCTTTAATATCCTGGAGGTCTAAGAAACAAGGAGTGGTGTCTAGATCTTCTGTAGAAGCCAAGTACAGGGCAATGGCTAGTGTAGCCTGTGAGATTACTTGGGTAATGTAGCTGCTTAAGGACTTGAAAATTGATCATCACAAACCTGCTATGTTATTTTGTGATAACTAGGCAGCTTTGTACATAGCTGCTAATCCAGTTTCCCATGAACGAACCAAACACATAGAAGTTGATTGTCATCTGATTAGGAACAAGATCTTGGAGGGTAAGATCAAAACATTTCATGTGACAACCAATTCCCAAGTAGCTGACATTTTCACTAAGGCTCTGGGAATGGTAGCATTTACAAGACTCTCAAGTAAACTTGGTTTAAAAGATATATTCCAGCCTAAGTCTTTGAAGGAAAGTAGCTCAGTTCAAGTCACAGAGTCTGAAACACTGGACTTGAGGGGGAGTGTTGAAGATGACTTAAACGATAGCAGCAACAAAAGCAACATAGATGAGCAAAACAACAGGGGGAATAAATATTGTAAATATAAACGGCAAGGAAGAAAGGAAAAGAGAAATGCACCGTTTCACTTAAGCATTAGTTAGAGTAGTTAGTTACAGTTTTGCCACATGTCATTAGCTGATTAGTTGATTCTTTAAGTAGTTAGTTAACTTCTTTGGGCTCACCCCTGCTTTCGTGTATATATACAGAGTTTGTAGTTAATTATCATTTAATTGCTTGTAACAAATTGATAAGCAAATACAGAGGAGTTCTTTTCTCTCAAATCAAGTTCTTGCATTTCTATTTTGCATTTTACAATTTTACAATATGCGAGTCTGTGAACTCATAGATGAGGATACAAGGCAGTGGGATCGGGGTAAGGTGTTTGCTACTTTTGCACAAAGGACATGCGAGGAGATATTGGATACGCCACTAAACAATGTGAACTCTAGGGACGTGCTGGTGTGGTAGGAGAACAAAGCCAAGAAATTCACAGTGCGTACTGCGTACCGTATCGCTATCCGTATGAAAAACCCCAGCTACGCGAAGCACTCCCTGGTTCAACGTCATGGACCAACCTGGGGGAAGATTTGGAGGCTCAACGTGCCTCCAAAGGTACGAACCTTTTTATGGAGGGCTTGCTCTAATTGTCTACTGACTAAAGAGAACCTATTAAAGAGACGAGCAATAGTGGAGGCAAAATGCGAAATCTGCTGTCAGAAACCGGAAACAGCTAGCCATGTGCTCTGGGAGCGCGCTTTTGCAAGGAATGTGTGGAGTGTAGGGAATTCAACCCGATTCCCAACCTGTGAGAAACAAAAAAAATAGAGAAAACACACGCTAAAGAAAATAATCACACGCACAAGACAGTATTTACGTGGTTCGGCAATTTGCCTATGTCCACGGAGTTGCAGGGATTTCACTATTATCAGGGAAAAATACAAAGTGCGGCTACAGTGTTTCTCTCACTCTCTCTGAAAACACAACAACAAGACTTAACAAACCCTAATTATAAAAGCGGCTTTTATATCCTGCTTACAGGGTTACAATAGGCTACAAAACGGGCCCAAAAATAAACTAGGCTCCACAAAGCCTAACAAATCTCCCACTTGGAGACTAGTTCAATCACCAACATCAGCCGCTATCCTCCAAAAGCAATCCCTCATCCCTGCAACTCATCCTCCGGTCCTCAAGCTAGAAGGCCAACTGAAGCTGCACACAGCTTCAGCTTCTCAATAGTGACACCTTTAGTCAACATATCTGCCGAGTTCTTAGATCCACAAATCTTCTCAAGTATTACCAGTTTATCTTCAACAAGGTACCGGATAAAGTGGTATTTTGTCTGTATATGTTTCGACTTTGAATGAAAAGCCGAATTTTTGGCAAGAAAGATTGCACTCTGACTGTCACTGTGTAGAATGCCCATCTCCTGTTTCTTACCCAATTCATCTAAGAAACCATGTAGCCAAATCATCTCCTTTCCAGCTTCAGTTGTTGCAACATACTCAGCTTCTGTAGTAGACAAAGTAACAATCTTTTGCAGATTTGAAACCCATGATATAGCTGTACCACCTAGAGTAAATACAAACCCAGTAGTACTCTTTCTACTATCAATATCACCAGCAAAATCAGCATCTACATAACCTTGCAGTTTCAAACTTGCACCTGTGAAGCAAAGACATGTATCTGATGAACCCTTCAGATATCTCAGAATCCACTTAACTGCCTCCCAATGCTGCTTTCCAGGCCTACTCATGAATCTGCTCACAACTCCCACTGCATGTGCAATATCTGGCCTTGTACACACCATAGCATACATCAAGCTGCCAATAGCTGAGGCATAGGGCACCTTGCCCATATGGTCCCTTTCTTCTTCTGTCTTTGGCGACTGTTCCTTGCTCAGTTTGAAATGACTACCCAAGGGTGTGCTCACTGGTTTGGCTTCATTCATATTGAACCTGCTGAGAACTTTCTTCACATACTCTAACTGTGAAAGTTTCAATGTACCATTAGCCTTGTCTTTAATGATTCTCATACCAAGGATTTGTTTTGCAGCTCCCAAATCTTTCATTGCAAACTGTTTTGACAATTGCTTCTTTAGATTATTAATCTCCTCAATGCTAGACCCTGCAATGAGCATATCATCCACATACAACAGTAAAATGATATAAGAATTGTCAAAAAATTTGACATAGCAACAATGATCAGCTTCACATCTCTTGAACCTAATTTTATGCATAAAACTGTCAAATTTCTTGTACCACTGTCTTGGAGCTTGTTTTAGGCCATACAAGCTCTTTCTCAGTTTGCAGACTAGATTCTCATGTCCCTGAACAATAAACCCTTCTGGCTGAATCATGTAAAGGTCTTCCTCCAAATCACCATGAAGGAATGCCGTCTTCACATCTAACTGCTCAAGATGTAAATTTTCTGCAGCCACCATTCCCAGCACCAGTCTAATTGTTGACATCTTCACAACTGGAGAAAATATCTCTGTGTAATCAATGCCCTCCTTCTGCTGGAACCCTTTAACAACTAATCTGGCCTTGTAACGTTTGCTACCATCATGCTCATTCTTTATTCTGTATACCCACTTGTTGTGCAAAGCCTTCTTTCCCACTGGCAATTCAGTCAGTTCCCATGTCTGATTCCTCAACAAGGAATCCATCTCATCCTTCATGGCTAACTCCCACTTGCTTGAATTCTCATCTTGCAAGGCTTCTTTATAACACTCTGGCTCACCACCATCAGTCAACAGGAGATAATTTAGAGCGGGTGAATAACGCTGTGGAGGTCTAATATTTCTGGAAGATCTACGGACTTCAGCTACAGGTGTACTCTGATCTACCTGTGAATTTACATTCTCCTTATCTTCTTCACCCTCTTTCTGGACAGTACTTTCAGTCAATTCATCTAAGTTGACAAACTCAGATTTCTTTTGATCTATCTCTGTAACACCTGACACTACAGTTGACCTGTCCTTGTACATAACCTGTTCATTAAATATCACATTTCTACTTCTGATGATTTTCCTGTTTTGTTCATCCCAAAACCTATAGCCAAATTTCTCATCACCATAGCCAATGAAAAAACATATTTTAGACTTTGCATCAAGTTTACTACGAGCATCAGAATCAATATGAACATAAGAAACACAACCAAAAACTTTTTAAGTGTGAAAACTTTACCACTTTACCGCTCCAAACCTCCTCAGGAAGTCTGAACTCCATGGGAACTGATGGCCCTCGGTTTATCAGGTAAGCTGCAGTGCTAACAGCATCAGCCCAGAAAGTTTTTGGTAGTCCAGCATGCAATCTCATACTCCTAGCACGCTCATTGAGTGTTCTATTCATGCGCTCAGCCACACCATTCTGCTGTGGTGTTCCGGGAATGGTCTTCTCCATCCTAATTCCCTGTGCAGCACAATACTCACTGAACCCTCCATCTATGTACTCTCCTCCATTATCTGACCTCAAACATTTTACTTTCAAACCTGTTTCTGTCTCAACCATGGCCTTCCACTTCTTAAAAGTTTCAAATACATCAGATTTATTTTTCAGAAAATAAACCCATACCTTTCTGCTTGAGTCATCAATGAAAGTGATGTAGTATCTTGAACCTCCAAGGGATGCAACTGGCGAAGGCCCCCACAAATCAGTGTGTACTAACTCCAATTTTTCAGCCTTTGGTGTCCTCCCAGTTTTCAAGAAGCTCACATTTTTCTGCTTTCCTAAGATGCAGCTTTCACACATATCAAAATCAATTGACTTCAATTCTGGTAGTTTTCCTTTTGACAGCAGCATCTTCATCCCTTTCTCACTCATGTGACCAAGCCTGCGGTGCCATAGGCTTGTATCAGTACTTGCATCAGCAACTGCAATTGTGTCTCTTGGACTTGAGGTCATATATAGAGTACCAGTCTTCTTTCCACGAGCCAATACCCTAGCTCCTTTTGTAACCTTCCAAGTACCACCAACAAATAGTATTGCATGCCCTTCATCATCAAGTTGCCCAACAGAAATCAGATTCCTCCTCAGGTCAGGAATGTGTCGAACCTTCTCCAGTAACCAAATAGACCCATTGGGCAACAATATTCGGACATCTCCCATACCCACAACATCCAAGGCTGAACCATCAGCCAAATACACCTTACCAAAATCACCTGCAACATAATTCTGTATGATTTCTCGATGTGGAGTGGTATGAAACGAAGCTCCTGAATCCAAAACCCAATCATCAAGCGGACTGTCTACTGCAAGAAGCAATGCATCATGTACCTCTTCTGTTACAGCATTAGCAGAATCATCTTCATTATTCTTCTTAGGACTTTTGCATTGGTTCCTAAAGTGACCTATTTTCCCACAATTCCAACATTGTACTTGTTGGCCTGATCTAGATTTACTTCTATTCCGATTAGAATTTTTGGATTTTGATCTGCCCCGATTTGAATTTCTGTTATTACCTCTGCCTCTTATCTCAAGGTTTAGGGCAGAACTAGATCCTGAGGTTTCACCTGCATCTCTTCTGCGAATCTCCTCAGCCAGAATTAAATCTCTTATATCATTATACTTGAGCTTTTCCTTTCCTGTAGAATTGCTTACTGCCATCCTCATTGCCTCCCAACTGTTTGGCAAAGAAGCCAAAACGATCAGAGCACGAATCTCATCATCAAAATCAATTTCTACAGATGACAATTGATTTGTGATAGTGTTAAATTCGTTCAGATGTTGTGCTACTGATGCATTCTCTGCCATCTTCAAATTAAACAGTTTCTTCATCAGATGCACCTTATTGTTTGCCGACGGCTTTTCATACATTCCAGACAAAGCCTTCATCAGATCTGCTGTGGTCTTCTCCTTCACAACATTGTGTGCAACAGACCTAGACAGAGTTAACCTGATAACTCCTAATACCTGTCTGTCAAGAAGAGCCCATTCCTCAGCCTTCATCGCCTCAGGTTTTGTCCCCAAAAGAGGCAGATGCAATTTCCTCCCATAGAGATAATCTTCAATCTGCATCCTCCAATACGCAAAGTCTGTGCCATCGAACTTTTCTATTCCAGACGCCTTTCCTGCTTCCTCTGCCATTGCTCCCACTCAAACCTAACCCTAGGCTCTGATACCAGTTGTAGGGAATTCAACCCGATTCCCAACCTGTGAGAAACAAAAAAAATAGAGAAAACACACGCTAAAGAAAATAATCACACGCACAAGACAGTATTTACGTGGTTCGGCAATTTGCCTATGTCCACGGAGTTGCAGGGATTTCACTATTATCAGGGAAAAATACAAAGTGCGGCTACAGTGTTTCTCTCACTCTCTCTGAAAACACAACAACAAGACTTAACAAACCCTAATTATAAAAGCGGCTTTTATATCCTGCTTACAGGGTTACAATAGGCTACAAAACGGGCCCAAAAATAAACTAGGCTCCACAAAGCCCAACATGGAGCTTGTCCAACGGAAGAACCCAAAAGTGCAAAAATGAAGCTGTAGATTTTTTCCTGCTATTTGAACAAATGAGGAGAAAACTGGACCAGCTAGAGTTGGAAAGGTGGGCAACAACAGCTTGGGCGATATGGAACGTAAGAAACAGATTTTACTTTGAGCATGTACAGGTTCATCCTCGAATCATATTTGATGGAGCAATTACATTCTTGGAAGAGTACCAAAGGTTAATGTCAGCTAATGTTTAATGGGAAGCCAATTTTAAATTCTTGAAGTAATTTAGGTACAGCATAGGCCCACAAGCTTTTTGCATGGGAAATGGCTTTATTGGGAGCACTGCTGCATGTAGCTAGTGTTTCCCCCACGTCAATTTGCTAGCTCAGATTGACTTTTACTTGTAACACTTGGTCTTTTACTCAGTTAAGTAAAATTCTATCATTTAGCTCAAAAAAAGGTCATGAAATTTGAAGGTTGAGGATCTTTCAATTTGAAAAAGCCCGCTCAACCCATTAAAGCAAGAAGATTCATCTGGTCCATTCAAACTTCAAACACCCAGTCCGATTAACTCGACCCATAAATCCTGTCTCAGCTATACTATACAGTATACACTTAAGAAGCGAGTAGGTAGTAAGAAAAAAAAACATAATAATAGGTCGGAAGGCCACACAAGAGACAATAACATTGGTAATGATCTTGTTGATGAAGAAACATAAAGAACAACTAAAAACTTATTGCCAAAAGTGAAAGTACAACTGTCAACAAATGTTACTACAATACTAGAGCGCTTTAAGAAGAATGACAAATTACAACTTACCCACATGTGGTTTATCTAAAATTTAAGTTGTCCTCTTGTGGTTTGAAATTTGACACTTTACTCGCCTAAGGTTCACTCCATTAGGGGTTTGCAACCTACCTTTGGACTTTCTCCATTAAAAACACTAAAACATCACAAAACCAAAGAAAACAAAATCAAAGAGTGGATTTGCAAAAATTTAGAAACTTGCTCAAGAACTTCAATAGAACACAAAAATTATCCAATCATACCTGTTGCTAACACTCTCTACAACAATTATACACATCCAAAACCTGCTAAACTTGTATACAAATTAGAACAACACCACAACTGAACAAATCAAACATAAAAAATAATCACTAATAGAGGTAATGGATGGAAAATTGGAGGAAATTAGTGAGGAACAATGAAAAGTGAAACCCAACCCCACTTCTCTATTCCTTCCTCTAGCTCTCCATATTTTCTCTCAACAAAACAACAAACACATTGAAAAAATACCATTACCATCTATCTATTCTCTGAACAAACCCACTTAAAAAACCCATACTTTTTACATCATCTAGTGATCTACTTAAACGAAAACAAAAATAAGAAATGAAATAAGTGAGTTTTAGAAATATTCCCAGCAAATGTGTGTGTTTTATACCCATCAAAATTAGAGCACTTAAATAGAACTCAAGAAATTCCAAGTGGTCCCTGTAATTGATTGTTCTCCAAATATCAACTAACACTATCGAGGATGAGATGGTGAAGATGGTACCACCTCAACACAACCCACATCACACCGCATCAACAGCACAAACCTAACCTTTATTTCTTTTCCCTTTCAAATGCCAGACTGGAGAGAGAGAAAGCATAGATTAAAAAGGAAAAAGCTTGAGGCAAAAGGCGGAGCAAGGAGGCCCACCATGGGTTTGGTTTGGCATGAGAGAGAGAATTCAGGGTTTAATAGATTAGGGGAAGCCACTGCTGTTGGTGGCGATGGTGCTGAGTAATAGAGAACAAGCCTTTGAGCCTTTTAGTCATGTATGATGCAGATTGGTTAGGTTCCAGGTTAGGTTCCTAAAATGGCACAAAGAGAAGCACATTGGGGACAACTTGTTGCCATAGATGACATGTATGAACGCGATGAGGTTGCACACGATGCGCAATTAGGGGCGTTCTTTCAATGAACAGAGGAGTGGTTTGATGCGCTTTCAAAGTAGCTCATTGCCTTAGTCGTTGGAAATAGACCTCATAACTACCATCCGAATCCATGTTATGTGGAGGAGGAGGAGGAGGAGGAGGATCTTGATATTGAGGAGGACGATGAATACATTGATAGAGTTTGTGTAATAAATTTGGATTCTCCACCAATTTATGATGACTATCTTGAAGATTTTAGTCAAGGAGACAAGATTGAGCTTGATAAAAATAAAGTCATATACATACAAGGTGAGCCCATAACTCACACCATTGATGAGACTTTCGACATTGAAAAACAAAAGGTTATTGACTTTGTTGATTACAATCATACATTGGTACAATTGGTTTGTTCAATAGTAGATGGGTTCTCAATTGATGAATGAAGTTTCAATCTACTAAAGCTTGAACTTGAACACATTTGTTAGAAATTTAGACCCCTTAACACAACCAGATTGCGTAGCCTAGATTAATTAGCCAAGTTGTTACTTAGTCAAATTAAACAATTCTAGGTTAAAACAATCAAATAATCATATCATGCATGTAAAACATATTAAGCAGCGGAATAATAAAAGAACACAAGATATGATCACCCAGGAAACCACACGGAAAAACCTGGGGAGGATTTTACCCACCGATCCTTAAGGCAAAACGGAATCCACTAAGAAAGAATTGAAGTTCTTACAAAAGGACTTACAAGCTCCCCGCTTAACTTCCTAATGCTACCCACCAGTAAAACTTCCTGACACGACCATGCGCAGGCTCCGAATCCACGGACTACTTCTTTCTTTAAATCCCTCAATCAGCTACAAGCACCCCGCTTGTTTATCTTTAAGCTTCAATGGTTGCAACCTTGTTGATCATCAAGATGTAGATAATATATCTTCCTTGAAAACCCTAAGTTTATGTGAAGGAAAACTTCTCAAGGATCTCACAAGAGATTCACATAAACCGTAAATATGAGCAACAAAGACTTAGAGAGGTTTGGGTACAAAACCCTAATAAAAGGAGGCACAAGAGGCACTCTAATCTCTCTCACAAAAGTCTCAAAAACGTTCTAGGGTTTTCCTTATATATAGGAGTGTTTTACTTGAACCCCAAGACGTTTAAATAGAGTTTGGACTGAACTGGAACTCTGCAGAAAAATAAATCTGTACGTGGTTCGATCGATCGAGTCTAATTTTCGATCGATCGAGACTTACAGATTTAGTCCAATAAATTCTGCAATCACTCGATTCCAATTTTACAAATAAACATACTTTGAGCAAGCCTAAACCTAGACTAAATGTTTTGATCATGGTTTGCCAACAAAATACAAATTGAAGTTCTAATACATTAATTCCTAATTTCTTAGAACCCAACAACATTAAACACTATGATTTCATTGGGGTTGGTGAGCTTCTCTCAAATTTTTTTGATAATACAGTTAACATTAATTTGGAAAGATTAATGGAAAACGTTATCGATCCATTCTAGGATATTGAACAAGAATTGATAGAGGTCAATAAGAGGCGTGAACGAGTGATTTTAAGTAATCATTGTGGAGGAGGTATGAAGTTTATGGATGTGTGCATGGATTCTTTTTTAGTACTTGTTTCATATATCCCACCATGGCAAAAGAGTTCAAGAATAAAAATTCGTACATCAAGATTTATTATGAGTGAGAAAAGATTGATAAGTGGCATATTGATTTGTCTTGTCTTGCATAGAAGGATAGGATGGAGAGGATTATTTGAGTTTCCAATTGATCGTGGAAGATTGCCCCAAAACTTGAGGACGAGTTTTAATATTTTATGTTGTTTTCTCTTTCTAGTGGAATTAGGATTTATTTGCTTTTACAAATTCAATTAAAATAATTTTCTTAGTTGAATTAGGATTTTAATTGTTTTCTTTTCCTAGTTAAATTGTTTTTCATTTTTCCAGTAAAAGTAAGTTTATTATTTCTTTTTCTAAAAGGAGTAGGAGAAATTCTATTCCTATAAATACTCTTTATAGAGAAGTTGATTATTGTTATGTGTTGATTAATAAAAGCTTGTTAGAGAGGTTTTTTCTATTATTTTGCCTACTAGCCTAGTGTTTTTGTGGAAGTTAGGTTTCGTTGAAGAGTTGTAGTAATCATGTGTTACAGATTCTACTTCTACACGCTCACGTGACATTAATGTCCTATTGGCTGTGAGAGAGAGAGAGAGAGAGAGAGAGAGAGAGATGGCCAAAATGGCCACATACCACTATTTGGCAAAATATGTTGTGTTTAACCACTGTTTGAGAAATATTTTGCAATCTACCACTCTTTTGGAACTCAAGTTTCACAAACTCAAGTTTGGCATGTTACTCGAGTTTCTGAGTTTTATAAAAAATAGCACTTGGAACTCCAGTTTCATAAACTCAATTTCCTTATACATGAAGTTCAACGACTTAAAATTTCATGTTTACACAGTTTTATTAGCATGCAAACCAACATTGTTTGACTTTGTGATGTCATCCCTCTGCCCCATGTCTAGCACCACTGTTAGCTTTATTTGAATAATTTCCCTTTCCAATACCTTAGATAAAAGTGTTAGAAAGGCATGCAAAGTACATTGGTGTAACGTGTGGTAAGAGATTTTTGTTTGTTTGTTTGTTTTTTTGAAGGTAACTAATGTGTGGCCATGCAAGTGTTGTGGGGAATGGTGTTTTTCTTACATGGTAGGTACTTGAGTTTTTGAAACTCGAGTTCCATTTTAAACTTGAGTTTCACAAAATCGAATTCTAAAAAAGTGGTAAATTGCTAAATATTTCTCAAATAGTGGTAAAACACTACATATTTTTCCAAATAGTGGTATTTAGTTGTTTTGGCCGAGAGGGATGGTTAACTTGTGAGAGAGAGATAAATATCTTGTTGGTACAAATTGATATAAGAGAGAGAGAGAGAGAGAGAGAGAGAGAGAGAGAGAGAGAGAGAGAGAGAGAGAGAACATCATCTAAATTGCCAAATTCTGTGTTAAATTGAAGTTCTTGAATCAAGCTTTTATGATTTTTACAAATTCAACTCTTTGATTTGGTTTTTTTTTTTTTTTTTTTTTTTTTTTAAATTTTTTTAAATGTTTCTAATGGGCCTCAGGTGCGTAAATTGTTAAATTTCAAATCACAGGTAGACAATTTAAATTTTGTTCAAGCCACATATTGGTATGTTGTAATTTGCCCCCAAGAAACATATACCACAATGTCTAAACAATGATTTGGAATCCCTGAACCATGTATAGTAGACTTCATGTTGGGAATTTACACGAATTCTTAGATTTGTGAGAAATGAAAAATAGATAAAAATAACACACACATAAGGAAATCAGATGAGACAAGAAATTACGTAATTTAGCAATTTGTCTACGTTCACAGAGTTGTAGTGCTTTAATATTTCCTTAAAAAACATATATATATATATATATATATATATATATATATATAAGATGTGACAATACCATGTTTCTCTCAAAACAACACGGCCTATCAGCTCAAGCCACTGTTTAATGGACTAGGCCTTAGAAAGTTTCCCACTAAAACCGTAGCACTTTTATATTGAGTCAAATCATAATTTAGATCAAACACAAACTAGGTTCTACATATCCCACCACTTAATGCACCTGTTGAAGGGTCAAGTATGTTGCTTTGCCTAGAGAATGAAAATTACCTACTAATTGATGTAGAGAAGGCTCACAAAGATTTTGAAGGTGCACATCAACACTACATGGTGCATGAAGTGGAAAAACTTGATATGATAATATTTTCCATCTGCCAAGATAAGGTTATATTATTTTCAACACTAATTCCACCTATTGATTTTATCATATCTAAAATTTATTTAACAATATCGTGGAATAAAAAGCATCTTTGAGGAGGAACTAGTCCGAGACCCCTCAAAATTCATGATCCTAAATGAAATAAGAAAGAAATGCAAATTGGATCAACACACGACTAAATGGTTTGAATATGCATATGATGCTTCACTAGATGGATGCAATCTAAATGAAATGAACATGAATACATGACAAAAATATCCATTAAGGCCAATTACATGGTTTATAAATCAATCACGTCACCCAAACGATGGTTACACAATAAAATGTCACTCACGCATCTTGTTGAAAGCATGGTGTGCAACATGAAAACAACCATGGATTAAGTGAAGGATCGCGCATAAAAATATCCAAAATTTACACTCACATGGCCTCAGTGGCACCAAAGATGAGCAAACCCTGTACAAACATTTGACAAAAAACAATTGAAAAAACACACACACACACACACACACACACACACAAGCACAACATAAAAACGTGTAAAAACCTCAATTCTTAAACCTAGATAAAAATCTACTTGATTTTATTATGTGAATGCAAGAAAATATCATGAGATTACCTTGATTTGATGAGTGAAAGATGTTGGAATCAAAGTTATGGTTAAACTGAAATTTGAAAGAGTGTGAAAGAGATAGGGTTTCAGACGACCATGAGAAAGAAAATTAAAGGCCAAATCATTAAAATACATGTTTGAGAATCTCAATTGACCTAGTGTCTACCAAGACATTTTGTATGACCTTTGTTGGCCAAGTGTCTAATGAAAATTCTTGCAATGGAAAATATAAAAGTTCGGACTCTCAGCTCTCATACAGAAACTATATTAATTCACTCTCCACATGTAAAAATTACTTGCACAAAGATTAAAAGCACAAAGAAAAACATATCTTTGGTTCTTTCACAAAGAATTTAATGTGTTTATAGATGTTTGGACTAGAGCTGTTGGTTCTACATCGTTTGCCATCTTTGTGGATCTTGAGGAAGACTCATGCTTTGGTCAAAGCTATAGATGTCCTCAACTCCATTTGAAGTGTTAGGACATGCAGGTTTCCACCACCCTACAAGAGGGCTTAAGATGTTGACTACATACCCCATATCTGGTCTTTGGTATGGCTTGGGACTAGTGTAAAGTCCTGCTAACTCAGCCACTTTGTATATGCTCTCCATGGTCTCCTCATTGGGGTTAATAGTTTGGTCAATGGCATTGGCAATGCTCTCCTTGTTGTTTAGAATCCTATAGAACCATGTAACCAGATGAGGGTTCTCATCTGGCAGAGTTTCATCTACAGCTTTTCTTCCAGAAATCAGTTGCATCAAAACCACTCCAAATGCATATACATCCACTTTGGTGGTGACTGTTCCTATAGCTATTGACAAGGGAAGGAACTCATCAAGCTGACTTGCAATGGTTCAAACTAGTGACATCTAACTAGAAAATATTTATTCATAGTAAACATGGGTATCAACATACTTGGTATGACACAAGCACATGAAGAGAAAAGATTATATACGTACAACAACAAGAAGTCCTAGCCTCAAATTGTAAGGTCATCTATAGATCATCAATAGATTAGTCAAGGTTGACAATACATTTATAGTGGCAGAGTCAAAATTTCAATTTGGAGGTGAGAAAAAAATTAATAGGCTTGAATGGAATTAATCATAAAAATTTTAACATGTATGAATAATATATATGTAAAATAATGCAATATCATACAAAATAAAATGTAAATTGTAATTTAATTTTCATTTCTAGATTAATTTACTTAGTTGCTCTCAATGTTTTTTCATATTTTTGAAATTTCTTCATGATTTTTTTTTTGATAATTTGATTAATTAGGGTAAATTGAGAAAATAAATAAAATATAAGGGTTCATTTGGTTGGAGGGGTGAAAAAGTGGGAAGATAGAAAATGGTGGGAGGATGAAAAAGTGGGAAGATAAAAAAGATTTTAATTTCTCTCTTTTTTGTCTGGTTGGGAATGAAAAAGTGGAGGGATGGAAAAAATGAATTTGAATAAATTTACTCATATACCCTTGTTAAAGAATGATGCCCAATTAAAACAAAAAAGTGACAAATAACTTTTAAAAAAAAAAAAAGGAAAAAAAAAAAAAGCAATCACCCAAATTTATTATAAAAAAAAAAATCATGTCCCAAAAAAAAAAAAATCACATCTAGTTAAAAAAAAAAAGGAAAAAAAAAAAAAAAGAGGGATTGTTACTGCCAAAAAAAGAGAGGCACGTCTAGGCCCTAGAAAATATTTAAAAAAAAAAAAAAAAAAAAAAAGGCAACATTACCACCCAAAAAAAGAAAAAAGAAAGAAAAAGAAAAGCAACTGGACAAAGCCCATGTGCACATGCACAAGGGCATTTTTGTCAATCAAGAAAGAATGCATCTCCATTAGTTTTCTCCCCATTTTGGAGAAAAATACATTTTGGTGGACCTAGAGAGAAAACACCCAGGCCCTTCCATTTATTTTCCTTCCTCCCTACCCAACCAAACACACTTCAAAAAAGTTTTCCTTCCCATTTTCTTTTCACAGTTTTCCATCCACCCTATTAGAGACGAAACTAGGATTCGAACCTAGTGGGGGCCAAAAATTCTTTGTTTGAAATTTTTTTGAAAATTGGTATGTCAACACTAAAGGTTGGCAATGTTGCATCATTAGTATTACTTGCATTTTTTCTCTAAAAAATATTAAACATTGTAGTTAACTTTCCCGTAATCTATGAATCAAATAAAAACCATATTAATTTTAGGGATTTGTAATCAATAGCTTTGTAGCTCAACTAAAACTTCCTAGTGTGTTCAATAAAAGTTCAAATCCCTACTCACTTTTGCTGTAATTTAAAAAAGAAAAAAAGAAAAATGAGTGGTTCTAAACTTCGAGGTCCTTTGGTTGGATTGGGGTTGAACTGATTCTTTAATCTTTTCACATTAAATTTTTTTAAAAAAATCAATTTAATTATTATTTTCACATTATTATATGCCTGATAATAATATCATTAAAATGATATATTGACAACTAAAGATTACCGTTTCACCTTTTTTTAATACTAATAATAGCAACGTTTCTTCTCCCTTGTGCATGTGTGTTTGTTTCTCCAAAAAAAAATAAAAAATAAAAAATAAAAAATAAAATAAAATAAAATAATAATAATAATAATAATAGCAACGTTTTTCATTAATTTAGCAAGACCGTAAATGAAATTTTAATAATAATTGTTTTAGAGAAGATATTTTTATAATTTAGGAGTGACTTGAAGTAGCCACAACACATTAATCTATATTACTAATAACTTTCTCCTAACTAAAAAGGGCTATAGGTATGGTGTACCCCTATTATTGGATTGTCAATAACCTGATGATTTCGTGGCTACTTATGATCATTCTCACTAATAGTTTTTGAAATAAAAGCTTCCACCTTTATCACTTAAAAATCAAGAAAGGCAGAGTAGCTACCTAGCATCACAAGTCACACCACAACATAAAGAGATAGAGGGAGGAGGGATATCAAAGAGAAGAAAAAATTAGATCAAAGATGTTAGGTTCTAAGGAATTAGGAACTAATTTATTAAAACTTCAATTTGTAATGTTGGCAAACCATGATCAAAACGTTTTTGTGTAGACTTGCTTAAAGTATATGTTTTTATGTAAAGTTGGAATCGAGTTATTGCAGGATTTACTGTGTAAATCTGCCTGGCTCAATCAATCGAAAATTAGGCTCAATCAATTGAAAGTCGAGCAGATCATTTTTCTGCAGAATTTTCCAACTCAGCCTAAGCCTGTTTGACGTGTAGGGTTTTATGTTTTGTTTTAAGTATAAAAGGGAAAACCCTAGCCACGTTTTGAGGTTGCTCTTTATGTTGTGTGTGTGAATCTTTTATGAGATCTAGAGGTGTTTACCTTCACACATACTTAGGGTTATCAAGGATCAAGAGTATGTCAATAACTTGGTGATCAATTCAGTTGCAGATTCAAGAGCTTAAAGATACACAAGTGGGAGTACTTGTGCTTACTGGGAATTCAAGAAAGAAGTAGTCCATGGAATTGGAGCTGTCACGTGATCGTGGTAATAAGTTTCCTACTCGAGGTAGCAATAGGATGTTAGTGGTCTAAGCCGTTATTGTGTAAACTTCATTTCTTTCATAACGGATTCAGTTTATTTTGAGGATAATTAGATTAAATCATCCCCAGGTTTTTTACCAGTTTTTTTTTTTGGCTAATTGACTAGGTTAATCTAGTTGTGTTTTAAGGGGTCTAAAAACATACAAATGGTATCAGAGTAGGTAGCTCTCTTATTGTAGATCTTTTGATCTAAGACCTGATCCTTGACCTCGGTTGTCATGGAACACAAACACTCTCTTGTCATTCCACCTCACTTTGATGGGAATAATTATGCGTATTGGAAAGTAAGGATGAAAGCATTCCTGAAATCTATTGATGAGAGGGTCTGGAATTCTGTTGAATACGGATGGGAGAAGCCTACTACTCCTGTGAGTGAGTGGCAAACTTCTCAGAAAAAAGCAGCAGCTTTTAATAGCAAGGCAATGAATGCTATCTTTAATTCTTTTTCTATGGAGGAATTTAAGAGAATCTCTAATGTCGAGGTTGCTCATACTGCTTAAAATATCCTCCAAACTGTGCATGAAGGCATAAAGGTAGTTAAAATTAATAAGTTGCATCAATTAACAACTAGATTTGAAAGCATTAGGATGTCTGATGATGAATCTTTTGATGAATTCTATGCTAAGCTTAATGATATTGTTAATTCTGCTTATAATATAGGTCAAATCTATAATCAACCTAAAATTGTTAGGAAGATTTTTAGATTTTTGATTGTAGATTTTAGACCCAAAGTGACTGCTATCATTGAAAGCAAGGATGTGGACTCCATCCCTGTTGGTGAACTTGTAGGATCTATTCAATCCTCTAAGTAAGACCTAGCTATGATGAGCAAATCCAAATCAATGGCTCTTAAGTCTGTTAATGATGTTGATGTAAATGGATTTGATGATGAGCTCTTTGCTACAAAGATTGCTTACCTTGTCAAGAACTTTAGAAATTTTCTCTGGAACAATAACAAAAGGGCAAGAGGTAAGAAAACTGCTGAACCTAGAAATTTTAGGAGGAATGATCCCACTAAGTTTAATAATACTAAAAACCTTAAAGAAAAATTAGGTCAACCTTCTAATAATTCTATGGGTCAACAATGTTTTGGGCATCAAAGGTATGGTCATGTGAAATTTGAATGTCCAATATTCTTAAGGTCTAAGGGTAAGGCTTTGGTTGTACCCCTTAGTGATGATGAAGTTTCTAAAAATGAGTCTGGTAGTGATAAGGATGGAAACTTCATTGCTTTCACTGCTACTACTGTTGCTGATGAAAGTATTGCTGTTGAAGAGAACCTTTCTGATGGGGAACTCTCTAAGGATGCAGATTTACAAGAAGCCTATAATAAATTTTGCAAAGTTGCTGCAAAGGATGCTATAAGTGTTGATTTAGGCTTAAAGAAAATTACATATCTTAAACTTGAAAAGAAAAATTTTCTTGTGAAACTGTTTGATGCTAATGAATTGTTGATTAATGTGAAGACTGGGAACATACTTTTGCTTGATAAAGTTAAGAATTTGGAACTTGAACTATCTGTTGTTAGAGAACAAACTAATAGGTCTACAAGCTCCAAACTTGATCACATGCTAAGTGTTCAAAAGTCTCCCTCTGACAAAACTGGCTTATGTTTTGTAGAAAGCATCTCTGTGCCTGAACTCCATTCTGCAAATTTTGTTCCTTCTTCTGAACTCCCTGTGAGTGAGGTTGTCAAATCCTCTGTGAGTGAGGTTGCTAAATCTGTAGAAGCTACACCTCTTAGGAAGATTATGGTTGATCTTCAAGAGTCTAAACCTAAGGCTCTTAACTCTCCTAAGGGCAAGTTGATAAGCCTGCATGGGTTTTTCATTTTTGTGGAAAGTCTAGGCACATTGGTCCAAACTATTTCAAGTTGCAAGCTGCTAAGCAAGCAAATAAGCCAAAAGTACATATGCCTCAAGCACAAGATCCTATAGTACTTATTGGTGAATTGGTAAAGGCTCTAAACCTTTATTCCAATCCTAGAGTTGCTCAGAATTCTAATGTGAAGAATAACTCCAATGCTAAAGTTGCATCTAAATAAAATTTATGTATTTCATTCTAGGATTGTTTTTGTTATTTTTTTTAAAATAATAATAATAATAAAAAAAAAGAAGGAAGCAAAATGTGTCTTGCATTATTTTTCTTGGATTTGAAATCAAGGTTGGCCAATTTATCTTTACATAACATGTTTATGTATCTTGTTTAGCTTGGATGAGCTTATTTATTGCACTTTACTAGTTTCAGCTTTGTAGTGCATGTTGTGTGGAAAGATGTTTATAGTTTTTGATCACATGATCTTGATCTTGAAGTCACATGCCTTTGATTGTCTGACTTGAACTTATTGAGAAAGGCATAAATAACCATCTCACCACTGTTTACTAGCCAATCATGAACACCTTAGTGCATATCATAAGATTTTGTACTCAAGAAAAAGTAGCACATGCACAAAAAGAACATAAGGTGTAAGCCTCGGTTTAAATGCTAAAATTGGTGTGTAAATTATCCTAGCTATCTTTAATAAGTTTCTGATTAAATAAAATTGGTGTTGTTAGGTTCTAAGGTCTTAGGATTTTATGTATTTAGAACTCTAATTTGTATTGTTGGCAAACCATGATTAAAACAATGTATTTAGTCTAGTTTAGGCTTGCTCAAAGTTGGTAAAATATTGTAAAGTTGGAATCGAGTGACTGCAGATGCATTGGTGCATTTCGGCCTGGCTCGATCGATCTAATGTAATTCTCGATCGATCGAAAATCGGCCCAGATGCGTTTTCTGCAGAAATTCCAGCTCAGCCCTAACTCTTTTAAAACGTTTAGGGTTTTATGTTTTTGCCCTAGGTATATAAGGCAAAACCCTAGCCACGTTTTCAGGGTTGCACAAGTTGTATTGTTGCTTATACATTGTGGTTTTGTGTAAATCTCTTGTGAGATCTAGAGGAGCTTTCCTTTACACAAAACTTAGGCTTTTCAAGATTGAGATTACTTCAACATCTTGATGATCAACTTGGTTGCTGCCATTGAAACTTAAAGATAAACAAGCGGGGAGCTTGTAGCTAATTGAGGGATTCAAAGAAAGAAGTAGTCCGTGGACTCGGAGCCTGCGCGTGGTCTTGTCAGGAAGTTTTACTGGTGGGTAGTATTAGGAAGTCAAGCGGGGAGCTTGTAAGTCCTTTTGTAAGAACTTCAATTCTTTCTTAGTGGATTCCGTTTTGCCTTGAGGATCGGTGGGTCAAATCCTCCCCAGGTTTTTCCGTGTGGTTTCCTAGGTGATCATATCTTGTGTTCTTTTATTATTCCGCTGCTTTATATGTTTTACATGCATGATATGATTATTTGATTGTTTTAACCTATAATTGTTTAATTTGACTAAGTAACAACTTGGCTAATTAATCTAGGCTACACAATCTGGTTGTTTGTTTAAGGGGTCTAAACCGTTCAAGTGGTATCAGAGCGGGTTGCTCTTTTGTTTAAGATTTTTCTCTGAGCTGATCCTTGACCCCGGTTGTCATGGAGCATGGACACTCTTTGTTTGTTCCTCCTCACTTTGATGGGAACAACTATGCTTACTGGAAAGTAAGGATGAAAGCATTCCTGAAATCCATTGATGAGAGAGTTTGGAACTCTGTTGAATATGGATGGGAGAAGCTCACTACTCCTGTGAGTGAGTGGCAAACTTCTCAGAAAGAAGCAGCTGCATTTAATAGCAAAGCTATGAAAGCCATTTTTAATGCTGTTTCAATGGAAGAATTTAAAAGGATCTCTAATGTTGAGGTTGCTCATACTGCTTGGAAAATCCTCCAAACTGTGCATGAAGGCACAAAGGCTGTTAAGATAAACAAATTGCAGCAATTAACTTCTAGGTTTGAAAGCATTAGAATGTCTGATGATGAAACATTTGATGAGTTTTATGCTAAACTTAATGATATTGTTAATTCTGCTTATAATTTGGGTGAAGTCTATGATCAACCTAAAATTGTTAGGAAGATACTTAGATCCTTAACTGAAAACTTTAGACCCAAAGTGACAGCCATTACTGAAAGTAAGGATGTTGACTCCATCCCTGTGGATGAGCTTGTAGGATCGCTTCAGTCCTATGAGTTTGACCTATCCAAGACTACCAAATCCAAATCAATGGCTCTTAAGTCTGTTGATGATGTTGAGGCTAGTGGATTTGATGATGAGCTCTCTCCTACTGAGATAGCTTACCTTGCCAAGAATTTTAGAAATTTCCTTAGAAACACTAATAGGAAGGCAAGGAATACCAACACTGTTGAACCTAGAAACTTTAGGAAGAATGATCCCACTAAGGTTAATAATTTTGAAAAACCTAGAGAACAAGTAGGTCAATCTTCAAATAATTCTTTGGGTCCTCAGTGTTTTGGTTGTCAAGGGTATGGTCATGTCAAATCTGAATGTCCTACCTTCTTGAGAAATAAGGGTAAAGCTATGGCTGTAACTCTTAGTGATATTGAGGTTTCTGATGATGAGTCCGGTTGTGACAAGGATGGAAACTTCATTGCTTTCACTGCTACTGCTGTAGTCAATGAAAGCATATCTGCTGAGGAGAAACCTGCTAATGGGGAACTCTCTGAAGATGCAGATCTTCAAGAGGCCTACAACAAACTTTGCAAAATTGCTGCAAAGGATGCTATGAAAGTTGACTTAGGCCTAAAGAAAATTGATGCTCTTGAGCTTGAAAAGAAGAACTTGCTTGTCAAATTGTTTGATGCTAATGATCTTTTGAACAATGTTAAATCTGAGAACATGCTTTTGCTTGATAAAGTTAATTCTTTGGAACATGATTTATCTGTTGCTAGATCTGCTAGTGCTAAACTTGATCACATGTTGAATGTTCAAAAGTGTTCTTTTGATAAATCTGGGATAGGATATGTTGAAAGCATCTTTGATTCTGCACCCCATTCCACTGTCTTTGTCCTTGCTTCTTCTTCTGTACCTTCTGTGAGTGAGGTTGTGAGTGAAACTGTTAAACCCCCTGTGAGTGAGGTTGTTAAACCTGTAGAAGTTTCACCACCTAAGAAGATTAGGGTAGACTTAAGAGAATCTAAACCTAAGGAGCCTACCAAATCCAAGGACAAGATGCATGGTAAACCTGCTTGGGTTTGTCATTACTGTGGAAAATCTGGACCCATTCGTCCTAACTGTTTCAAGCTTCAAGCTGATAAAATAGCGAATAAACCAAAAGTGCCTGTGCCTCAAGCACAAGATCCTATGGCACTAATTGGTGAATTGGTAAAGGCGTTAAACCTTTATTCCAATCCTAGAGTTGGGAATCACTCTAATGTGAATAAGAACTCCAATGCTCGTGGTGCATCTAAAAAGTTTTGGATGCAAAAGACTCGAACTAACTGAGTCTTTCTGACATGGTCCTTGTGCTTCATTGCTCTATCCTTTGTGACCATTGTTCTTTGGTTTTTGTGTCTTTTTGTTCTAGGACTTGCATTACATTCATGCATTTCATTCTAGGATTTATTTGTTTTCTCTTTTAATTAAAAAAAAAAAAAAAAAAGGGAGAAAGCAAAAACTATGTTTGACACTATTTTTCTTGATTTCTGAAAACAAGGTTGGTCAATCTTTTTACACATGTCATGTCCTGTGTACCTTGTTTAACTTGGATGAGCTTATTTACTGCACTTGACTAGTTGAAAATTTGTAGTGCATGTTGTGTGAGAAAGATGTGTGTGGTTTTTAATCACTTTGCCTTAATCATGAAGTCACATGTTCTTTGACTGTTGGACTTGATCCTTTTGAGAAAGGCATAAATAACCATCTCACCACTGTTCACTAGCCAATCATGAACACCTTAGTGCATATCATAAGATTTTGTGCTCGAGAAAGTGTAGCACATGCACAAAAAGAACATAAGGTGTAGCCTCAATTAAATTAAAACTGGTGTGTACTATTAGGCTTGATGCCAATTCACTTAATTAAAACTGGTGTGAACTATTAGGCTGAATGCCAATTCATATATAAATAAGAGGCAATAATGCAAGAAACTTACATGATTGCAAGCTTTTGTTCTAGGAGATGTGGGAGTTATAGGATGTAACTCTTTAGGTGATAGTCTCTTTTAAATTCTATGTGATGAATTGTGTAGACTTTGTGTTTGATTGCTATTCACATATCACCTCACATGTATCTCAAGTTTTTGCTAGTATCACACACTTCACAAGTTACTCTTTGTTAAACACTGTACATGCTAGTGTGTGTGTTTTTGGTCTGACCAACCAAGTTTGAAAATATCTTGAGATTTGTGCAAAACATATTTGATGCTTAAAGAAAATAAATGGAGGATGATTGAAACTTGTTTATTGAGGAAATTGGGTTTAAAAATTTGGGTTTTTGAAAAAGCATTCCATTTCATACTCATGCATTTTGTTTTCATTGATCAAATGCTTTGAGGAGTTGTTTTTAAAATTGGGCTTGCATTTTTCAAAACTGTGATTTTTCCCAAAATTTTTGTGAAGTTTCTGCCCATTTCAATCGATCCATTGTGATTTTCGATCGATCGAAAAAGTGCCCTGGATTGTTCTAAAACGACTGTCTCATTCGATCGATCGAATGTATTTTTTGATCGATCGAAGATCGTGGCGATGCTTTTTGAAAAGACTTGATCTGACTTTTTCAAACACTTTTTCAAAACTTTTCAAAGTCTTTTCTCTCTCTCCGACTTGGCAAGCTCTTCTATTCAGATTTTTGTCGTTTTCCTCCGGATTTTTTGCGAGAAATCTCTTTCCTCAAGCTGGTAAGACTCTTTTGCCCTTCCTTTTCAACTTATTTTCAAGTTTTCATGCATTTTTTCATGCATTTAAGGGAGATTTTTGAAACTTTTTCTTTTTGGGATTGTTGATGATTCAGAGCACATTTTGTGAAATTGATCAATGGGTTTTTGTGGGGACACGTCCTAGATATGCTCTTAATAGTTTAATTTGATCAATTTTGTGTTTGATGAAAAATTGAAAATTCTAGGGTTCCTATTTGATCCGAATTGGGGCTTTTGTGAAATTGAGTTGAATTTGATGAAATTGGCTTTGTGTATTGATGTAATCAGGCATTATAATCATTGTATTGTGTTTTGTAATGCTTAATTCATCAATTTGGTGCAAAATTTTTCAAGTGGTTTTCAAATTTTTAGGGTTTTTGTTAAGGAACTCTATGTTCGAGCCAATTTTGTGAAATTGAACTTAATTTGAACTTGTTTACTGCATTTAGTTCATGCATCATAACATTGTTATTGTTCATGCATCATATAGATTTTTCATTCTATTGTTTTTGTGCTAACTTGCAGTCTGCCCTTAGTTTTTTGTTTTTGTTCTTTTGGTTTTGTCTTTGTGTCCTTGTCCTTTCCTTAGCACCATGCCTAGGAAGACTAGAGCTCGTAGGACTATTCCCTCTCGTTCTCCTTCCCCCCCTTCCTTTGACCTAGAGAGGCTTCCGAGCGAGAAAAACCAAGAGACCTATGAGAAGCTCAATCTTCAGAGGAAGATTTGGGCTGAGCGTTCAGTCATTCTAGATGAGCTAGATCCTGCCATTAGGGCAAACTTTGAGCGTAGAGGGTGGCTCCCTTTGTTAGATGTGTCTGACCCTCCTCCTCCGGCTACCTTGATTAGAGAGTTCTTCTCAAACATCTCTATCCGCGTCTATGATTCCAACACTCTAGTTAGGAGTTGGATACGAGGCGTAGAGTACTCCATTACTCCTCAGGTAGTGGCTGATGCTCTAGGGGTACCGTTGGTTCGTGAGCCTGTCTATCCTTATACTGAGTCTCCCGAGTTGAGCGACGTTTTGTCTTACATCACTGGGACTACTGTCCAGTGGGGTTCTGATCCTAGGATCACTTCTGCTGAGCTCTCCGGGTTACATTATCTTTTCTTTAGGATAGCCTGTCATTCCCTCTGGCCCATCTCTCATGTTCACACCATTCCTCTCGAGAGGTGTGTATTTTTGTACACTTTAGTCACCGATGCTCCTATTAGTTTTCCTCATCTTTTTCTTCGTTCTTTGAACGAAGTTTATAGGAGTTCATCTACTTCTCATGCCCTTGTTCATCCTATTTTCATTCATAGGATTTTGCTTTATCTTGCTCTTAGTTACTTCCCTTGATCTGAGCTTGTACATGTTATTGGTCCTATAGGTGCGTCTTTTCTTAGACAGAGGGCCGCTCATCTTCGAGCTGGTTCTAAACACCCTAGGTCTGAGCCATCTACTAGCGCTCCTCCTCATCCTTCGTCTTCTACAGGTCCTGCTGGTGAGGATATTCCTGATCCAGTTGGTGATGATGCTGCTGCTGCTGACGTTCCTCCACCTCCTTCGGTCGACTTCGATGTTCGTCGTACTTTGGAGACTGTCATGACCGTTCAGGCGGCTTATGGTCAGATTTTGGTGGACCTGCTGGATGAGATACGTGCTCTGCGAGCTAACCTTGCACATCTTCATTCACCTTCACCACCACCTTTTGATGGCGACTCTTGATTGCCCTTTGGCATTCCGTCACAAAAATGGGGAATGGATATATTGACTTGTAGAGGAGTTTTGACTTTTTGAGGAGATTTTGTAGTTAGGGGGAGATTTTTTTGTTAGCATGAGATATTGTTTTGTGGAGTTTATTAGATTGTATCTAGGTGCTTCACTTTGTATATCATTTTTTTGGGGATATTCATGTTAGGGGGAGTAACATTGATATATTGATATACATGTTTTTATTTGATTCTTGTTGTCTCATGATTCACTGCTTATTGATTTATATTTATGAGTTGTTCATTGATATATATCTTTATTTTGTGTTGTGTGAATCTTACAAGAATATTATACCTGTTTATATACTATTTTCTGTCACACATGCGTTTATGCGTTTGTTGAGTATTTCAGGAATATACAGGTTGTTTCAATTGAGCTGCTGTCTACACTTGCAACCGATGGATAGTAGTTAGGATTGAATTCTAGTCTTTATGAGCATTATTTTTGTAAAGGGCTTTTCAATTGTAAACTTTGAGCTTTTAATTTGTGTTTTGTCATGGATTGCCAAAGGGGGAGTTTGTTAGGTTCTAAGATCTTAGGATTTTATGTATATAGAACTCTAATTTGTAATGTTGGCAAACCATGATCAAAACAATGTATTTAGTCTAGTTTAGGCTTGCTCAAAGTTGGTAAAATATTGTAAAGTTGGAATCGAGTGACTGCAGATGCATTGGTGCATTTCGGCCTGGCTCGATCGATCTAATGTAATTCTCGATCGATCGAAAATCGGCCTAGATGCGTTTTCTGCAGAAATTCCAGCTCAGCCCTAACTCTTTTAAAACGTTTAGGGTTTTATGTTTTTGCCCTAGGTATATAAGGCCAAAACCCTAGCCACGTTTTCAGGGTTGCACAAGTTGTATTGTTGCTCATACATTGTGGTTTTGTGTAAATCTCTTGTGAGATCTAGAGGAGCTTTCCTTTACACAAAGCTTAGGGTTTTCAAGATTGAGATTACTTCAACATCTTGATGATCAACTTGCTTGCTGCCATTGAAGCTTAAAGATAAACAAGCGGGGAGCTTGTAGCTGATTGAGGGATTCAAAGAAAGAAGTAGTCCGTGGATTCGGAGCCTGCGCGTGGTCGTGTCAGGAAGTTTTACTGGTGGGTAGCATTAGGAAGTCAAGTGGGGAGCTTGTAAGTCCTTTTGTAAGAACTTCAATTATTTCTTAGTGGATTCCGTTTTGCCTAGAGGATTGGTGGGTCAAATCCTCCCCAGGTTTTTCCGTGTGGTTTCCTGGGTGATCATATATTGTGTTCTTTTATTATTCCGCTGCTTTATATGTTTTACATGCATGATATGATTATTTGATTGTTTTAACCTAGAATTGTTTAATTTGACTAAGTAACAACTTGGCTAATTAATCTAGGCTACGCAATCTGGTTGTTTGTTTAAGGGGTCTAAACCATTCAGGTGTGTACATTATGAGGCAAATCAAGAAACTTACATGATTGTAAGCTTTTATTCTAGGAGATGTGAAAATTATATGATGTAACTCTTTAAGTGACGGTCTTTTTCAATTCTATGTGATGAATTTTGTAGACATTGTGCTTGATTTCTATTTACATATCACCTCACATGTATCTTAAGCCTTTGCTAGTTACACACACTACACCAGTTACTCTTTGCTAAACTTTGTACATGTTATTGTGTGTGATTTTGGTTTGGCCAACCAAATTTGAAAATTCCTTGAGTTTTATGCAAAACATGTATGCTGGTTAAGTATTGTAAGGAAAAGTGATTGAAAATCTTATTTTTGGGAAAATTGGGTTCAAAACAAGTGTTTTTGAAAAGCATTTCATCTCATACTCATGCATTTTATTCATAGTATTCAATGCTTTGAGGAGTTTCTGCATAAAATTGCTTTGTTTTTCAAAAAAATTGCTTTTTCAAGAATTTCGATTGATCAAGAACCTATTTCTCGACCGATCGAAATTGCGATTAAAATTTTAGTCAACTTCTGTCTGTTTCGATTAGTGCTCGATTGATGTTGGATCAATCGAAGCATTTTTGATCGATCGAACCTATTTTTTGATCAATCAAAAGTTGTATAGAGAGTTCTTTTAAAAACTTTGTTTTTCACGTGTTCAACACTTTTCAAACTTTTCAAAGCTTTTTCTCTCTCTATTTGATCGGTCAAGGCATCCAACCAATTTTTGTCATTTTCCTCCGATATTTTTGCAAGGTTTTTCTCTCCCAAGGCCGATAAGACCATATTACCCTTCCTTTTTCATTTATTTTCTAGTTTTCATGCATTGTTCTCATGCATTTTTGAGATATTTTCAAACCTAAGGGAAATTGGAATTTTTGTTGATTCAAGCTTTTTCTTTCACAATTGATCAATGGGTTTTTGTTTGGGATGTTATACAACTGATTTATGTGAATTAATTTGATAAATTTGTTGATTTGTGAAAAATTGGAATTTCTAGGGCTTGAAACTACCCGAATTGGGGATTTTGTTCAATTAGGTTTAATTTGATGAAATTGGCTTGTTAGATTGATTCATATGATCATTATATTGTGTTATCTATCTTAATTAATGATCAATTGGTCAATTTCTTGAAAACTGTACAAGTGGTTTTTCAAAATTTTGGGGTTTTTGATATAAACTCTATGCTCAAGCCAATTTTGTGATTTTAAAGTTAAATTGAACTTTCTCTTGCTGCATTAGAGCATGCATCATTTGATTATACTGCTCATGCATCGCATAGATTGTTATTTTCTATATTGTTTTGTGCTAACTTGCAGTCTGCCCTTGGTTTTTTTTTTTTTTTTTTTTTTCTTTGTTTCTTTTTGGTTCTTTTTTGTGTGTCTTGTCCTCTCCTTAGCACCATGTCTAGGAAGACTGGAGCCAATAGGAAAGCCTCCTCCTTTCCTATCCCTTCTTTTAAGAGTGAGAGGTTTCCAAGCGAGCCAAACCAAGAGACGTATAAGAAGCTTAACCTTAAGAGGAACATTTGGGCCGAGAGAAAGGTTCTATTAGATGAGCTTGATCCTGAGATTAGGTGCAACTTTGAGCGTAGGAGCTAGTTGCCATTGTTGGATATTTCTCATCCACCTTTGGCTACCCTGATTAGAGAGTTCTACTCGTACTTCTCTATCCACGTCTATGATTCTAACACTCTAGTTAAGAGTTGGATACAAGGTGAAAAGTACACCATTACTCCTTCGGTAGTGGCTGATGCTCTTGGGGTACCTATGGTCTAGCATCCTGTCTACCCTTATAATGAGTCTCTTCCACTAGATGACATCATGTCTTACATCACTAGGTCTTCTATCCAATGGGGTTTTGATCCTCGGATCAGTATTGCCGAGCTTACTGAGATTCACTATCTTTTCTTTAGGATTGCTTGTCATTCCTTGTGGCCTATCTTTCACTTGCATACCAATCCTTTGGAGCGTTGTGCGTTTTTGTATGCCCTTGTTACTGATGGTCCCATGAGCTTTCCTCATCTTTCATTCGTTCTTTGACTGAGGTTCATAGGAGTAATTCTACTGCTCATGCTCTTTTCTTCCCTATTTTTATTCAACGGATTTTGTTACATCTAGGTTTAGATGAGTATCCGGCATTTGAGCCTGTTCATATTATCGCTCCTATAGGTGCCACCTTTCTTAGGCAGAGGGCTGCTCAGATGAGAGCAGGCTCTAAAAGTCCTAGGGTTGAGACATCTGGTGTCACACCTCCTTCTCCCTCTTCTACAGGTGATACTACAGCTGAGGAGTTTGTTGATCTTGCTGCTATTGCTGCTACTACTACTACTGTTCCTCCACTTTCTACCTCGGATGATTCAGACATTCGACGTACATTGGAGACTGTCATGACCGTTTAGGCGGCTCATGGTCAGCTTTTGGTGGACGTGCTTGATGAGCTTCTTGCCTTGCAGGTAGATTTGGAGCATCTTAGACAGTTGCCTCCGCCACCTCCTTTTGATGATGAGTTGTGAGTGCCCTTTGGCAATTTGTCACAAAAAGGGGGAGTACATTTGTAGAGGAGATTTTGTTGTTAAGGGGAGATTTTTGTGTTTTGGAGCTGTGAAGCTTTTAGATTGTATCTAGGTGCTTCGTTATGTATCTACATTTTTGGCTCATGATGTATTTTGGTTTGGGTTGCCTATGATAGGAGGAGATACATTGTTTGTATATGTTTCTTGTTTCACATTGCTTAATGATATATGTCTTTATTTTGTGTTATGTGAAATCAAGAAGTTATTTTGTTTTACTTGTATTTTTCACACATGCGTTTATGCATTTATTGAGTGTTTCAGGAAATATACAGGTTGATTCAGTCGTGCTGCTGTCTACACTTGCAATTGATAGATAGTAGTTAGGTTGGATTTGTTTTGTTAGGCAATGTTTTTGTAATGGGCTGTTTTTATGTAAACTTTGAGCATTTAGTTAAGTTTGTGTTTTGTCACAGATTGCCAAAGGGGGAGTTTGTTAGATTCTAAGGAATTAGGAACTAATGTATTAAAACTTCAATTTTTAATGTTGGCAAACCATGATCAAAATGTTTTAGTCTTGTTTAGACTTGCTCAAAGTATATGTTTTTATGTAAAGTTGGAATTGAGTTACTATAGGATTTATTGTGTAAATCTGTCTGGCTCGTTCAATCGAAAATTAGGCTTAATCGATCGAAAGTCGAGCAAATCATTTTTCTGCAAAATTTTCCAACTCAGCCTAAGCCCGTTTGACATGTAGGGTTTTATGTTTTGTCTTAAGTATAAAAGGGAAAACCCTAGCCACATTTTGAGGTTACTCTTTATGCTGTGTGTGTGAATCTTCTTTGAGATCTAGAGGTGTTTGCCTTCACACATACTTAGGGTTATCAAGGATCAAGATTATGTCAAAAACTTGGTGTTCAATTTAGTTGCAGATTCAAGAGCTTAAAGATACACAAGTAAGAATGCTTGTACTTTCTGGGAATTCAAGAAAGAAGTAGTCCGTGGACTCGGAGTTGTCACGTGGTCGTGGTAGTAAGTTTCTTACTCAAGGTAGCAATAAGATGTTAGTGGTCTAAGTCACTATTGTGTAAACTACAATTCTTTCATAGTGGATTCAGTTTACCTTGAGGATAGTTAGGTTAAATCCTCCCTAGGTTTTTTACCGGTTTGGTTTTCCTGGGTCATCATATTTTTGTGTTCTTTATTTTTTGCACTTTACATTGATATGATATATTTGTGTTAACCTAGATCTGATAATTTTACTAAGTAATCACTTGGCTAATTGACTAGGTTAATCTGGTTGTTTTAAAGGGTCTAAAAACGTACAAAATATTTGTTTTGTCAAAATTTATGATTTGTTGTGTTGTTAGTATTTTATTATGTTTAGACTAGATTTGTGATTTGTTTGTTGGTATTTTTGGTTTCTCTAAAGGTTTTTCTTGTTAATTGAATTTGTGAATGGTTTTTTTGGTTTGTCTAAAGGTTCTTTTGTTATCCGGTTTTATGAATTGTGTTCAAAGCATCGTCTCAAGGTTTTTGTCTTTCTTGGGCAAATTGAATGCAATAATGGTTAGGTAAGATTTTTGTTTTGATTTCATGGGTTAATTTGAAAAAGTATTTTAGGGGCGGGGGGGGGGGGGGGGGGGGGGAATATACATTTTAGGGACAAAATTATAAACTTTTGTGTAATAGACATACTAGTCTGTGATTTTTCAAAATCTGCCCCCCCACCCCCCATGGTAGGTCCGTCACTACACCTTGTTTCATCTCCCAGTAAACACACCCTAAAAGTGTTAAAAATATAACAATATGCTTGGAAAGTTCCATGCTAAGTGTATTGATTGCTTTAAAGAAAAAAATTGTAGAACTCAATATTTCTTTATCTATTTTTCTAATCATTTAAATTTTGCATTTATAGGAAAAACCTAAAGGTCAAATGTAAAACTTACAAGAAATTATATATCAAGTTGGATAGGTAGGATGAAGAAAATAATTTTTATGAACTTGTTAAGATAAGGGAAATGAAATAAAGAGACTTACATTGCGTCTAATGCATTAACGATGAAGATCAAAGAGTGTGAGTAAAAGAATATAAGCAGATTTAAGAAGCATGAGGATTGATATAGAAATGACATAAAAGAGCGGAGTGATATGGACTTGCATTATGAAGCCTATACTAAATTACTAATAACATTCCATCGTCAACAACATGAATGAGAGAATATTTACAACCTTATCATTGTACACAAATAAGAAAGTTCACTGACTTAAGTATTATAGAAGTTTCGGCCAACATCATACTGATACTACCTCAGTGATATGATTTTCCCTGATTGTGCAAATGTTTTGAGAGATTGTCCAAGTTTTGAAAGACCATTTATCAGTAAACTCTTTCAAATTCAATTAAGACACAAGAACATAAAATCTTAGGCTTAGTTATCAAATTTAATTAAGACATAAGAACATAAAATCGAAGGCTTTATTTACCTCCATATTCTGGTGCAAGATAACCAAATGTCCCAGCTAATCGCGTCGGTACAGAGTACTTCTCATCAGGCACAATTTTAACCAAACCAAAATCTGCAACCTTGGCCCTCATATCATCCCCAAGAAGTATGTTGGAAGGTTTTAAATCTCTATGAATGAAAATTTGTGTAGCTAAACTATGCAGGTATTCCACTCTGCGTGCCACATCCATTGTTGTTTGAATCCTCTGCATCCAAGTAAGAGGAGAACACCCCCTCTCACCCAAACCGAACAAATGTTGTGTTAACGTCCCTTGTGGCATATACTCATATACCAAAAGTCTCTCGTTTCCATTGACACAACACCCTAAAAGAGAAACCAAATGTCTATGCCTCACTTTGATGGGTGGTGGCTGTTGTTTTGTTTTTTATTTTAACTAGTCGCAGACCTGCGCATTGCGCGTGATAATTTTTTAGACAAAATACTATTTTAGTACCTAGACTTTACAAAGAGTTTTTTTTTTTTTTTTTAAATAGTTTGATGGAAATTTAGACCCCTTAAACCACAAATAGATTGCGTAGCCTAGTTAATTAGCCAAGTTGTTACTTAGTCAAATTAAGCAATTCTAGGTTAAAACAATCAAACAATCATATCAAGAATATATAGCAGCGGAATAATAAATAACACAATATATGATCACCCAGGAAACCACACGGAAAAACCTGGGGAGGATTTTACCCACCGATCCTCAAGGCAAAACGGAATCCACTAAGAAAGAATTGAAGTTCTTACAAAAGGACTTACAAGCTCCCCGCCTGACTTCCTAATGCTACCCACCAGTAAAACTTCCTAACACGACCACGCGCAGGCTCCGAGTCCACGGACTACTTCTTTCTATGTATTCCTTCAATCAGGTACAAGCTCCCCGCTTGTTTGTCTTTAAGCTTCAATGGCAGCAACCAAGTTGATCATCAAGATGTAGAAGAATCTCAATCTTGAAAACCCTAAGCTTTGTGTAAAGGAAAGCTCCTCTAGATCTCACAAGAGATTTACACAAAACCACAATGTATGAGCAACAATACAACTTGTGCAACTCTAAAAACGTGGCTAGGGTTTTGCCTTATATACCTAGGGCAAAAACATAAAACCCTAAACGTTTAAAAGAGTTTGGGCTGAGCTGGAATTTCTGCAGAATCGCATCTGGGCTGATTTTCGATCGATCGAGAATTACATTCGATCGATCGAGCCAGGCCGAGAAGCCCCAATGCTTCTGCAGTCTCTCGATTCCAACTTTACAATATTTAACCAACTTTGAGCAAGCCTAAACAAGACTAAATACATTGTTTTGATCATGGTTTGCCAACATTACAAATTAGAGTTCTAAATACACAAATCCTAAGACCTTAGAACCTAACAAACTCCCCCTTTGGCAATCCGTGACAAAACACAAATTAAAAGCTCAAAGTTTACAATTGAAAAGCCCTTTACATAAATAATGCTCATAGACAGCAGCTTTGTTGAATCAACCTGTATATTCCTGAAATACTCAACAAACACATAAACGCATGTGTGGCAGAAAATAGTATATAAACAGGTATAATATTCTTGTAAGATTCACACAACACACAATAAAGATATATATCAATGAATCAACTCATAAATATAAATCAATAAGCAGTGAATCATGAGACAACAAGAATCAAATAAACATGTATATCAATATATCAATGTTACTCCCCCTAACATGAATATCCCCAAAAATGATATACAAAGTGAAGCACCTAGATACAATCTAATAAACTCCACAAAACAAAATCTCATGCTAAAAAAAATATCTCCCCCTAACTACAAAATCTCCTCAAAAAGTCAAAACTCCTCTACAGTCAGTATATCCATTCCCCCTTTTTGTGACGGAATGCCAAAGGGCAGTTAAGAGTCTCCATCAAAAGGTGGTGGTGAAGGTGAATGAAGTCGCGCCAAATCTGCCCGCAAAGCTCGAATCTCATCGAACAAATCCATCAAAATCTGACCATGAGCCGCCTGAACGGTCATGACAGTCTCCAAAGTACGACGAACATCGAAGTCGGCCGAAGGAGGTGGAGGAACAACAGCAGCAGCAGCATCAGCATCATCACCAACTGGATCAGGAATATCCTCACCAGCAGGACCTGAAGAAGATGAAGGAGGAGGAGGAGCGCTAGAAGATGGCTCAGACCTAGGGTGTTTAGAACCAGCTCGAAGATGAGCGGCCCTCTATCTAAGAAAAGACGCACCTATAGGACCTATAACATGAACAGGCTCAGATGAGGGGAAGTCACTAAGAGCAAGATACAGCAAAATCCTATGAATGAAAATAGGATGAACAAGGGCATGAGCAGTAGATGAACTCCTATAGACTTCGTTCAAAGAACGAAGAAAAAGATGAGGAAAACTAATAGGAGCATTTGTGACTAAAGCGTACAAAAATACACACCTCTCGAGAGGAATGGTGTGAACATGAGAGATGGGCTAGAGGGAATGACAGGCTATCCTAAAGAAAAGATAATGTAACCCGGAGAGCTCAGCAGAAGTGATCCTAGGATCAGAACCCCACTGGACAGTAGTCCCAGTGATGTAAGACAAAACATCGCTCAACTCGGGAGACTCAGAATAAGGATAGACAGGCTCACGAACCAACGGTACCCCTAGAGCATCAGCCACTACCTGAGGAGTAATGGAGTACTCTACGCCTCGTATCCAACTCCTAACTAGAGTGTTGGAATCATAGACGCGGATAGAGATGTTCGAATAGAACTCTCTAATCAAGGTAGCCGGAGGAGGAGGGTCAGACACATCTAACAGAGGCAACCATCCTTGACGCTCAAAATTTGCCCTAATGGCAGGATCTAACTCATCTAGAATGACAGATCGCTCAACCCAAATCTTCCTCTGAAGATTGAGCTTCTCATAGGTCTCTTGGTTTTTCTCGCTCGGAAACCTCTCACGGTCAAAAGAAGGGGGGGAAGGAGAACGAGAGGGAATGGTCCTACGAGCTCTAGTCTTCCTAGGCATGGTGCTAAGGAAAGGACAAGGACACAAAGACAAAATCAAGAGAACAAAAACAAAGAAAAACCAAGGGCAGACTGCAAGTTAGCACAAAAACAATAGAATGAAAAGTCTATATGATGCATGAACAATATCAATGCCATGATGCATGTACTAATGCAGTAAACACAATTCAAATTAAGTTCAATTACACAAAATTGGCTTGAATCATAGAGTTTCTTAACAAAAACCCTAAAAATTTGAAAACCACTTGATAAATTTTGCAACAAATTGATGAATTAATCATTACACAACGTTGAAAACAGAAGATAATAACTAATTGCATCAATTACACAAGCCAGTTGCATCAATTAAACTCAATTTCACAAAAAGCCCCAATTCTGATCAAATAGGAACCCTAGAATTTTCAATTGTTCACAAAACTCAAAATTGATCAAATTAATTATCAAGGATCTAGTATATGATGTGTCCCCATCAAAACCCATTGATCAATTACAAAAGAAAAGGCTTGAATCAACGAAAATTCCTATTTATGCAAAGTCCGAAAATTGCCCCTAAAATGCATGAAAAGTGCATGAAATCATGAAAATAAAAGCAAAACAAAGGGCAAAAAGGTCTTACCGGCTTGAGGAGAGAGATTCTTTGCAAAAAATTTCGGAGAAAACGACAAAAAATTGACAGAGATGCTTGTTTCGTCGGAGAGAGAAAAGGAAAGTTTGAAAAAGTTTGAATAGTTCTTAGAAAAAGTCAGATTTCTTCCTTTTTAAAAAGCTTCTCCACGATCTTCGATCGATCGAAAAATACATTCGATCGATCGAATGTTCCAGTCATTTTAGAACAATCCAAGCCACTTTTTCGATTGATCGAAAAATACATTCGATCGATCGAAATGGGCAGAAACTCACAAAAATTTTGGGAAAAACACAGTTTTGAAAAATGCAAGCCCAATTTTAAAAATAACTCCTCAAAGCATTTGATTAAAGAAAAACAAAATGCATGAGTATGAAATGGAATGCTTTTTCAAAAACCCAAATTTCAAACCCAATTTCATCAAAAACAAGATTCAATTGTCCTCCCATTTAATTTTCTCAAGCTAAATTATGTTGTGCACAAATCTCAAGATATTTTCAAACTTGGTTGGTCAGACCAAAAACACACACACAAGCATGTACAATGTTTAACAAAGAGTAACTTGTGAAGTGTGTGAAACTAGCAAAAAACTTGAGATACATGTTAGGTGATATGTGAATAGCAATCAACCACAAAGTCTACACAATTCATCACACAGAATTTAAAAGAGACTATCACCTAAAGAGTTACATCCTATAACTCCCACATCTCCTAGAACAAAAGCTTGCAATCATGTAAGTTTCTTGCATTTTTGCCTCTTATTTATGTGAAATGGCATTCAGCCTAATAGTACATACCGATTTGAATTAACTGAATTGGCATCAAGCCTAATAGTACACACCAGTTTTAATTTTATTGAGGCTACACCTTATGTTCTTTTTATGCATGTGCTACACTTTCTCGCGCACAAAATCTTATGATATGCACTAAGGTGTTCATGATTGGCTAGTGAACAGTGGTGAGATGGTTATTTATGCCTTTCTCAAAAGGATCAAGTCCGACAGTCAAAGAACATGTGACTTCATGATTAAGGCAAAGTGATTAAAAACCACACACATCTTTCCCACACAACATGCACTACAAAGTTTCAACTAGTAGAGTGCAATAAATAAGCTCATCCAAGTTAAACAAGGTACACAAGACATGACATGTGTAAACAGATTGACCAACCTTGTTTTCAGAAATCAAGAAAAATAGTGTCAAACATAATTTTTGCTTTCTCCTTTTTTATTTATTTATTTATTTATTTATTAAAAGAGAAAACAAATAAATCCTAGAATGAAATGCATGAATGTAATGCAATGCAAGTCCTAGAACAAAAAGACACAAAAAAAAAAAACAAAAAACAATGGTCACAAAGGATAGAGCAATGAAGCACAAGGACCATGTCAGAAAGACTCAGTTATTTCGAGTCTTTTGCATCCAAAACTTTTTAGATGCACCTCGAGCATTTGAGTTCTTATTCACTTTAGAGTGATTCCCAACTCTAGGATTGGAATAAAGGTTTAACGCCTTTACCAATTCACCAATTAGTGCCATAGGATCTTGTGCTTGAGGCACAGACACTTTTGGTTTCTTTGCTCTTTTATCAGCTTGAAGCTTGTAACAGTTAGGACGGATATGTCCAGACTTACCACAATAATGACACACCCAAGCAGGTTTATCATGCATCTTGTCCTTGGATTTAGTAGGCTCCTTAGGTTTAGATTCCCTTAAGTCTACCCTAATCTTCTTAGGTGGTGAAACTTCTACCGGTTTGACAACCTCACTCACAGGGGGTTTAACAGTTTCACTCACAACCTCACTCACAGAAGGTACAGAAGAAGAAGCAGGAACAAAGATAGTGGAATGGGGTGTAGAATCAAAGATGCTTTCAACATATCCAATCCCAGATTTATTAGAAGAACACTTTTGAACATTCAGCATGTGATCAAGTTTAGAACTAGCAGATCTAGCAACAGATAAATCATGTTCCAAAGTTCTAACTTTATCAAGCAAAAGCATGTTTTCAGATTTCACATTGTTCAAAAGTTCATTAGCATCAAACAATTTGACAAGCAAGTTCTTCTTTTCAAGCTCAAGAGCATCAATTTTCTTCAGGCCAAGATCAACTTTCATAGCATCCTTTGCAGCAATTTTGCAAAGTTTGTTGTAGGCCTCTTGAAGATCTGCATCTTCAGAGAGTTCCCCATCAGCAGGGTTCTCCTCAACAGATATGCTTTCATTGACTACAGCAGTAGCAGTGAAAGCAATGAAGTTTCCATCCTCGTCACAACCGGACTCATCATCAGAAACCTCATTATCACTAAGGGTTACAGCCATAGCTTTACCCTTATTTCTCAAGAAAGTAGGACATTCAGATTTGACATGACCATACCCTTGACAACCAAAACATTGAGGACCCAAAGAATTATTTGAAGATTGACCTACTTGTTCTCTAGGTTTTTCAAAATTATTAACCTTAGTGTGATCATTCTTCCTAAGGTTTCTAGGTTCAGCAGTGTTGGTATTCCTTGCCTTCCTATTAGTGTTTCTAAGGAAATTTCTAAAATTCTTGGCAAGGTAAGCTATCTCAGTAGGAGAGAGCTCATCATCAAATCCACCAGCCTCAACATCATCAACAGACTTTAGAGCCATTGATTTGGATTTGGTAGTCTTGGGTAGGTCAGACTCATAGGACTGAAGCGATCCTACAAGTTCATTCACAGGGATGGTGTCAACATCCTTACTTTCAGTAATGGCTGTCACTTTGGGTCTAAAGTCTTCAGTTAAGGATCTAAGTATCTTCCTAACAATCTTAGGTTGATCATAGACTTCACCCAAATTATAAGCAGAATTAACAATATCATTGAGTTTAGCATAAAACTCATCAAAGGTTTCATCATCAGACATTCTAATGCTTTCAAACCTAGAAGTTAATTGCTGCAATTTGTTTATCTTAACAGCCTTTGTGCCTTCATGCACAGTTTGGAGGATTTTCCAAGCAGTATGAGCAACCTCAACATTAGAGATCCTCTTAAATTCCTCCATTGAAACAGCATTAAAAATTGCATTCATAGCTTTGCTATTAAATGCAGCTGCTTCTTTCTGAGAAGTTTGCCACTCACTCACAGGAGTAGTGGGCTTCTCCCAACCATATTCAACCGAGTTCCACACTCTCTCATCGATGGATTTCAGGAATGCTTTCATCCTTACTTTCCAGTATGCATAGTTGTTCCCATCAAAGTGAGGAGGAAAAAACAGAGAGTGTCCATGCTCCATGACAACCGGGGTCAAGGATCAGCTCAGAGAAAAAAAACCTCACACAAAAGAGCAACCCGCTCTAATACCACTTGATGGAAATTTAGACCCCTTAAACCACAAATAGATTGCGTAGCCTAGTTAATTAGCCAAGTTGTTACTTAGTCAAATTAAGCAATTCTAGGTTAAAACAATCAAACAATCATATCAAGAATATATAGCAGCGGAATAATAAATAACACAAGATATGATCACCCAGGAAACCACACGGAAAAACCTGGGGAGGATTTTACCCACCGATCCTCAAGGCAAAACGGAATCCACTAAGAAAGAATTGAAGTTCTTACAAAAGGACTCACAAGCTCCCCGCTTGACTTCCTAATGCTACCCACCAGTAAAACTTCCTAACACGACCACGCGCAGGCTCCGAGTCCACGGACTACTTCTTTCTATATATTCCTTCAATCAGGTACAAGCTCCCCGCTTGTTTGTCTTTAAGCTTCAATGGCAGCAACCAAGTTGATCATCAAGATGTAGAAGAATCTCAATCTTGAAAACCCTAAGCTTTGTGTAAAGGAAAGCTCCTCTAGATCTCACAAGAGATTTACACAAAACCGCAATGTATGAGCAACAATATAACTTGTGCAACTCTAAAAACGTGGCTAGGGTTTTGCCTTATATACCTAGGGCAAAAACATAAAACCCTAAACGTTTAAAAGAGTTTGGGCTGAGCTGGAATTTCTGCAGTATCGCATCTGGGCCGATTTTCGATCGATCGGGAATTACATTCGATCGATCGAGCCAGGCCGAGAAGCCCCAATGCTTCTGCAGTCTCTCGATTCCAACTTTACAATATTTAACCAACTTTGAGCAAGCCTAAACAAGACTAAATACATTGTTTTGATCATGGTTTGCCAACATTACAAATTAGAGTTCTAAATACACAAATCCTAAGACCTTAGAACCTAACATAGTTGTATCATATTTTTCATAATCTTGTCTGTAACATTTTTTACTATTATCATATATTTATTGGTTGATGATTTACATAACATAAACATTTTTAAATAAGAGGTAGAACTATTCATTAAATTTTTTTAAGTCATGGTATATGAAGATTATGATTATCTATATATATATAAATATAATTTTCCTACTTAGAGTTTGATTAGTTTTAAGTTTAAATTTTGTATTATTATATTTAATTGTTAATTATTTATTTAATTAAGTGAATGTAATGATTGATTTTATTGCACTATAAAGTTTTCAATGTCCTCTGTATAGCCATCTTTATTTTATTTCTTACTCCTCTTGACCACCTTTTTATTTTCTAAATAATGGTTATTAATTGACGTTTGATTTCATTTCTTTTTTTCTTCCTCGATCCATTTATTCTTTATTACTTTGCATGTTCCCTTGCTAGTTGTAATTTTATGGTTATCAATAAGAAATAGATGTTATGGATGGTTAAAATAGTTATAGATGTAGTTACGTTAGTGGTATGTCAAAGGGTTTTTTTTTTTTTTTTTTTTCTTCTAAATTTTCAAAGAAATATGAAAGGCATTTCTCTAGTTTGATCTCAATCAATTAAGATATCAATAATATATTAATAGAAGTAATAATGAGCCTTAAATTTTTTTAATGTATGAAGTGGTTAGGTTAGTGGTATGTCAAATGTTTTATAAAAAAGAAATTTAAAAAATGATTCCATGGAAATGTAAAAGGCCTTTTTTTGATAAAAGAAATTTTGACTTTTTGAATTGTAGAAATATGATTGTTTTAATTACCTTATTTATAGATTTCATTATTAAGTTATAAACATCTAAATTAAAGTAGATGAATATATAAATGCAAAATTATATGTAAAGTTACAACTGCACAAGATAAATATGTATAGATATATATATATATATATATATTTTTTGATTATTCATGAATCATTATTTCATTGTTTACTTATAAATATCTAAATTAAAATAGATGAATATGTAAAGGTAAAATTATATGAAAAGTTAAAACTACCCAAGATGAACGTTTAACCACTTGTAGATGTGTGTTTTTTGAAGACTAAAAGTATATACAATTACTTTAACTGGAACTATATAACTATGCAAATATTGTTGCGAGTGGTTCCATCATTAGCAAATTATCAAGTTTGGTGGCCTTACAAAACAGATATTTCATTTTGCGGAAAACTTTACATGAACTCATCTTTTGTGACAATTTTTTTTTTCCTTTTTGCCGAAACAACTTAAGAATATTAAAATTTTAGTTAACACATGTGGTAGTTGTAAAACATGTCAGTGGTATAAAAAATAGAAATGTTTTAGTATTTAAAAAAAAAAAAAAAACATTTTTAGTAGATTATAATATAAAACATTTCTTTTCTCAATATTTTACGTAGCTTTTCCCATATGATCAATATTGTTGGCATCCTTTAAAGATGATACATAATATTTTTGAGAAGAAGAAGAAAAGGCAGAGACAATGCTAACACATAATATAAAATTATTAAGTTTGTGTGATTTAAATTTGTGGCAAAAAAAAAATATTAATGTATCTATGACAAAAGTTTTTATCTAAATGATATAGTAGTTCATATTTTTTTAGGCTTGATTCAAAAAGTTCATTCTCGGTAGCCTTTTAAGTCTACAAATTGCTCAATCTATGGATCTAGACACATTCAAAAGGTACTATTAAATTATAAATTATATAATATCACACAAATATATTGATTCCCCCAATGTATGGTAAAGGAAGGCAGGTTTGTGTGTAGCCATTTTCTTGATTTGTGCTGCATAATTTAATAGTTTAAAGGATGTGACAGGATTTAAACGTTGAATGAAATAAGATGAGAGGAAAAAAAAAGTAAAAATAAAATATATAGCAATAAACATCAAATTTTCCAAGTCATTCTATGTAATACAATAACATTATATTATTATATACTATATGTATAATGCAGTATAATATTTAATCAAAGAGAATATAAAAGATAACAACTAAAAACACAAAACTAAATTGCATCAACCCAAAGTAGAATTCTAATTAACACAAAAATTCATCAACCTAAAGAATTGATGCAATAAAAAAAAAAAATCAAACCAAAAATGAAAAACAAATTGGGAGAGAGAGAGAGAGGTAACCTTTTTTGTGTGAGAAAACTATGCATATAATGAAAAAGAAAATGTCAAATTTATAGTAAGATTTGAGAATATGAAGAGTCAAAATAAAAGAAGATAAAAAGGTAGAGAAAGAATGATATTAAGGTACAAAGGAGTGGGGAGATTGAGAGGTAAAAGGGAGGGAGAGTTTTGGAAAATTAATAATAAAAAAAATGGTTAAAAGATATTTTAATTTTTAAATAATGGAGTTTTTAAGTCACCTTAAATGAGAAAATGTTTAAAAAATATAAAAAAAATTGGAAACAAAAAATAATGACGTGACTGCTGATGTGGCTCAACGTGAGCGTAACAATATTAAATGCTACACTTCAGCTTTTAGTAATACTAGTGTTTAACCCGCGTAATGCGCGGGATCATTTTACGTATTAGAAGGCAATCAAAACTTATATAGTTTTTTTACTTTTAAATATTTTCAAAGACAAATTTACGCTTTGCTCAATATACTTCACCTACTTTTTTCCTGAAAAAATGTCATCCAATAATGTAACATGACATTATTTATAAATTGCAAATCTAAAGGCAACCAATATATTGATTATTCTATAATATATATATATATATATATTGATTATCAAATCCTTTCTATAAAATAGATATATATATATATATATATGTGTGTGTGTGTGTGTGTGACATGTCAATTCCTATCGGATTATATACCAATCCAAACCCAATAAAATGACACATTTATTCATGACCAATCTACGGTTAGATCCTATATTAAAATTAAAAAAAAAAAAAAAAAAAAAAAAAAAAAAAAAAAAAAAACTCCAATTAGAAAACATTTAGCAAAAGAATTAAAAATAAGACCTACAGTCAACTCAAATTTAGCTAAAAAAAAAAATAGCTATAAAAAAAAAGGGGGAAAGTAAGCAGAAAAAGAGAAAGAAATACAAAAAGAAAAGTTGTGCAAAGAACATAAGAAAAAGAGAAGGGCTGTCAAGGCCCTTAAATGCCAACAATTGGCTCCGTTGATGCTAAGTTGCTTACAATTTTAATTAAAATGCTAATTAGTTCTTTTATTTATTTTCTTAAAATTCCCATGACCTATATGCAAATTTTGGAGATCTTAATTTGTATTTTTATTTGACCTATATGCAAAGTTCATTAATATGCAATAATTGATACAATTGTTTAGTTTCCTTACAATGAGAGACTAATTTGCCCACCAAGAAAAGGCTAAAAAAAAAAAAAAAAAAAAGATTGACAAAGGAATTGACATTTAAAAAAAAAAAAAAAAAAACAATATTTTCTGAAGAAAGTAATGCTGAAAACTAAAGCAACATTAAAGATAATGGAAAAACTATTTGCAAAGACAATGGCAACCTTTGTATTTTTACTAGCTCAAAGCCAAAATCCAAATTCAATTTTACATACAACTTCATATTAAATTGTATTAAATTGTAAATTAGCCTCACTACACAAATCCACTTTTTCCTCTAATGTATCTTGTTGATCATACAATATTCAATAAACACTATTGCCACATTTATCTATGTTCTAGGTGTTTAACTTACACAAAAGACTATAGCAACCACAATAGCTATCACTGTTGCTCAATGCTATGACAATCTTTTGACTCAAGAATTCTCCTTCCAGAATCTCATCTCTTTTCTTTATACCTGCACGTTAATAGTGAGAAAATTTTTATGTTCCCAAAATCAAAACTAATCTACAAAAATCTGTAAAACCCAATCAAACACATTTGATTCAAGCATCTCTTCTAAAACTTTGAATGGAATTAAGAAAAAAAGGGGAAAAAAACCAAAGTTCATAGTATTGAGACATTAAAGAAAATAATAATCTGCCATTATAAAAAATAAGGGGAGGAAAAACAACGTTCATAGCATTGAGATACTGAAGAAAGTAATAATCTGCCATTAAAACAAATGAACTAACTTCATAAGAAATGGAATTGGTTTATTTTGCTAGTCTAAATTTGATTACTTAATAATTTATACTATTCTCAAAATTTGACATATAAATGAATGCTTAAGAAATGATAATCATCATTAATGGGCTCAAAATTTCTTTTTTAGATAGTGTATAGAATATTTAATTCATATGAATAGAAACTGTTGCAGACTTTAAGGAGTTGGGGACTTTGGTAGAGATGAAGAAGTTTGTAACATTAAACATTAAAGTTCCAAAAAAAGAAAAAAAGAAATATATATATATATATATATATTAAAATGAGATTATTTCCTCGTATATATAATAGAAAATTAACTGACAACCTAATTTATTATGCATATGCAGAATACCTTTTTTCTTTTCAACTTAAAATTTATACTAAGGCGACCAATATTTATTCACTTAAGGTATATAGCACTGAGCAAATAGACTTGTGAAGTCTATATTCCACTTTAAAACTTATTATGTGATCATTTAGATCCCACAAGAAGAAAAAAAAATTTATATCTTTCAGATGCAAACCCTTGGCTTAAGCCTTTAGATATCTCTGAAATTATCCTTCTTGCAAGTTCAAGCAAAGCTAAAACACTAACATAAAAAACATAAATAGTCATAAATTTCATGGGTCAAATAATTTAGTTAAGAAATACAACACAACCATTGATTTAAGGAAAAGAGACTTTGAAATATGGATCTATAATATTGCAGACAAAAAAATAAAATAAAGTTTTTTCTAGTCCTCTTAACTACCAAAGTTTTGAACCATAAATTAACATTCCATAAAGTACATCACTTTCCTCTACCTTAGAGGATAACAACTTGTGTCATAAACACGTACAAAAGAAGGAAAATACATAAAAATGTTTTTATCTCATGGAGAGAGAGAAAACAATTAAACCTTCCGAAAGCTAATTATGTTGCTATTTGGCTTGAGGTATCTCTAAAATTAACCTTTCCTGTAACTTTATAAAATCCTAAAATAGAAATTAAGAAAACTTTAGTAGCTATAATTATCATGAATCAAATATTGTCAAAAGCATAAATGGATAACAAACCAATTCCAGTTTATCAAATTGTTTGAAGTTATGGGCGATAAGTTGTAGCACTATAATAGATAAGATTTTGGTGAGAATCAATTCATGGACATCCAATGTTTTGTCATTTGTTGTTTGGTATTCACATATATTGGACCAGCATGTTTGTTCTAGCTAAAAAAATCATCAAGCAGAGAGAGAGCTGGTTCAACTGGTTTTTGTGAAAAGGCATTGATTCCTTGGCTTTTGATGCTAAGTATTTTTGGGAAGTATCTAATTAGATTAATCCATAATTTTACCAAGGTCAAAACAGATTATGCCCATCTACCTTTACTGGGTGCTAGAGCCAATCATTATTTCTCTCATAAACCATGATAGGGTAGCACACCAACAACAATGCATATATAGTAATATAGACGTTAAAAATGCCTTTAAGCTAAGTATTGCATTGATGTCAAGACGGCCAACAAATACCAACTGAAAGACTTATAAAGCTATTTTATTCTAAAACCACAACTGCAAACCTTGAGGTAAAAAAGCCTTTAATATAAGTATTCAAGATGGCCTAAAATACCAACTAAAGGTCTCATAGAGTCACGTTATTTCAAAAACCACAGCTGCTAACCTTAAGATCAACATTGACAACATATACTAAAAGAGACAAATATATTGAGGAATGGAATAGTAATCTAAATGTTTGAAGAAACATTAGCAATAGCAGTACCTTCCTTCACCAATTCCTTGCATTTGCATCACCTTCGACTAAGTTGAAACCCCATCCTTCAAGACTTGAAGTGTCCCATCTTCTAAACCCTGGTTGCTTCAAGTCAATTTAATTTGAAATAGAGTAGCGTGAGAGTTATTCACAACTATAATCAAACACATTGAAGGCAATCCATTAATAAACAATTGAAACAACACTGTTTGATGACTACCAGAGGCTTTCTGTGGGTATTTAAAACAATAAAAAATACACTTTATCAGTTTTGTTGCACCAGGTGAAAAATATGATGGATACACAAATTCAGCCTTGGAAATCTGAAATTCATATCAATACATTGATGAGTTTAATCAGATTTCATCATATGAAAAGAGGATGCAAAATCTGTAAAGACTTACTTTTCTATACAAAGTTAAGAGATTTGGTTCATCAAATGGCAAGTACCCAGCCATAAGTACAAAGAGAATGACCCCACAAGACCAAATATCAGCTGCTGTACCATCATAACCTTTATCATGTAGAACCTGAAACAAAAATATCACATGAGGTAAATCGAACATAGAGTTGCACAAAATCATTCTGCTATTTTACAAAGTTGTAGGTAGATACCTCGGGAGCAACATAATTGGGGGTCCCACAGGTAGTGTGAAGCAGCCTATCCTCCTGCAATAAGGAGAAAGTAGCTAAAGTCTCCCCAATGCACAAAACAATTTCTCATTTCCATAGAAAACCAATGTACAATCTCCATAAACAAAATCAAATATTTTTTACCGTAGCTATTTTTTTTTTTCCTAGAGCATAAGCCACTGGGTTGGCTTGGATCATGTCCTACAGGAACCTATGTTATGCTTTTCATACTTCTTTTTTTGATAATAATACAATTACTGTCTTTTCATTCTAAAATAATAATAAACAATCAAAACAGAATTGAACTCCAACTGTTGAACCAAATTTGGTTTACCAAATAGAGAAAATCAATCACCCCACTAAACACGTGGCATAGTATTCTGAAATTTCACTTCTAATTTGCAAGTTGTAAAATCTACACTACTAATTAATGAAATTAAATAAATAAAGAATCAAACCCAAAAGAAAAAGAGGAATGAATTTGCCTTTGTTGTTTCCCATCTCAACTGTATATATTTTTATATTCCATGGCCATTGATCCTTATATCCTCACTTTTGTTTAATTCTTCCATCCTAAGCTGTGTATTTGTATAAAAGAAAGAACAGAATGAATGAATGAATCATAATTTCCCAAATCAAAAAAGGGAATAGTTTTATACAATTTGAATCGGTAATTGAATAGGGAAAAAAAAAGGGCAAAAAAACCATGCCTTCCTTCTACTAAACCCATATATTTTTCAATAAGGATAAAAGTTTTGCTGTTGGTAATGAATCAACAACAAAACCGGTTTTCCAAATCAAAACCCTAGGAAAAAAAAAAAAAAAAACTATGAACGCAGATATTAGAAAACAGGGAAAGGCTGTAATCCAAAATAGGGAAAAATTGAGAAAACAAACATTTTCATGGAGAACCCAAAAGCCCGAAACAAAAAAGAATCAAAACCAAAATCAAATCTAAACCTATCCAACAATAAAACACAATAAAAAGTAATGTTTCATACCCAAATCTAAAAAAAAAAATGAAGGAAAACGTACCGGAGCCGGTTTTCGACGATCTAATGGTGGCAGACATGTAGCCTAATGGTGTTAATGCCCATAGATTTTTCTTTCCCTATGTGCTTGCAGCGGTGCTCTAAGTCTGAAGAGGGAATGGAGAACTCTGTCCTTCCCTCTTATTTCTCTGTTTTTGCCCTCTCCAAACCTAAATCATATATAACCCCAAATATCAAAAAATCAAATCAAAACTTAATGTTACCCAAATACCTAAACAAAAATCAATCCAACCAAATTTCTCAAAACTAACTCATATTTCATACCCATACCCAGATCTAAGAAAGAATGGAAAAAAGAAAAACTTACCGGTGGTAGTTCTCTTAATGTCTGTCTCCTTCTCATCTCTGTATCGTAAGGTTTAATTTTTCCTCCTTCTCTATCTCTGGATCGCAAAATCGGCGTTAAGAAAATTGAAAAGGAAGCGAAAAGAAAGTATCTGAATAGGAGAAACGGAAGGCGCCTTTACGGTGATGGTAGAAGATCTGGGTGGCACCCTTCTCTCTATCTCTGCCTCTATTTCTCTGTCTCTCTTTTCTCTCGGTCTCTCTTTCTCCTTTTTTTTTTTTTTTTCTCTGTGTAGCAATCTTTCTTTTTTCTGTCTGAAGCAATTAATTTCCTTTTATAGCAAGAGGCTCCAAACAGTATTTTGACGTAGTGAAAAATTATAATTTATTGCTGTTAAATGGTGACATAGCATTGCCAAATAATATAATGTATCGCTTTTTTAAGTGGTACATACCTGAATTTTGGATAGACACTTTGCCTATTTGTCACCACCTCCTTAATTTTAAGAACCAACTTTCTCTTAGCTTTTGCTATTATATATATATATATATATATAGATATAGACTAGCCACGAACCCGCGCGTTGTGCGTGATAAGTATTTTTATTAAACTAATCTAATAATGAGTAATTTATTTCGTAATTATATTTTTATTTATTATAGGAACAATCATAAATGTAATATAGGAATAATCCAAAACACCAAAAAAACGTAAACTAAAAAAAATTAATAAAACTTAACATTGTTTTTGATAATCTATTAAGGTTATTTTCTTTGTAGAAATTATAATTTCGGCCACCCAAAACATATTATCAAATAAACGATTATTAGTAAAATCTAAGAATTAAATTTCTATACATGCATTGTTATAAAATAATAATAATTAAAATAAAATTGCAAAAGTTAAAATTTATCACCTATCCGATTATTTTCGTTTGGTTAACTTTTGATTTTCTTTAAATAAATGGCATTATAGAGTACTTCTAATACAACTATTAAGAGTACTTTGTCCACCACAAAGGATTTAAAATAAACAAAAATTAGTAAAGTCTCATAGTTTAACATCTAAATTGAGCACTATAAAAAATCATGCTATGTAACAGAATAAATACCAAATTATCCAAATCATGCTATGTAATAGAATAATATTATATTTTGTTATGCTATATTTAATTCTTTAGAACGCAATAGGATAACATTTAACATTCAAAGAGAATTAAAAAAAAAAAAAAAAAAAAAACAACAACAACAACAACAACAACAACAACAATTTAAAAAACAAAACTAAATTGCATTAACCCAAAATAGAGTTTTAAAGAATATAAAAAATTATCAACCTAAAGTAGAAATGCAAGAAAAATAAAAAATCCACCAAAAAATTTAGAGAGAGAGAGAGAGAGAGAGAGAGGGGGGGAGGGAGAGAGAGGGAACCTTTTTTTTTTTTTTTTTTTTTTTGTGAGGGAAAACTATGCATAGAATAGAAGAGATAATGACAAATTTATAGTAAGAGGGTGTGAATAAGAAGAGACAAAAATAAAGAAAGATGAAGGGAAAAAGGAAGAATGATATTAATGTAAAGGGTAGTGGGGAGATGAAAAGGTAAAAGAGGGAGAAAGATTGAAAAAGTAGTAGGGAGATGAAACGGTAAGGGAGAGAGAAAGGTTGGAGAAGTGTAAATATTAAAAATAAATAAATATTAAAAACAATTATAGGAAAAAAAAAAAAAAACCCTAAAGCTTGAAAGGTTTCAACTTTGTAATTATTGTTGTTGTTGTTGTTGTTTTTTTTTTTTTTTTTTTTTTTTTTTTTTTTTTTTTTTGGGCTTGATACTGGAACTAAATAAATAAAAAGTTGGCTAGATTAATGTAGGGGCTGGGCTTTTATTCTCTTGGGACGTGAGTTTTCAGGATTTTCACCCCTCCAAGGGCTGACCTTGTAGTGTAAGGCTTGACACATTAATCTCACGTCGGCAAGAGAAGCGCCCCGATACAATAAATTTGTAGAGAGTGGGTAGAAGGACTAGGCATTAGTGAATACTACAATAGTTGATGTGCGTTTACAAGATTATTAAATGAGATTTAGCTAAGTTTTTTAAGGGGAAGTTCGTCCTCGGCCCAATCCGAGGAGCTCTTCCCTAATTACTAATGAAAATAGGGGTTGTCCCCTCTAATCCTCCGAACCCCCTCTTCTCTGGGGTTTCGTTCTATTATATAGTCTTGTTCGGCTGATCTCTGCCTTCTACTTGTTGATCATCTGAGCCTGTGTCTGAGGGCTTGTCCCATCAGCTGCCTTTCCAGACCTTTTGTTAGTTGAAGTAACCAAAGTATCGCTGTTCAACGGTCAATTCTCCATTAATGCGGCCAGAGTGTCAGTGGCGTGCTTTTAATGTGGGGATGACAACTTCCCTACGGACTATTCCTTCGCCATATTCCCCCGTCCGACCCTGAGTACTTGTCTTTTTCTTTGGTCATGCCTTGGGAGGATGCTTTTGGTGGGGCGCCGTCCTTCCCTTCTTCAATATTGGCCGATTGAGGACATGGTCGTCCTTGGCGGTGCTCCTTGATAATTTGGGCCTTCCCCGCTCATCCTTGGATACTGCACTGTCCTTGGCATGGGCCTTGGGCCCGATATGGAGTGGGCCGAGGTTGCCAAATCTTCGGGCCCCACAATTAATTATACATACTTATTATAGGGTGATAGTGGAAATAAATAAATAAGTAGTGGGCTGGATTTATTATGGGATGATAGTGGAAGTAAATAAATAAGTAGTGGGCTACATTTATAGGGCTGAAAATTGTAAAAACCATTTTTAAATTGTAGGAAAAATTATATTTAAAAAAAAAAAAAAAAAGAGAAAAAAGAATGATGTGGCAGCTGATGTGGCGCAACGTGAGAGCAGCAGTATTAAACGTTACGCTTCAGCTTTTAGTAATATATAGATATAGACTAGTTGCTGACCCGTGCGATGCACGGGAAAGCTATTGACTATGAAAAAAACTCCAACAATGAAAGAAGAATTTAAATTATCATTTATGCAATGTTGTTGATAGTGCCAAACAGCCTTAAAAATAAACTTATAGATCATAAAGATATCATTATAAATAAATAGTATTGATAACGCACTTGGACTTTAATACTTTAATATGTTTAATATAGAACTCTTGATCTAACTTCAAAATAAATTTTGCAAAATTGGAATTTTTTTTTTTTTTTTAAATCAAGTTAAGAAAATGGAAAAACTATTAAATTCATGAAAGCAATCTTAGAAGAAAGTGAACAAATAACAATGCTATTTCCATTCAATGACACATATTGAGTATATAGGAACAATAATGAAACAACTCAAACTTGTGAGCTACTATGAGTTTAAAAAAAAAAAAAAAAAAAAAAAAAAAAAAAAAATCCTTGTGTAGTAGCCTCGATTGATGGCTATTACGTACTGGATTTGTTTCAACTAAGTTTCAATTCAAGTGTTTATCTAAAATTTTAAAATTTTTATCAATCTTTGGATTGAATTTTTGCATAACTTGTTTAATTGTATAGTCACCCTATTTCCACCCTTAGACACCACAGTAAACACACAACTATAATTAAGTTGTCACAAAAGGGTTTTTATTTTTTATTTATTCTTTTTCAATTCACCGATCTTTGAAGGTTTTGGGGTTGAGCTGAAAATTCTAGAAAAATCAAAAAATAGTCAAAGGTTTCAGTTATATTGTACAATCGCTCTATTTCCACCAAAGTTTTAATTTCCGTTTTAGAGGTTGTTCTGAATTAGCTACTGGAACAGAATATTTTGGTATTGGTGTGTGTCGGTGCAATGTTTCAAGATTACGCACCTAGTATATATATATATATATAATTACTATTATTTATTATTATTAAGCTAAAGTTTTTAAATTGATTTCTTCAAAAAAAAAGTTTTAAAAATGATTATATATAAAATTCTAATGAAGGAACGTTCAAAATTAAAAATGCTATTACTGTAGATAAACAAGCATAAAAGGGTATTTGTAAAACATGCAACTTTCCTAGAAACTTTTCAAAAATTCATCATTCCCAAGCACGTGACTCAGTGCTCCATATCTCCTCAGCCACTACTCTTCTTCCTTTCTTATTTTTACTTTTTCATTATCATAGAGCCTTTTCAAACTCTGTTCTCATCTTTTTTCACCTTCCTTTAGTTTAGAGCTTTTAGCCAGAACTTTAACCTTCTCGCCAAATCACAAGAGTGATGAGTACCTTATAACAATCGGACCTACTCATTCCCCATGATCAACTGAGATCAAGTACACGGAATTAAGCAAATTAGCAAATAAGGCTAGATTTTTATTTTGGCCCGGAAAGAGTATTTTGGCCAAAATGCTAAATTTCAATTTTTTTTCCCCTCTTGGAAGGTGTGGGTGGTTTTGGTTTGTATTGGGCTTGTGGTATAGAGGGAGATGGGGATGAAAGGAAGCAAAAAGGTCGATCAGGACAGATGAGTGGTGGGGGAATGGCAGAGAGCTATATTGGGTTTGGCTGTAGATCTGTGTTTTGGAGGAAGGAGAAAGCTATATTGGGTTTGGCTGTGGATCTGCGTTTTGGAGAAAGGAGAAGGGTGGAGGAGGAGTTTGGTCTTCCTATTTTTGTTAATGATGGCAGGATCATTTAAATAGGAGACAGTAGAGACGGGAGAGTGTTATTGTATTTATCTATAAGTATAACTTGTGTTAGATTTTTTTTTTCTTTGGTTAATTATAATATTTATTTAAGTAATGTTGATGTGTAAAGTTGTGGAGAGGTCAACTAAAAGTCAGAGGCTTCAGTTTTATATATACTAGCTTATAACCTGTGCAAATGTGGGATTTTTATAAGTGTGTTTGTTGTTTGTTTATAGCATCATCAAAAAATACATAGAATTGGAAGTTTGATGAAAAAATTAAAATAAAAACCCTAATTGTCTCCAATTTGACAAATAGTAAATTATCATGTTTTAAATTCCCCAAATTTTATAAGATTGGAAAAACGAAAAAGAAAAGAGCTACAGAGAAACAAAAATGATGAAAATGTGAAGCCAAGGCTTGGAAGTTTAGGGGTGTGAGTGGGAAATATGAATGAAAGTTCCTCTAATAGGCAGAAACTAAAATTTATGCCTCATTGCTATTTACAGGTTGCAACATATGTAAAGTTTAACCACTCTTTTAACTGTTTAACTCTTTTAAACAAATTTTTTGTTACAAAAAATGTTGAATTCATGCGGTTATCCTGTATTGATGTAACTGATTTCCAAAACATTTTTTCAAATGAATAGGATGCACAAACGTATATAATTTCTTAGTGAACTGAAACACCAGCCAAAGCCCCAAAATGGTCATATCATCCGCAACAAACAAATATCTCAACACCCAAACACAAATCTACAACTACCCAAAGTTTACCAACCACAAACCAACATAAATTCATTGGAAAAATGTTTGAAATAACAATAATAAATAGAGTAAAACTCAACTTATATAAGATGGTTGTTTTCTTAAACTTTGAAACCAACTTAAGTAGATAGCCATTTGTCTAAACCTGCAAAAGAATGTTAATAATTCAATAGCCGAAATAACAAAAGGCTTACAAAGAATACTTGGCTATTGAGGATCACATTACACACCCACTTTAAATCACTAAAAGCAGAATCCTAGGTTAGTTCTTCTAATTTTTCCTCTTTTTTACACACTGGATTTGCACTTCACTTTTGGCCATCAAGGAAAAAAAATAGCAATGTTGCAGCGCTTATAATTTTCATGTAACATTGGCAGACTTTGTGAAAAATTAGGACTTTGAGAAAGCATTGGTTTCAAAAGTAATCTACTTATTTTATATAAAGACATGACTTCCACATAATGCAACGACCAAATAACATGCGGAGAAAAGGCACCTCTGACATTATATTAGTAAATAAGATGCAGTTAACCAACTCCAAAATGCAACCACCACAAAATAGGTTCCAAAAAAAATAACAAATAGCTATATAACGTCATAAATACAATTGATCTACTTACAAAAGATGATTCTTTTGCACACAGAAACAACCATTGATTAAAATGCACTGGAGAAATGAACAAACAAAATCTGAAATTACTAAAGGATCAAACCTCATCCAATCAACCAAAACTAAATCAAGAACAAAAAAAGAGTCAAGTAGGTATCTAACTGGAAAATAGTGTTCATGAAAAATACTAATTTTACACTAGATAAAAATTTTATTCTTTGTAATAGGTGCAGATTTTTAAACCTGTCAAAAATTGATTTTACATAAAATATTAATAAGTTGTAGGTTCTTACATGTTTTCTCAAAGTTGTTCAGCACCATCTTGACTTGTCATCTTGCTCTAGTATGCTCCTGTGCCAGATTGAAATACCTCCAACTCAAGCCTCATCACACCCATCAATGATGACAGGGTTTAGACCCCTTAAACCACAAACAAATTGCGTAGCCTAGATTAATTAGCCAAGTTTTTACTTAGTCAAATTAAGCAATTCTAGGTTAAAACAATTACAAAATCATATCATGCATGTAAACATATAAAGCAGCGGAAAGTAAATAACACAGTGATATGATCACCCAGGAAAACCAAACCGGTAAAAAACCTGGGGAGGATTTTACCCACCGATCCTCAAGGCAAAAACGGAATCCACTAAGAAAGAATTGAAGTTGTTACAAGAGGACTTACAAGCAACCCTGCTTGACTTCCTAATGCTACCCACCAGTAGTAACTTCCTGACACGACCACGCGCAGGCTCCGAATCCACGGACTACTTCTTTCTTTTGTCTTCCTTCAATCTGGTACAAGCTCCTCACTTGTTAATCTTTAAGTTCCAATGGCAGCAACCAAGTTGATCATCAAGATGTAGAAGAATCTTAATCTTGAAAACCCTAAGTTATGTGTAAAGGAAAGCTCCTCTAGATCTCACAAGAGATTTACACAAAACAGCAATGTATGAGCAACAACACAACTTGTGCAACTCTGAAAAACGTAGCTAGGGTTTGCCTTATATACCTAGGACAAAAACATAAAAACCTAGACGTTTAAAGAGTTAGGGCTGAGTTGGAATTCTGCAGAAAAACGCATCTGGGCCGATTTTCGATCGATCGAGAATTACATTCGATCGATCGAGCCAGGCCGAGAAGCTCCAATGCTTCTGCAGTCTCTCGATTCCAACTTTACAAAATTAAACCAACTTTGAGCAAGCCTAAACAAGACTAAACACATTGTTTTGATCATGGTTTGCCAACATTACAAATTAGGTTCTAAATACATAAAATCCTAAGACCTTAAAACCTAACAAACTCCCCCTTTGGCAATCCGTGACAAAACACAAATTAAAAGCTCAAAGTGTACAAGTATAAAAGCCCTTTACAAAATAATGCTCAGTTCAACCTAACTACTATCCATCGGTTGCAAGTGTAGACAGCAGCTTTGTTGAATCAACCTGTATATTCCTGAAATACTCAACAAACACATAAACGCATGTGTGGCAGAAAATAGTATATAAACAGGTATAATATTCTTGTAAGATTCACACAACTCAAAATAAAGATATATATCAATGAATCAACTCATGAATATAAATCAATAAGCAATGAATCATAAGTCAACAAGAATCAAAAGAAAACATGTATATCAATATATCAATCAATGTTACTCCCCCTAACATGAATATCCTCAAAAATGATATACAAAGTGAAGCACCTAGATACAATCTACTAAACTCCACAAAAAATATCCCATGCTAAACATATGTCACCCCCTAACTATATGTCTCCCCCTAACTACAAAATCTCCTCTACAAGTCACAATCACTCCCCCTTTTTGTGACGGAATGCCAAAGGGCAGTCAAAAGTCGCCATCAAAAGGTGGTGGTGAAGGTGAATGAAGACGTGCAAGATCAGCTCGCAGAGCACGCATCTCGTCCAGCAAGTCCACCAAAATCTGACCATGAGCCGCCTGAACGGTCATGACAGTCTCCAAAGTACGACGAACATCAAAGTCGGCCGCAGGAGGTGGAGGAACAGCAGCAGCAGCAGCAGCAGCAGCATCCGCAGCAGCACCAACTGGATCAGGAGTATCCTCACCAGCAAGACCTGTAGAAGATGAGGGAAGAGGAGGAGCGCTAGAAGAGGGATCAGACCTAGGGTGTTTAGAACCAGCTCGAAGATGAGCAGCCCTTTGTCTAAGGAAAGACGCACCAATAGGACCGATGACATGAACAGGCTCAGAAGCAGGGAAGTCCTCTAAACCTAGATATAATAAAATCCTATGAATGAAAATAGGATGAACGAGAGCATGAGCAGTAGATGAACTCCTATAAACTTCGTTCAAAGAACGAAGAAAAAGATGAGGAAAACTCATAGGAGCATCTGTAACAAGAGCGTACAGAAAAACACACCTCTCAAGAGGAATGGTGTGCAGATGAGAAATGGGCCAGAGTGAGTGACATGCTATCCTAGAGAAAAGATAGGTAGTCTCAGGAAGCTCAGCAGAAGTGATCCGAGGATCAGAACTCCACTGGATAGATGACCCAGTGATGTATGATATGACATCACTCAACTCGGGTGACTCATCATAGGGATAGACAGGATCCCTAACTAGAGGTACCTCAAGAGCATCAGCCACTACCTGAGGAGTAATGGAGTACTCTACGCCTCGTATCCAACTCCGAACAAGGGTGTTGGAATCATAGACGCGGATCGAGATGTTCGAGTAGAACTCTCGAATCAAGGTAGCAGGAGGAGGAGGGTCAGACATAGCAAACAAGGGAAGCCAACCCCTACGCTCAAAATTTGCCCTAATGGCAGGATCAAGCTCATCTAAAGAGACAGACCGCTCAGCCCATATCTTCCTCTTAATGTTTAAAGTGTCATAAAGCTCTTGGTTTTTCTCACTAGGGAACCGCTCACTATCAAAAGAGGGAGGGGAAGGAGTAGGAGTGGGAAGGGTCCTACGAGCTCTAGTTTTCCTAGGCATGGTGCTAAGGAAAAGGACAGAGACACAAAGAGAAAACCAAAAAGAACAAACACACAAAAACCAAAGGCAGACTGCAAGTTAGCACAAAAAAAAAATATAGAAGTAAAATTCTATATGATGCATGAACATTAGCAATGTTATGATGCATGAACTAATGCAGTAATCAGGATCAATTGAAGTTCTAATTCATAAAATTGGCTTGAACATAGAGTTTCTTAACAAAAACCCTAAAAATTTGAGAACAACTTGAAAATTTTTGTACCAAATTGATGAACCAATCATTATAAACTATTACAAACAATTTATAATAACCAATTGCATCAATTACACAAGCCAATTTCATCAATTAAACCCAATTGCACAAAAAGCCCCAATTCGGACCAATTATAAACCCTAAAAATTTCAATTTTTCACAAAACTTCAAATTGATCAAATTAATCACTCAAGAACATGTTTATATAGTGTCCCCATCAAAACCCATTGATCAATTACAAACAATATAGTCCGAATTAACAAAAATCCCAAAAAGAAAGTTCCGAAAATCTTCTCCTAAAATGCATGAAAAATGCATGAAATCAAGTAAATAAACTGAAAAGCAAGGGTATTAAGGACATACCGGCTTGAGGAGAGAGAGATTATGCAAAAAGATCGGAAGAAAACGACAAAAACTTGAATCTTTTGACTTGCCTCGTCGGAGAGAGAAAAAGGTTTGAAAAAGATTTGAAATAGTTCTTGAAAAGTCAGATTTCCTCCTTTTTTAAAAAACATATTCACGATGTTCGATCGATCGAGAATTACATTCGATCGATCGAAAGTGACAGTCGTTTCACTTTTTCGATTGATCGAAGAATACATTCGATCGATCGAAATAGGCAGAGGCACACTAAATTTTGGGGAAAAACATACTTTTGAAAAATTGCAAACCTAATTTTGAAAACAACTCCTCAAAGCACTTGTACATTGAAAACAAAATGCATGAGTATGAAATGGAATGCATCTTCAAAAACCCAAAATTTTAAACCCAAATCTCCCAAACACAAGTTTTAATTGTCTTCCAAATTAATTTTCTCAAGCAACAAGAATGTTGTGCACAAATCTCAAGATATTTTTAAACTTGGGTGGTCAAACCAAGGACACACACACTAACATGTACAGTGTTTAACACAGAGTAACTTGGGAAGTGTGTGAAACTAGCAAAGACTTGAGATACATGTGAGGTGATATGTGAATGGCAATCAAGCACAAAGTCTACACAATTCATCACATAGAATTAAAAGAGACTATCACCTAAAGAGTTACATCCTATAACTCCCACATCTCCTAGAACAAAAGCTTGCAATCATGTAAGTTTCTTGCATTATTGCCTCTTATTTATATGATTTGGCATTCAGCCTAATAGTACACACCGGTTTGAATTAAGTGAATTGGCATCAAGCCTAATAGTACACACCAGTTTTTAAATTAATTTGAGGCTACACCTTATGTTCTTTTTGTGCATGTGCTACACTTTCTCGAGCACAAAATCTTATGATATGCACTAAGGTGTTCATGATTGGCTAGTGAACAGTGGTGAGATGGTTATTTATGCCTTTCTCAAAAGGATCAAGTCCGACAGTAAAAAACAAGTGACTTCATGATTAAAGCAAAGTGATTAAGAACCACACACATCTTTCCCACACAACATGCACTACAAAGTTTCAACTAGTTAAGTGCAGTAAATAAGCTCATCCAAGTTAAACAAGGTACACTAGACATGACATGTGTAAAAAGAATGACCAACCTTGTTTTCAAGAAATCAAGAAAAAATAGTGTTCAACAAAGATTTTGCTTTCCCCTTTTTTTTTTTTTTTTTTTTTTTTATTATTATTAAAAAAGAAAACAAATAAATCCTAGAATGAAATGCATGTATGTAATGCAATGCAAGTCCTAGAACAAAAGAAAAACACAAAAACCAAATAACAATGGTCACAACAGAATAGAGCAATGAAGCACAAGGACCATGTCAGAAAGACTCAGTTAGTTCGAGTCTTTTGCATCCAAAACTTTTTAGATGCACCCCGAGCATTCGAGTTCTTATTCACATTAGAGTGATTCCCAACTCCAGAATTGGAATAAAGGTTTAACGCCTTTACCAATTCACCAATTAGTGCCATAGGATCTTGTGCTTGAGGCACAGGCACTTTTGGTCTTTTTGCTCTCTTATCAGCTTGAAGCTTGTAACAGTTAGGACGGATATGTCCAGACTTACCACAATAATGACAAACCCAAGCAGGTTTACCATGCATCTTGTCCTTAGGTTTGGTAGGCTCCTTAGGTTTGGATTCGTTTAAGTCTACCCTAATCTTCTTTGGTGGTGAAACTCCTACAGGTTTAACAACCTCACACACAGGGGGTTTAATGGTTTCACTCACAACCTTACTCACAAGAGGTTCAGAAGAAGAAGACGAAGGAACAAAGACAGTAGAATGGGGTCCAGAATTAAAGATGCTTTCAACATATCCTAACCCAGCTTTATCAGAAGGATACTTTTGAACATTCAGCATGTGATCAAGTTTAGAACTAGCAGATCTAGCAACAGATAAATCATGTTCCAAAGTTCTAACTTTATCAAGCAAAAGCATATTTTCAGATTTAACATTGTTCAAAAGATCATTAGCATCAAAAAGTTTTACAAGCAAGTTCTTCTTTTCAAGCTCAAGAGCATCAATTTTCTTCAGGCCTAGATCAACTTTCATAGCATCCTTTGCAGCAATTTTGCAAAGTTTGTTATAGGCCTCTTGAAGATCTGCATCTTCAGAGAGTTCCCCATCAGCAGGGTTCTCCTCAGCAGATAAGCTTTCATCTACTTCAGCAGTAGCAGTGAAAGCAATGAAGTTTCCATCTTCGTCACAACCGGGCTCATCATCAGAAACCTCATTATCACTAAGGGTTACAGCCATAGCTTTACCCTTATTCCTCAAGAAAGTAGGACATTCAGATTTGACATGACCATACCCTTGACAACCATAACACTGAGGACCCAAAGAGTTATTAGAAGATTGACCTACTTGTTCTCTAGGTTTTTCAAAATTATTAACCTTAATGGGATCATTCTTCCTAAAGTTTCTAGGTTCAGCAGTGTTGGTATTCCTTGCCTTCCTGTTTGTATTTCTAAGAAAATTTCTAAAGTTCTTGGCAAGGTAAGCTATCTCCGTGGGAGAGAGCTCATCATCAAATCCACCAGCTTCAACATCATCAACAGACTTAAGAGCCATTGATTTGGATTTGGCAGTCTTGGGTAGGTCAGACTCATAGGACTGAAGAGATCCTACAAGCTCATCCACAGGGATGGAGTCAACATCCTTACTTTCAGTAATGGCTGTCACTTTGGGTCTAAAGTCTTCAGTTAAGGATCTAAGTATCTTCCTAACAACTTTAGGTTGATCATAGACTTCACCCAAATTATAAGCAGAATTAACAATGTCATTGAGTTTAGCATAAAACTCATTAAAGGTTTCATCATCAGACATTCTAATGCTTTCAAACCTAGAAGTTAATTGCTGCAATTTATTTATTTTAACAGCCTTTGTGCCCTCATGCACAGTTTGGAGGATTTTCCAAGCAGTATGAGCAACCTCAACATTAGAGATCCTCTTAAATTCCTCCATTGAAACAGCATTAAAAATGGCATTCATAGCTTTGCTATTAAATGCAGCTGCTTCTTTTTGAGAAGTTTGCCACTCACTCACAGGAGTAGTGGGCTTCTCCCAACCATATTCCACAGAGTTCCAAACTCTCTCATCAATGGATTTCAGGAATGCTTTCATCCTTACTTTCCAGTAGGCATAATTGTTCCCATCAAAGTGTGGAGGAACAAACAAAGAGTGTCCATGCTCCATGACAGCAGGGGTCAAGGATCAGCTCAGAGATGAAAATCTCAAACAAAAGAGCAACCTGCTCTGATACCACTTGACAGGGTTTAGACCCCTTAAACCACAAACAAATTGCGTAGCCTAGATTAATTAGCCAAGTTTTTACTTAGTCAAATTAAGCAATTCTAGGTTAAAACAATTACAAAATCATATCATGCATGTAAACATATAAAGCAGCGGAAAGTAAATAACACAGTGATATGATCACCCAGGAAAACCAAACCGATAAAAAACCTGGGGAGGATTTTACCCACCGATCCTCAAGGCAAAAACGAAATCCACTAAGAAAGAATTGAAGTTGTTACAAGAGGACTTACAAGCAACCCCGCTTGACTTCCTAATGCTACCCACCAGTAGTAACTTCCTGACACGACCACGCGCAGGCTCCGAATCCACGGACTACTTCTTTCTTTTGTCTTCCTTCAATCTGGTACAAGCTCCTCACTTGTTAATCTTTAAGTTCCAATGGCAGGAACCAAGTTGATCATCAAGATGTAGAAGAATCTTAATCTTGAAAACCCTAAGTTATGTGTAAAGGAAAGCTCCTCTAGATCTCACAAGAGATTTACACAAAACAGCAATGTATGAGCAATAACACAACTTGTGCAACTCTGAAAAACGTAGCTAGGGTTTGCCTTATATACCTAGGACAAAAACATAAAAACCTAGACGTTTAAAGAGTTAGGGCTGAGTTGGAATTCTGCAGAAAAACGCATCTGGGCCGATTTTCGATCGATCGAGAATTACATTCGATCGATCGAGCCAGGCCGAGAAGCTCCAATGCTTCTGCAGTCTCTCGATTCCAACTTTACAAAATTAAACCAACTTTGAGCAAGCCTAAACAAGACTAAACACATTGTTTTGATCATGGTTTGCCAACATTACAAATTAGGTTCTAAATACATAAAATCCTAAGACCTTAAAACCTAACAAATGATATTCTACACATTCCCATAGCAACTCTCATACCTACATAATACTCAACAAAGAGTAAAAAACTTAATTAAAAATTCCAAAAGAAGAAGAAGATACTTCTTTTTATTTCTCCCCAAATCTTATAATTTTGTGGTTCTATTAGGCAAAGTTAGAAAACCTAAGAATGAAAACATATAACACAAAATGAGCAAAATTAGTGGAAATGAAAAAAACAAAATTACAGCAACTAAACTTATTTATGACATTTACAAATGACAAATTTTTCTAATGAGTCTGAATAGAAATTCTCCATCAAATGAATAATACCCTTCATTCTTCCTCAAACCTACATTGAAATTAGAGTTTAGAAGCAAATGATGACCGGGCATGAATTTATTTTCTTTTAAAGAGCCTTAAATTTATTTTTTATTTTTTATTTTTATTTTTGTCTTTGATAAGTGAGTCACATTAAGAATATTGATGAAGATATATACATAAATCAAATTAAAAAAAGAAATTCCTTTTTTATTTTCCTCAAGAAACAAAGTGGAAATAGAAATTGACTCATAATGTAGATGATTATGATATAATTGAAGACTGAGAGGCAAGATTGTTACTAAAAACAGGAAGGGCAAAATCTACTCAAGTTTTGTAATGCCATCAATAGCCAGTGGTAATTGTTTTCATTGCTAAATTCTTAATCAAATTGTAAAGCAATAGCACCTCCAGCTGCAAAATGTTATTTTAAGACTTCTACAATTGAATATTAAACATATAACCACCACACAATGTTACAAATGAAAGGGCTTCACTTTCCACCAAACAGAAAGAATGCCTTTGTTACCAAAGAGTTGTAGGGCTACTATATCCTTAATAAAAATCTAACCAATACAATAATCGACAAAATAGAACTCAAGAAATTGAAAAAATAAATGGGAGATTAGGGCAACAGGTAGCCAAACCTTTAACCTTGATTGAGTAATTCCTTTTGCAAAAAACCCAATAGCTTTATTTGGCATAGAAAATCAATATTTTGCGATTGGAGGAAAGATAGAATAGAAAGGAAAGATTAATTAGGAAGATGGAATATAATTATATAAACAACAGTGAATGGTATAGAAAGAATAATAAGGCATAAACTATGTAAGATCAGAAATTTAGAATGGAACCTTTCTTGTTATAGGGAAAGAGTAGAAAAGTAGGAGAAGATGGAATTATAGACCGTTGTTGTTGTTGTTGTCGTTGTTTTTTTTTTTTTTTTTTTTTTTTTTTTTTTGAGAAACAAATACAATGAATTCCATAAATGATCACTCAAAACCAAACCAATCTAATTCAAGCCAGAACTAACAAAAAAATAATTTAAAATGTAAAAAATAAACAACCGGCCAAATTACCTATCAGAGGCATGCTAATGGAAGCCTAACTCAAAACCAAAACTAACTATAACTAAATCTAAACCAATCCAACCAAGAAATTCAAAACTAAATCATATTCAATCCCTAGATTTGAAAACGAAAAGAAAAAAAGAAAAAAGAAAAACAATAACTTTACTGATTACAGTACGGCTGACCTATGTATGCCTTACGGACTCTATCTGGTGCGTGTTATTCTAGCAGGAAAAGCCTAAAATAAGAAATAAAATAAATGTTAGAAACGGAAATACCCAATGATTTCAATCTTACACTTATTTAATCTCAATGATTTGGTGATTACTGTAATCTTAAAAAAAACAAAAAAACAAAACAAAACAATAGCAAATATCTAAAATTGAGGGAAAAAAAAAACATTTTGATTGAGAACCCAAAAACCTAAAACAAAAACTGAAAGAATTTGAAGCTTGAGAGATGGTTAACAATGGAGGATGAACAAGCAACATAGAGAGAGAGAGAGATGGAAAAGAGCAATCTATTTCATCAAGCTTGAAAAATACATTAACACATACTCTGTTTATATAGCTTAAGTACAATACAACTAGAACATTCCAGAAATACAATTGCTCTGATAGATTTACAACTAATTGCAATCTTTGCTCTGTGAATTTAGAAGTGACAGCCTGGATGACAGTTATTGCTGGAGTCCTAACTACGAGACTGAAGAGCATGACCATGAGCCTCGCATACGCACAAGATTAGAGCACAAAGCACTTCTGAAATATTGATTGAAAAGGATGAACACAGACGGCATCATTCTAATTAACTTGAACGACACCATTTCCATATTAAGTTAGATTCACTTAAATAAGACGACATCGTTTAGCTAAAGAGACGTTACACTAAACTAGCTTTTATGTATCTTCCTCTTCTATTTTCAAACGAGGCTTCTGAGTCTAAGTTTCAGTGCTGTTCTTAGTGCTCTCTTTAACATCCCCCCTCAAAACCATGGGGTCAATAGACACCATGATTTTGGAGCGAAGAAATGCAAATCGAGAAGTAGATAGGCTCTTGGTGAACACATCTGCAAGCTGATCACCCGTGGCAATGTACTTGACCTGAAGATCCCTGCACAACACGTTTTCACGAACAAAATGGTAATCTACCTCTATATGTTTGGTGCATGCATGAAACACAGGATTTGAAGCAATGGCAAGGGCAGACACATTGTCACACCAGAGCCTAGGAGAGATAGGAAGGAAAATTCCAAGGTCTTTTAAAACCTGGCAAAGCCAATAGAGCTCAGCAGCAGTGGTGGCCAAAGCTCTATACTTAGACTTAGTGGAGGATCTAGAGATTGTGTCCTACTTCTTCGCACTCCAAGTAATAGGATTATAACCAAGATATACTATGTAACCAGTGATGGAATGTCTATCATATGGATCCCCTACCCAATCTGAATCAGAAAAGGCAGAAAGGGAGAGAGGCCTTAGCTGAAGAAAGACACCATAATGCAAGGTACCATTAGCATACCTAAGTATTCTTTTGGCAGCAATTAAGTGAACATCAGTAGGAGTAGACATAAACTGACAGGTCTGTTGTATTGCAAAACTGAGATTAGGCCTTGTGAAGGTTAAATAATGGAGAGAACCAACCAAGCTTCTAAACTCATGAGGGTTAGAGAGTAAGGAACCCTCAGTAGGAACCAATCTAGTGTGAGGAGCACAAGGTGTACGAGTAGGTTTAGAGGTGTGCATATTAGCCTTAAGGAGTAAATCTTGAGCATGCTTAGTCTGAGTCAACAATAACCCTTTGGAGGTCCTGGTAATTTGGAGACCAAGAAAGTAATGAAGAGGGCCTAAATCTTTAAGCTCAAAGGATGAATTGAGTTGTGCAATCAATGAGGATAAGAATTGAGGATTGTTACTAGTCATGACAATGTCATCAACATAGACAAGAAGGTAAACAATCAATTTACCTTGTTTGAGAATAAACAAGGAAGAATCTGAGAGCGATGCCTGAAATCCCAAATGCAACAATTCAGTGGAGAATCTCTCAAACCAAGCTCTAGGGGCCTGTTTGAGACCATAAAGTGACTTGAGAAGCTTGCAAACATGGTTTGGATGAGCTAAGTCAACATAACCAAGTGGATGAGTCAAGTAAACTTCTTCCTTTAGAAACCCATGGAGAAATGCATTACTTACATCAAGCTATCTTAGAGGCCAATTGAATTGCACAGCAAGAGAGAGAATAATCCTTACAGTGGGGGGCTTGATGACTGGACTAAAAGTCTCCTCAAAATCAACCCTATATTGTTGATGAAATCCCTTTGCAACTAACCTGGCCTTATATCTGTTTATAGTTCCATCACTGTTATGTTTGAGTCTAAACACCCACTTACACCCAACCAAATTGTAAGAAGGAGAAGGTGGAACCAGAACCTAGGTGCCCTGCATTTGGAGAGCAGCAAATTCATCATCCATGGCAGCACACCATTAGGGATATTGAGCAGCAATCTTGTAAGTTGTTGGTTCAGTGATGGTATAACCATGTTTAGAAGAGGAACTTGACTTTGTGGGCTTAGAACACTGCATTAGAGTAGACTTGGCACACTTATTAGATGATATAGCAGCAGTCTTGGCCTGAAGAGATTTAGGCTTGTAAATCCCATCCTTGGACCTAGTGATAATAGGATGAGCATTGACAGTAATAGAAGCCTATGTATCAACTGAGGAAATGGCAGAAGGTATAGAAGGACTAGGTGAGGTGGATAATAGAGGTGCAAGACTTGACAATGACTAATCAGTGGCTGCAGAAGTAGAGGATGAAGAGTGAAGTGAGGGAGAAGGTATTGGAGTGTGATCAGAATGGTCAAGGGAAGACTATGATGTATTGGAAGGAGGAATATGTGGTAGGGAATCAGATAAAGTACTTGGAAAAAGGATAGGACTTGGAGTGGAGAACTGAGCAAAGGAAGTAGTGGATGGACTGGTGGTTAATGACTAAGGAGTAAAATACTCATATTCATTGAAATGGACATGCCTTGAAATGTAAATGCGAGAGGTAGTGGGATCTTGACAAATATAGCCCTTGGTTTGTGCTGGATAATTAAGGAATATACAAGGTGTGGTATGAGGCTACAGCTTATGGGAATTATAGGGCTTTAATAAGGGAAAACAAACACAACCAAAGGATTATAGGTGTGTGATATTAGGTTTGGATTTAAACAATAGTTCCCAAGGAGTTAAATTCTTAAGAATAGGAGTAGGATGCCTATTTATGACATGAACAGCTGTAGAGACAGCATAGGACTAGTAAGAGGGTGGTAATTGAGAATGACAAAAGCATGGTAAGAGCACACTCAATGATATGCCTATGCTTTCTATCAACCACCCCATTTTGTTGTGGTGTGTGTGGACAAGAAAACTGGTGAATAAGACCTTGTGTGGAACAAAACAATTTGAAAGCATTGGAAGTGTATTCCACACCATTATCAGTTCTTAAGACCTTGATTTTGGAATCAAGTTGAGTCTCAATAGTTGCTTTAAAAAACTTGAAGATATCAAGAACGTCAGAATTATGTTTAAGCAAGTAAAGCCAACTAAATTTAGAATACTCATTAACAAATAGAAGATAATATTGAAAATCATTAGTGAATGTAACAGGTGTTGGACCCCAAACATCAGAATGCACCAATTCAAGAGGTTTTAAGGCTTGAAAATCAAAAATAGGAAAAGAAAACTAATGCATTTTACCACTTAAACAATGTTTACAATAGGTGAGTCCATTAGCATTGTTTGATGGACAGGAGATATTCAAGGAAGATAAAGCTACATTGAGGAATTTATTACTTGGATGACCCATTCTATGGTGCCACAACAACCATTTATTTGCTTTATTTACAGGAAAAGCAACAGGAAAAAGAGAATCAGCTGAAACATGGTGCTGTTTTGAAGGTGACTCAAAACTGACATGTGGAGGGGATCTGATGAAGTTCTTGGAGTAGATAAGGTAAACCCCATTCTTGCTTAAGCCCTTGTAAAGAAGTCCCCCCGTAGGAATATCTTGGATTTTAATTTGATTTGCATCAAAATAGCAAGAATAGTTATAATGTAGGCAGAATTTAAGAACTAAAAGTAAATTCATTGCAATTCTTGGCACATGAAGGACATTTTTAAGGATGAAATTATGGTATTTAGTGTGTAAGGTAGTATTACCTATGTGGTTAATAGGCAAAGACTGACCATTTCCCACAATGACTTGCTTAGGTCCCTTATATTGAGATTGATTAGAGAGATTGTAGAGATTGGCAGTGAGGTGATCTGATGTACCAGAATCAACAAGCCAGGGATCTTGGTTACGGGTAATTGTTGCATTAGATGCACTAGCCATGTTAGTAAGTTTTGTATGAGGATTTTTGCCTTGATAAGCAAAATCCATCCTATGATAACAATCGAGGGCTTGATGTCTAAAGTTTCCACAAATCTGACAAATTGGATGCTTATGCTTAAAGCCCTGAGAGGAACTTTAAGGAGAAAAGTTTAAAGGAGTGAAATGTGGAGATGCCTGTGGTGAGAAATGCTGTTGTCCACCAAAATTATTGTCTCTACTACCTCCTCTTCCTCTACCAGATCCATGATTCTGTGCCTGATTCTGTATGTTGCTATTGGCTTTGCCATTAGAAGCAAACATAGCAAGTGAGTGAGAGACTGAATCAAGATGATCAGTCATAGCTTGTTCCTCACTCTGTAGTATAATGGCAAGTTGCTCATAGGAAATAGGATCACTCTTAGTTCGAATTGTAGAGCAGAAATGTGCAAATTCTCTAGGAAGTCCTTTAAGCACAATGCAAATCAACTCTTCATTATCTACAGCCACTCCCATAGCTAGGAGCTTGTCACGTGCTACTGTTATCTTTTGTAGGAAAGAATTCATAGATTCATTTCCTTTCTTGATACCTTGAAGTTCAAGCTTAAGGTTCAAGATATTGGCTCTTGATGTAGAAGTGAACCTCTATTCAAGAGTGTTCCAAACTTCTCTTGAGCTAGTAATACCAACAACAAGTGAAAACACTTGTGAAGTGAGAGTTGAATTTATCAAAGAAAGGAGTGCCTTATCCCTGATCTTCCAAGATTGAAAATCTGGATCAACAACTGAAGTTGTATTTCCTATTGTATCAAGTACAAAAGGTGATGGCTTTGGTGCTGTGCCATCCATCAATATGTTCAACTAGTGAGCAATTGATGCTTGAAGCCATGGATCAAGCTTGATTGACATGGATCAAGCCTCGAGTATAGTGTAGTCAAGCTTGATTGACATGAGATTGGACATGATGGAGAGTAATGACAATGGTGACTGTATGGAGGCTGAAGGAGTAGAAACTATATGGATAGGAGTTGTGTGTGTGGATTGAGTAGTATCTGTTGGTGGGGTTGAACCCATGGATCAAAGCTCTAATGCTGTGAAAGAATTTGAAGCTTGAGAGATGGTTAACAATGGCAGATGAACAAGCAACAGAGAGAGAGAGAGAGAAATATAGAGAGAAAAATGGAAAAAAGAAATCTATTTCATCAAGCTTCAAAAATACATTAACACCTACCTTGTTTATATAGCTTAAGTACAATACAACAAAAACATTCCAGAAATACAACTACTCTAACAGATTTACAACAAATTGCAATCTTTGCTCCGTGAATTCCGGAGTGATAGCCTGGATGATAGTTATTGCTAGAGTCTTAACTGCAACATTGAAGAGCATGACCATGAGCCTTGTGCACACACAGGAGTAGTGCACAGAGCACTTCTGAAATATTGACTGAAAAGGATGAACGCAAATGACATCATTCTAATTAACTTGAACGACACCGTTTCCATATCAAGTCAGATTCACTTAAATAAGATGACATCATTTAGCTAAAGAGACGTTAGACTAAACTAGCCGTTATGTATCTTCCTCTTCTATTTTCAAATGATGCTTCTGAGATTAAGTTTTAGTGCTGCTCTCAGTGCTCTCTTTGACAAAAACGAATCAAATCTAAACCCATTCAATGAAAAAAAAGAGTTTTGAGATGCGTACAAAACAACCTTTCACAATTTAATTGGTAACGTGGATTAAGAATTCTAGAATAAAACAAAAGACCGATCAGTAATTTTATCAAACAAATTGCATATTAAAAATTAAGTTGTTCGCCTAAGACATTCAGATTTTAAATAATCCAAGGTGAATTTTGACTTTTAACCACAATAAATCAAGGGCAAAATCCCTAATGTTACTACCAAAAAAAAATATAGAGGGATAATTTGAAACAAAAGCATCCAAAGAGAGAGAATCAACCCATCTATATATATATATATATATATTTTTTTTTTTTTTAAAAAAAAAGGGTGAAAGAAGAACCTTAGAAAATTAAGTAGGGGAACTGCCAGTTTGAATTCAAAAACATAGAAATATTGAAGATTGAAGATTCTAATTCGAATAGGAAAAGCAATGGTAAGGAGTTTCAATCTTTCAAACAACATAAACAATGTTTGAAGAGAAAAGGATTATGCTGACCTTCGGTACAAAAAAAACAGAGACCATACCAGTGGAAGGTGCAGTGGTCTGATGGTGGCAAAGGCCTGACTTTCTTCTCAGATTTTTCTCTCTCCACCATCTATGACAGACTGAATTTCTTTCTCTATCATTCTCTTTCTTGGTTCTCCTTTTCTTGTCTTTTTTCTGCAACATATGTCTGTTTTGGGTTTTTATTATTATTTTTATTTATTTTTTTATTTTTAATATTCGGGTTTGTGTTTTTATAAGACTTTCCCAAAACAGTGCACCATACCGTATTTTTCAGAATAAACTCTATACGTGGTTGTTTTTTAAGTGGTCATTTTTCCTAATGTGGCAACACCTCCTTAATTGTAGGAAAAAGTTTCTGCTATTATATATAGTATATGATACGATATGATATGATATGATATATATATATATATATATATTGTAGGGTCAAATTTTGTAGCCCAAGCCCAAAAGGTTTGGATTATGAGCCCAACGAACTAGGAACAATGAATTTGTAGAGAGTGGATGAAAGAGCTGGGTCAGTGATGGATTTAGCAACAGTTAGCTATGGTATACAAGGATGAACTAATGTAAAAACACACTTGAAAGGTAAAATAGACAGAAATCCGAAGAGGTCTGTTATTAATTGAAAGGTCAATACAGTTCATACAGTTCTTCCAGCTACAATCAAATCTTTTTCTCCCTCCTCCCTCCTCTTTAGAGGCACATTCCATTTATATATCCTCCTCCTTCCTCATCTCCATCGTACACTTGTTCTTCATCTAAGCATTCACTTGAGTATATGTCACATCAAATATCTTCTTTAGTTTCCCATGAGTGGTGGTAGCTGAGTTTGCACTGTTCAGAGGTCTTCTCCACATAAATGCGGCCAGGAAAGTTGCTGCAGTGCATTAAACACAGTGGTGGCAGCTTTTCCTTTTCGATATTTCTCCGTTTTTATCATCTCTAGGCATGCCCAAAGCTTATCCTTATCATTGAAGTTGCTAGGAAGATCACTCGAACCTTCAGATATTTGCTTGATCTAGACCCTTTGTATCTGAGGAGAATGACCTCTTCGGACCACTGGTGCTCTCTTCGGACTGTACTTTTCGTTCATTTTCAGGTATATCTCTTCCACACAGACTCCTTCTCAACCACTTTCTTCTCTTCGGACACACGATAATATTCAAATAGGGCCCTAGGCCCAACGCGCGATGTAGAGACGTACAGTAACGTTCGAATAGGGCCCTAGGCCCAACATGTGATGTTGGGCTTTTACCCCCACATATATATATATATATATTAATATATTTTATTTTGATATGCTATAACTTAGCTGGAAAGCATGGGAGAGGGTAAAAAATATTATAAAATAATAAATTTTTACCACATGTACATTGTTTGCCACACTTTGGTTTTGGTGTTTTTCTTTTTATCTTTTCCTCTCTCTTGAATATTGTTTTTGTAAAACTTTTTTATTTGTATGATGTTAGTAAAAAACAATCAATTATATTAAATATAGTGTGTGTTTGTTTCTCAATATATATATATATATATATATTAAATATAGTGTTATCAAAGATTCTCAAAAAAATAATTATATTAGATATATATTTACTCTAAAGTTAGAACAATTTTTTATCTAAACAATAAAACAGCTTGAATTTCTTAGTAAAATAAAAAAGCTTCAATTCAATCTTGGAGTCCAATTACTTCCTTTTGATTACGTTGTAAAACATATAAAAACAAAAGTTGGCAAAAAAATAATTTTTTCCGTAACATTAATATGATTATTTATAATCTTTTTAGTATTATGAGGTTTGAATACTCACTTAAAATTATTTATGTGCCTTGGATAAATTTTTAATAAATATTAAGAGTTATTTTTTTTTTATTCTTTAAATTATTTAATTATTAATTAAATTATTTATGATATCACTGGTCAAACCATTGGTTTGACCCTTGGTTGCACCACATGAAAATCCTCTATGCCCTTTCTTTTGTTTCTACAAGCTCTTAGTCTTCTAAGTATGTAAATTTCTCTTCGTAGCTTTTCTTTCTTTTGTCTTTTATATTTTTACTTTTATAGCCCGTGTGCTTGTTTATGTTCTTTCTTTAATAGTTTGTATTTGAGTATGTTTCTTAGTATTAAACTCAGTAAAACTACCTCCATTTGATGAAGGTTCTTTGTTTTTCGTGACTTTAGTGCGTCATATTGTTAAATGATCATGGTGGTGGGTTTTGTTCATATTAATTTCAGAGATTATTTCATTAGCTATTTCTTGGCTTACATATATATATATATATATATATTATATAAATTTGTAATATGTAATTATATTTAAAATTTTGTATTTATATATTTCTCTCTTATTCACTTAAAAAAAAAAAAAAAAATCTTTTTGGTGATTGATTTTATTATTTTCTTTATTGAAGGCAAGTAACCAAAAATAAAAACATAAACTTCTTCTAAAGAGACTTTCTAATAAAATCTTTATATCTCTATAGCTTGCATGCTACATATCTTCCATCATTAATGCCTTATGTTTAGGTATGTCATGCAACAAAATCACAATAATTGTTGAAAAAACAAATTGTTATTTTAACAATGCAATATCTATCGGATAATTGAGGATACTAAGGACTAGATAATTTTTATTAATTCATATTTTTTTATTTAGCAATTGAATTTTTTATAATGAGGTTAGGGATTTTTGAGATTGAAATCCTAATTTGCAATCAAAGAAGAAGAAACAATTAACTGTTTAAATATTCTTACAAAAATCGATAAAAGTTATCTTTGCAAAACATTCATTTACATCTTAGAAAAATGAATTTGCTAAAAATTGTTCTCACTTAAAGTTCATTCCCAAAAGAGTTACAATATTTGTTGGATAGTACTTAAAGAGTTACAATATTTGCTAGATAGAACTTAATTTGTTATGTAGGTTTAATTGCTACAATTTGTATATTATTAATGTTACATGTTTCTAAGTATACTATGCATTTATGATATGATGATTATTGTAAATAAACTGAAATTAAATAATATTTCATATACTCAATAGTTTTCTCTTGTATCGCATAGATTAGCGACTAATTATATTTATTTCATTATTATCTTTCTCTTATGTTATTTATTTCATTATCTAACACTTTTCTATAATTTTCTTTCTTACTTGTAAATTTTTCATCTAAATTTTTTTGTTGTATTTTTTATATTTATAAGAGATCCTATTTGAGATTCAACTAAGCGCTACTACAACTTCGTTAAACAATAAAATTACCAAAATTCTCAACATGTCTTGATAAAGACAAATTCAAGTTTCAACGTATAACTCAATGACTTGATGGACATAAGCAAAACAATATTAATTTCATATAGATAATCTAAAGCTAAAATGCAAATTACATCATTTAAGTTTGACTAAAAGTCATTTTAGTCCTCTAATTTTACTTTTGTGCAATTGAGTCCTCTAAGACTCAAATTTATTCAATTCAAGTATTTTGTCCAATTTTGTTAAAAATTTGATGTTAAGTATGCTATTAATTAATTAAAAAAAATTTATCCCATAAAAAATCTTGAAATATTTTTAATAATTTTATAGATTTGTTTTTCATGTGAAAATAATATTTTTTAATGAATTTTTTTTTAACAAAATTCAAAATTGGATAGAAGTCCTAAATTAAATAAATTTGAAGTTTAAAAGACTCAATTAAATAAAAGTAAAATTAGAAGATTGAAATAAATTTCAGTCAAACTTAAAAGGTGTAATTCGTATTTTAGCAAAATCTAATAACAAAGTTAAGGCATAATTAACAAAAAGATATAAAATATATTATTTTTACCCCCAAAAAAGAGAGTTTTACTAGATTTGGATAACGCAACACAGGGTGATGTAAAGTTGAAATCTAATTTCCAATTTTGATTTTGGTGGAGAGAGTGAGAGAGATTGTTTGGTGAGTGAACGAACAATGTGAGACAATGGATAGTTAATGCTGACAATCTATCATGTGAAAGATTAATTGAAATTTCAAACTGTTAAAAGGAAACTGATTGTCAACAATGATTTCACAAACTCGCCACTTTTTTTTTTTGATGAACTCTGGCCACATTTTTTTTTTCGTGTGCGTAAAACAACTCAGGATTTTCATTGGGTTGGTGTAGGTTTACTATAGTCTATAGGCCCATAATTATGGGTACATTTTGTAGGATGGGGAAGAGGGTGCACAACCGCCTTTGGTTTGACTAATAATTTTGGGACCCTTTTTCAATGGGGACCTTAAATAATGACTTAAGTGGTCAAAGCCTACGGCTCTTGAAATTAAGTACATAAATAATTACAAAATTTAAATTTAAATTCAAGGCAAATAATGGAATCCTAAATACTATGGACCATGAAATTAAGGCCATTTCAAATTAGCAATTTAATGCAATAGAAACAGCACTAATCATATTGTTCACTTTTTTTTTTTTTTCTAATCATTTTGTTCACTTGATTTTTTTTTTTTTTGTTTTTTGTTTTTTTGGGATGCTTTTTTATATATAAATACATGAAATTACTTTTAATTTCTTTTCCTTATTCTATTTTTCATTTTCCTTTTTTATTATTATTCTTTTTTAAATTTCCTCCTCTCTCAGTCTCTCTTACCCAAGCCACTCTTCATGGTTCAAACCCCGTTGGCTTATGGGCACAAGATGTATAAGGCGAATCGGAAATAATCTCGGCCATCCATTACACTCTGCCATCATCAGCGGTTTCTCAACCGGAACAAATACCGCCGTTCTCCGATTCTTTTTTAACTCTGGTTCCATTCATGTAGTCTAGGCCATTCATTGTGTATTCCATGCTTAGACTTACATAGGTGTATTTTGTGTTGAGTATTCCATTCATTGTGTATTCCATTCATGTAACTGCTCTTTGGAACTTGTTGCTTGCTACATCAATTGTTGGGAAGATGGTTAGGACTATTACTAATTTTGTCTCCAATCCTTTCATTGTCACCTTTATTGAATCTTGATAAACACCACTTCTCCTAGATCAATCATATAGATCAAAAGGATATGGTCCATCTTTATCTTCATCACCAATCATCATGGCTTTCAACATTCCAAATTAATCTCTCAATAAAAAACCAGTAAACTCATTGCTAGAGAGGTCGAGAATTTGAATTTTAGAGAAAAGCATCACATTACTTTTATGGTTTCCTACGGGACCATGAAACCAATTAAATCTCAAGACAAGAACCATAACTCCAAAAGACAGGTATAATTCTGTGTGTTATAACTAAAGTTTCTCAATTAAATTCTTCTTAAAAGGAAAACCATTATACAAATATGTTGAAATTAAGGACTGCAACAGCCTTGTTTGTTGGTGTTGATTTTTTGTTGATTTTTATGAAGGGAAAGGCAAAGCAGAGACTCTGTTATTTTGTTACACAATAGGTATTTTTTTGGACTTTATGGTTTCTTTCTCTTACACATGACATCAACAAGGATAGATTGGCCTCAAAATTGTTCAAAGCCCTCTTACCAGACCTTTAATGGAACCAAATTGATGTAGATCATCCTTTTTATACCTTCCAATCTGCTGCTCCTCATACTTTCCCTTGGCTGGCTACAATTCTTTTAGTGAGCTTGGTTCATACAATAAAGGAAAATGTCCAACACTACTTGTGCTTCTCTCTCTCCATTAGTGTGATTATTAATTTTATATTGAGGGCAAAGATTCTAGAATGTTCAGAACCATGCCAAAATTTTTTCATCCTGATAATCGAACCATTCCGGACATTATCTAAAATGGATTTGGACCCAAATTATCTGGTGAAACTATTAAAGAAATATCAAATCTTTTTTTCTGAACGCAAGAAAACACGTGGGTGAGTCCTGTATAAAGTATAATCAAGGAGAGTGAATGGATGAGGAAGAACGTTTATTTCAAGGTGGGGTTGGGAGTGTATTACTGGCCATTTCCACTATGTATCCAATCTCTATTCCCCTTCTTACGATTACTTAGTAGAAAGTAGATCTATGGAGTGTAGTTTTCTTTCTCAAATTCAGAATTCTTCAGTAATTTTTGCCATTATATATATTTCATCTATCATTTTTTATTGAGCAAAATAAAATATTAAAAGTACAACTGAACACAAGGCCATCCTTTGAACTAAGTCCAACAAGCCACATAGTCTCCAAAAAAAAAAACACATACAAACAGAAATACTCTCAAATATAAAATACATAAAATAGAAGTACAAATGAGCACAAGGCTAGCCCCGGAATTAAGCCAAACATGCCATTCAATCTCAAAATAAACAAACAAATACACAAAATACCGTCAAAGGAGAGGCTAGTCAAACAGAGCACCGCTTTAATGCATTAATTTCTTCTTTGTCCAGGTCTTTGATCATTAGGCCTTCTCTTCTTGTCCTTTTGTTTTCCTTCAATGAACCTTACTAGACATTTTGGTTTTCTTATTTTAAACACAACATATCCCATAGCTAATCCAAACAACAAGCCACATCCATAGCCGATTAACACAGCATTCCAACCAAATCCGCTTGCAAACAATGAATCATTGTCTTCTTGGAATGTTGATAGTGGTGCTGGTTGTGTCAGCTCATTAGTGCCACATTTACTTGACAATGGAAATCCACACAATCCTAAGTTTCTATCATAGGAGTTGTTTTCAAATGTAGCAAATTGTTTGCCTCGAGGTATGGGTCCAATAAGCTGGTTTTGTGAAAGATTTAACATGGCCAAAAATGTTAGATCTGTTAGTTGCAAAGGAATTTCTCCACTGAGGCTATTTGAAGAAAGGTCTAAGGATTCAAGTGCGGACAATTTTGCCAATGATGATGGGATATGGCCAGTTAGGCTATTATGGGAAAGGTTGAGTAGTCGAAGGATTGTAAGCCTTCCAAGTACCTCTGGAATCACTCCTTCAAATTTGTTGCTGGATAAATCAATTGTTGTGAAGATGGTTAGGATTCTTTGTAGTTTAATTTCCAACCCTTTCACTGTCACCACCACCGAATCTTGATATTGACAACTTTCACGCTTACAACTTTCACCCCTATAACTTTCACCCATATAATGCGGTTCAAGTCTGCCTTCGTCATTAATCATCATGGCATTGAAATTTTCAAAATAATTTCTTGGTAAAAGACCTGTAAACTCATTGTGAGACAAGTCAAGAATTCTTAGCTTAAAGAAAAACACCCCACTAGTGTTATGATTTCCTATAGGTCCATGGAATTTGTTGGATTTCAAGACAAGAACCTGCAGATTGTTAAGAGCTTCAGACCAATAAGGAAATAAATCATTAATCTTGTTGTTTCCGAGGTCAAGAACTTCCAGATTTGTACAGTTGATAAAAGATTTTGGTAATAGCCCTTTTAAATTATTGTCATTGAAGACAATAGTTCTCAACTGATTACCCTTTGCAAATGTATCAGGTATGGTACCCTGGAAATTATTCATTCGCAAATTCATCACCCTAAGATAATAACTAAAGTCACCTAAACATTGTGGAATCTTGCCTTTCAAACTATTATTAGAGATATCCAAAATTTTAAGAAAACTTACGTTGCAAATCGCTACGGGTAATTCACCAGATAAGCGATTGTTTCCTGCAAATAAGTATGTAAGAGACTTGGCGTTTTTGATATCAGATGTAATTGGGCCTTCAATATCATTCAATGAGATATCAATTAGGTTCATGTTCGGTAATCCCCAGATTCCAATAGGAACTTTACCCGAGAGTGAGTTATTGTTCACCTTAAAACGACGTAAAGTGGAACAATTGGCATAACTTGCTGGAATTTCACCGGTGAGATAGTTCTCAAACACGAAAAGTGACCTCATAGTACCTTGCTTGCACATATCTGGTGGAATTGGACCCGTAAAGAAATTCTCAGAGGCTTCGATGAAATTAGTTTTAGCCCAGGAGAGAAGGTTATGAGGCAGCGGACCAGTGAAACTGTTTCTATAGAGAGAAAGGTCCACAAGCTTCGTGAACTTGCCGAACTCAGCCGGTACCTGGCCAGATAGCTCGTTTTGATATAGTTGCAGAGAAACCAGGTTATTCAAGAACCTCAACTCAGATAGATCGCCTTCAAGATAGTTATTCGAAAAATCAAACATTTCAAGCTTTGTGAGGTTTCTTAGACCGATAGGAAGTTTTCCTGTGAATGAATTGTTGTAGAGCTCAAGCTGCCACAGGTTGACTAGGTTCCCAATCTCAACTGGGATTTTCCCCGTCATGTTATTGTCGGCAAGCTCCAAGTTGATTAGCTCTTTAAGGTTTCCAATCTCTGCTGGAATTGTACCTTGGATGCCGCAGTTTGATAGGTACAGCCAAGTCAAGTTAGTAAGCAGAAACACCTCGTTTGGAAATGGAGAAGGATTAAAAGGATTGTCTCCAAGGCTCAGCAAAACAAGACCGGTCATGTTTTGGAGTGATTTCCATGGGAAAGTCCCGGAAAATCCGCTTGCATTCAGATGTAGATACCGTAATTGGCTTAGAGAGGATATATCTAGAACCGACCATCCTTTGAACAAATTGTTGCCCAAATCCAAGTATTGCAGTTTGACACAGTTTTTCAAGTCGTCCATAATTGGACCGTGCAAGTAGTTGAACCCGAATGAGAGCTTTTCTAGTGATTGGAGCTGGCATATGGAATCAAGAGGAAGAACCCCGGTTAAATTTTGGTATGGAAGTTCGATTTCTGTAATGGAATCGTCGGAATTGCAGGAGATTCCAGTGAAGTTGCATATGGAATTTCTGGATTCCCAAGAACTGAAGACATTGGTGTTTGATGTTTGAAGGGCGGATTTTAGTTTCATGAGAATTTGAAGGTCATTGGATTGGATTCTAGAGGGAAGGTGGAGGAAGCAAAAAAGGAGAATGAAAGGATAGATAGGCAGACGCGACATGTCCTATGGTGGACTGAATGGCGTAAACTTTTGTTGGTATTATCTATTATGATCTTATTTAGGGAATAATGAATTTAAGGATGAAGATAGTGCCATTTTATAGCAGAATGGTGGGAAGTCACGCTATTTCATCTGAAAGTAGAAAGTCAATTCGTGACATAAACATTGTGACTGTTCAAGTTGTAATGAGAGAAAATGTTAGGACCACATAAAATTGCACAATTTTGTGTCATAACTCGTCACGTGGTGAATTATGATTGATGAAAGTGTGTCTCCATATGGCACACAAACACTCCACTAGTCACAACTCATCACGTGGCGAATTGTGACATAAATCTTCTTCTTCTTCTTCTTCTTCTTTTTTTTTTTTTTTTTTTTTTTTTTTTTTTTTTGAGAATACTAAGTATTTTAATACACACACAAGAGGAGAGGGGAGAAGATTTTAAAGAAACTAACAGTGGTGTATATCCAAAATGGCCTAATTCTTAGATACTCCTAATGCATAATGAAATGGTGCATTCTCATCTCACATTTGTGATAACTCCATTATGAATTTAATTAACTGACTCCGTCCACTCATGAAATTCAAGAATTTTCCATACATTGACTACTTGACTTTAGAAGACCATTAGGTTCTATTTTTGAACAAATATAGGTTCACTAGTCCTCCATCCACTTATGAAATTCAAGTGGATGGTAATAAAATAATAATAATCATAAAAGAATGACTATATATAAACATTCATGCACATATGGAGGATTATAATGCCATTAATCAAGTCCATTCACAGTTCATATAGGCTAAATTTCAAGCATAGAATGTGCAACTTCATTACTCTATTAGTATATATTATTATGTGTTATTATCTCAAGTGCACTCAATATTTTAAAAATCAAACCGTCAAAAGAACTATAAAAGCAGGAGATTAAAGGTTTTGAAATCAAACTAGGATTCAACTGGAGGTTGAGCCATAATAGCAACATGTTGCTATTATTATCATGTCAAAATCATAGCAACATAATAAAAAAAATATAAATAATTTATGAATATACAAGTCTCAAATTGAAAATTTGAGGAAAAAGATGTTATAAAAAAAAGGGTGAGGTAAGTCATATATTGAAAGAATTAAAGAAAGTGCTATGATGTTTTTACTCTATAGGGAAGGGAGGAGAAGCTTTAACAAGAAAAGTAATGATTCCCATATGAGAACAGTAAAAGGAAAATACTTATTCCTCGATAAATATTACGTTACTCGTGTTAATTTGATTTGGGTTAACATTCTTAAGTTAAAAGAATAATTTAGTCTGTTTGTTTTATTATTAAATAATAATAATAATAACGCATTTGAAGTTTTTTTTTTCTTGAAATAGTTATAAAATTTAATTTGAAGAAAAATCTAGTCTTCTTGGAGCCACTTAATTTATAAACACAAATTTATCTATGAGAAAAATCAAATGAATACATTACAAGTTGTGATTAGTGAAGTATAAAATGGAATATAAAAAATGCAACAAAAGATTTGTAGTCATTTTAGGTATGTGTCACCACTAGTCCAACCTTAAACATTTATAGCCACCTATTCTTCGGGCTAACGACATCTTCCTGTTCGCAAGAGCTCATCCCAAAGATTGCAAACACCGTCAACAAAATCCTCCACTCCTTCTGCTATCACTTGCAAGTTGCAACCCTTAAACAATTACTCCAAATTTCTCAGCCAATCTTGGAAAATTCCTAGGCGTTGGCCTGATTCCTCCATACTCAGCAAACGGCGATACAACAACGCATGTCAATGCTAACTTGTTGACCTACTTTGCAATGAAATGGAAAAGTAGATTCAGCTGGTTGTAATTTCTTTTAACTTGCCGTCGTCTTTACGTGAATTACAGAGCAACAAAGACGCCATCATTTTGATATTATTTTTTGTTTTGCTAATTAAGAACCATCATTTTGATATGGACCAAACTTTAATGACAACTGAGTTCATGACCATTAAGACTTTACTCTGAAACTTGCTTATAAGTCCTTTTATTCATTTATCTTTGAAAAGAAAGTTGCAGAGGATTATGGCTGTTGGAGACTTCTAAGGTTGGTGCGCCATAATTTCTTGACTCTGCAGACTTATTGATGACGTTTAAGTTGACGGTAATAATAAATCATAGAAAGACTAACTATCAATGACACCCAATTTTCCACACCAACCATTTTTGTTCATGTTTTTTTTTTTTTTTTTCAATTAATTTTGCTTCTAATCTTATTTTTAAAATTTTTCCCCTCTGAATTAAAATCATGGCTCAGCCACAAACTCTTTAAGGGAAAAAAGAAAAAAGAAAAAGATTATTGCATTCCACGCATATTTATTTTTACTTTTTTAAAGTGAAAAAGAATAAAAAAGGAAACACTATACACTACAAGAAAAACGAGCTATTACGACGGTTGCGAAAACTGCTGCTATATATCACCTATTGCGGCGCGTTTTTGGCCTGCCGCTATACATGAGATATATTGCAGCATTTTTTGTGACCACCACTATAGGTAGGGTTTTTTGTGGTGTACTACAGTGGCGGGACATAAAACCGCCACAATAGACCTCTTTTAGCAGTGGTAACTGAGATATAGCGACACTCCAAAAACCCCGCCGTAATAAATATACCATTTTAAGCAAATGCTATAGCGGCGGTAGCCTCGCAATATGTGAGATCTAGCAGCGTTTTGTGTGACCGTTGTAATAGGGATCCTTTTTGCAGCGCCTTTTCTTAGTTATAGTGGCAGGTTTGATAGCCGCAATAGACCTTAAATTTCTCACTCCCAAAATTTCCCTCTGTTTTTTTCACCTTCCACTTAAAGATCAAATGGTAAATTACATCCGATTGGCATGAAAATTGGCATGCATGTTAAGAGAATATAGAAAATGTGATCCAGCAGTTGAATTTTCAAAATATGAATTCAACAATAAGTTATTAGTTGGTATAACATTTTTCAGAATTACATCAAGTGTAACTTGAACCCAACCCTATATTTCTTAATTTGATGTGAATTTTGACAAATCTACTGTTAGATTACATTATCTTCATTATTTTTTCATGCTTACAAAATTTCAAGGTGATCAAAGATTAATAGCTATGTCATCAATCAATTGTTTAAATTCAAGTTTTTGTAGTTTAAAATAACGCATAAAAGATGAGTATAAAGATCAAATGGTAAATTACACCCTATTGACATGAAAATTGGTATGCATGTTAAGAACATATAGAAAATGTGATCCAACGGTTGGATTGTCAAAATATGAATTCAACAATAAGTAATTGGTTGGTGTAACATTTTTTAGAGTTACATCAAGTGTAACTTAAACCCAACCATATATTTCTTAATTCGATGTGAATTTTGACAAATCTACCGTTAGATTACATTATCTTTATATATTTTTCATGCTTACAAAATTTCAAGGTTATCAAAGATTAATAGTCATGTCATCAATCAATTTTTTAAATTCAAGTTTTTGTAGTTTAAAATAACGCATAAAAGATGAGTTTAAAGATAAAATGGTAAATTACACCCGATTGGCATGAAAATTGGCTTGCATGTTAAGAACATATAAAAAATGCGATCTAATGGTTTGATTTTCAAAATATGAATTTAACAATAAGTTATTGGTTGGTGTAACATTTTTTAGAGTTATATCAAGTGTAACTTGAACCCAACCCTATATTTCTTAATTCGATGTGAATTTTGACAAATCTACCGTTAGATTACATTATCTTCATATATTTTTCATGCTTACAAAATTTCAAGATGATCAAAGATTAATAGCCACGTCATCAATTAATTGTTTAAATTCAATTTTTTGTAGTTTAAAATAACACATAAAAGATGAGTTTAAAGATCAATTGGTAAATTACACCCGATTGGCATGAAAATTGGCACACATGTTAAGAACATATAGAAAATGTGATCTAATGGTTGGATTTTCAAAATATGAATTCAACAATAAGTTATTGGTTGGTGTAACATTTGTTAGAGTTACATCAAGTGTAACTTAAACCCAACCCTATATTTCTTAATTTGATGTGAATTTTGACAAATCTACCATTAGATTACATTATCTTAATATATTTTTCATGCTTACAAAATTCCAAGGCGATCAAAGATTAATAGCCATGTCATCAATTAATTGTTTAAATTCAAGTTTTTGTAGTTTAAAATAACGCATAAAAGATGAGGTTAAAGATCAATTGGTAAATTACACCCGATTAGCATTAAAATTGGCGTGCATGTTAAGAACATATAAAAAATGTGATCCAGCGGTTGGACTTTCAAAATTAATAATTATCATCTTTTTAATTTTTTAAACTAAATAGTGTGAGAGTTTTAATAAGAGTCTCTCTCTCTTTTATCCTTAATCTTTTTTTTTTTTTTTTTAAACCTAAAGTGAGTCCTTTAAAAAAAAAAAAAAAAAAATCTAACGTGTGGTCTTTTTAAAAACTAAATAGTGAGAGAATCCTAACAAGACTCTCTCTCTCTTTTTTCCTTCATCCCAAAGTTTTTTTTTTTTTTAATATTTTTTTTATGTGCGTCTTTCATTTTTCTTTTTCTTTGTATTGAAACCTAAAGTTAGTCCTTTTTTTATATATATAAAAAATCTAATGTGAGGTCTAATTAAAAAAATTATAATTATTTTTTTAATCCTAATTCTAATGTAAGTCAAAAATTTTAGTTTTATATCATATATAGATAATAATAATGAACAACTAAAACGTATGTTGCATTAGTGGTTAACATACGTGCCATGCATATTTTTCAAGGTCCCATCCATGGTTCTAACCTCCATGGCAGTCTTTTTTTTTTTTTTTTAATTTTTTTTTAATTTTTAAAGTTACTATTATCAAAACTACGTCGTTTTGGTTCTATTTAAAACTAAACATAAAAAACCCTACACATCTCTTTCTCATTCAACCGCCCTCCTCATTCCCCATTCCCTCTCTCCTTCTTCACTCATCTCTTTCTAGGATTCGTTGACTCTCAGATCCAACCCTCTCTCCACTAGCCTTACCCCTTATTCCCCTTCCTCTCACTTCGCCTACACCTCCACCTCCCTCCCCCCTTACTCCACCAGCGTCGCCACTGCCACCACTCGCGCATAATAAACCCACAGGTTTTTTCAAAGATAAAGAAACAAACAAACAAACAAAGAGAAGCGAAGCGAAAAGCCAAATCAGAAAGCCATGAGACCGATTCTGATGAAAGGCCACTCACATTCTTGAAATACAACTGCTACGGCGATCTCTTGTTTTCTTGCGCCAAAGATCACAACCCTACCGTATGGTTCGACGACAACGGCGAGCGTCTCGGCACCTACCGTGGCCATAACAGTGCCGTTTGGTGCTGCGATGTCTCAAGGAAGTCCTCTTAATCCACAAACAAACTCACTCTTTTGCCCTTTTTTTTTTGTGACAAAAAAATTTTGAATTATTTTGATTTGTTTCAATAGGGGATTCAATGATGTTGATTACTGGGAGTGCCGATCAAACGGCCAAGGTATGGAATGTTTAGACCGGAGAGCAGTTGTTCTCATTCAATTTCGGGTCTCCAGCTAGGGCTGTAGACTTGTCAGTTGGCAATAAGCTTGCCGTCATCACGATCGATCCGTTTATGGATTTGCCTTCGGCTATTCATGTCAAAAGCATTGCCACTGACCCCGAAGACCGTAAGCTTCTCAATTGAGTGATATCTTGATGTGTGTTGTAGTCGACAATTATGTATGTTTATAAATTGGTGATGAATTTATTGCTTGAATGTGATTTTGATGAACAATGTACCACTCTAAATTGTTGTTGGTTTGTTGAGTTGTTAGTAATATCCCTTACGGGTAAAATCCGTGTACAAGTGGATGGACATGTTTTGTGTATTGATTAGATAATGTAATTTATCTAGTATCACATGTCCATGTTTCTTTGATGCATACAAGATTATTGGGTATTATCAGTCCTTATTAGATCATTATTTGATGTGACTTGCACATGGGAGTTTGCTAATGGTTCTTCTGTCATGGGGTTTATAGAATTGTCATTGTTTTGTACAAAAATTCTCTATTTTTAATTCTTTTGGGTATTGTACATGACTACATGAAGGAAAAAAAAAAGAAAAAGAGTCACATGTCTTAAGTTGTAGATGAACCATTATTACTATTTTTATTTTTGAATAAATACTAAGGACACATAAAAATGCGGTCTGCAATAATGTTAAGGTCAGTTTTAATTTTTCTGGATGTGTTTCCTTAAATATTTGTTGTGAATGTATGTGGGTTTGTTATTGCAAGTTTAACATTCTTTGGTGTGCTTTTATAATAGGTTATAATAATTTTGTTAATTGTGTATTGTAAATTGTATATAGATGATAAAGGTTTAGGTTTGGATCCAAACCAGCTTTGTTTGGGTGCTGAAAAGATGTTTTAAATGAGAAGATTTATAAATTTAGTATTTTGAATGTTTGATTATGATTTTTTTTTTTTTTTATATAGATAAGAACATTTTAATTGAAAAGAGAATACTTCATGTATAGAAGATGCAAAGAACCCTAAAGAATTACGAAGGAAAGAATTATGTACAATTTTAAGTTAGTATTTTCCACTTAACATTTTTTTTTTAAATTAGTATTTTCCTAAATCTGTACTTTTTTTGTTTTAAGTTTTATTTGGATTTTGTCCAAAGTTTTTTTTTTTTTTTCAAGTCTTTTCTCTTCTTTTTGTTCCCTGTATCATCCTTTGGTTTATATTGACATTACAAAATGTATATTGTGTTGTCCTAATTTTTCTTTGAAACTTGAGTTTTTGGCATTTTTTTTTATTCATGTTGTATTTAAAGTGTACATCTAGATAATTATTGGGTGGTTGCAGTGAATTACTACTACTTGTTGCCTTGTCCAAGGTCTTGTGATCAATTTAGTTCATAAGAATTCAATTTTGGTTCAGAATCTAATTTTTGTTTCCTTTTGTATGCATGTGTTTTATATTTCTTTATAATTATTATTATTATTAAATAAGTGATGAAAAAAAATTAAATGTATTAACATACTATAAATTATATTCTTATCTCATCATCATCATTACAATATATTTATCCCCTGATGGAGATAGTCTGCATTTAACCATTTCATGGAGTAATTTTTAACTTATTTGACATGCAGTTTTGCACTTATTTTGTAGATGGTCCAATTGAAAGGAAATCCTCAAACCAATTCAACATATTTAATGAAGGTATATAAGATCTTTTTAATATCGTGTGTTTCTGGTGTTTGTTTCCATGATAAAGATTGGCATTAAGAGATTATATTTTATTTGATATTTGCTTAATGAAATGGGATCATCTCTTGCTTGTTGACACCTATACTGCACTCGTTTCAATTTTTTTTTTTTTTTTTTTTCCAGTTGGAATTGTTGGCAGCTAAGAATCTTATTGGTGCAAACTTAAATGGCACATCAGATCCATATGCTTATATGTGATCAACATTTGGAGTTATTTCACCTTAATTGCTATAGCTAGGCTTCTTGAGGTTTGTGGTTACTTTGTGTTCATCATTGTGAACATGAAGTAAGTCTATTTCGCAACAAAACTTCAATGCTTATATAAAAAAGATGAAGCTAATTGTTGGCAAAGTTTAAGGGTATTATTTAGATGGCATCATGGTTCATGTACTTCAAGTACATTAGATTTGCCTATACCTTTTCTTTTCTCTCAACAATATCAGGTTTATGAAACCATAATACCATAAGTTGGACTTTGATGTAGAGTGATTGAGGGGAAGGTGCATATTGAGTATGTATGCAGTATTGATAATTAATATTAGTAGAGAGTCAAAATACTCAGTTTGCAGAATTTGCATGCAAAGTATTGAGCTAGCTTATAAATCCTTTTCTTTATGGAAAAGTACCATAGCTTGTTACTTAAATGTGGCTGTTTAAGTTTAACATATTGTCAATGTTCTGCCAAGAGCCTTGTGTTGGGATTTGTGCCCTAAAATCCTATTGTATGATGCTATGTATTATATTATGTATGACATGATGTATGACTTAATATTGTAATTAATAAAGTTGTTTTATTATTATCTGAAATAATGGTAACATGAATATTTGGAAATTATCATATAATCCATGAGATGCATAGTATGTGACTTATGTGATTTAGTCACAGAAGATATAAGTCACAAGTTCTTTGTAAACTCAGAATTTGGTTCGTAGTTGGTGATGAAATTGGGCATTTCATCTGCGAAGACTATAACATATTAACTAAGATGATTTGTCTTGATCATGGAAGTGGTGACTTCTAGTTGATATGTTGATATGTTTTAAGAGTTAAAACATATTGAACTGGACCGCTGTGAGATTTATTATTCTCCTAACGATTGTCAATTGAATAATAAATCTCACGACTTATATTTGCATGAACTCTTAATCTTGAGAGAATAATGGACCTAATTATGAAATGTAGGTTGCTTTGATATATCAGGAGTGAGATCTAAAGTAACGGTCAAAACCTCAGTATGTTAGGCAGCCACATTTAGTATTAATGGAACATCTATTTTCAAGATGGAATTCATAGTTTCTTAACGGAGATGCAAAATATTCCCTTGAGATAAGTTTATTATTCAGAGAGTTAGGCCTAACCACTTTGGTAAGAAATTACTAAAGTATATATTTATGAAATTGGATTTCATAAATATGTGATGAATAACTTAAAAGGATTAAACCGGGTACTCAAGGATTAAGATGTAATAATCTTCAAAGTGGCAGTCTATATTCATGACTTTGAATTACTACGAATATTTTATGAAGGGGTTGCATGTACAATAAAGTTTTGAGATATAATTTACTAATAAGGCCTAGAGTGCAGTTATATTTATATAGTGGTATTAAATATAATTAATGGTAACTTTGGGCTTATCAAGAGTTGACAGAAAATCCCAAGGCCCATTGGAGCTAGTGTCTTATTGGTCCCTTTTGGTCCCATTCCAAGCCACACACTAAAGCCTAATTGGAAAGGCCCAATAGGTCAGCCCAATTAGATAATCATTTAGTTATAAAGGGAGAAACATACAGAATTTTTTCATTAGAAAAAAGAGAGACACCATTGTGAAATGGTGTGTATGTGTGAGTGAAGCCACTCATTATTCTCCCTTAGAAACTGATTGAGAGACCACACTTCTGGGGCGTAAAGTGGAATTGGAGTGAAGATTAAAAGTGTTCCCAAGTACTTCTAATCTTTTGTTTTGAATTTCACTACAGCAAGGTACGCAATTTTGTTCTTAGATTCTGAAATTTACATAATGCAAGTTATCAATCATGAATGAAATAGATCCATGTTTGTTGCTTCCGCTATATGTTTTGTATGAGATACAAAACCAGATTTTTCCAACAATTGGTATCAGAGCTAGGTTTTCATATCATGCTTGTATAACATGTGATTGAGTTTAAGAATAATAAAAAAAATCATTTTCTTGGTGTTATGGGATTCATTCAAAGAAAGTAGTTGTTGTCTAAGAAAGTAGTTATTGTCTAAGAGAAATTCTTTTTAAAGAATTTCATTGCCAAGGATAACCATACATGATGATAACCATTGTATTGCATTGGTTTGTTCGAAATGGACATCTTGGCTTAATATTTACTTATTGGATGGTGCCGTGTCTTAGTAATTGCCAAGGATATAGTTATTGAATGTAATTCAAATAACTATCATGTGCATGAACCAATTGATTGCACTGGTTGGACTTTCTTGCACCGCTTGGCTATAAAAGACAATTTAATAGTTATTGCCTTGATTGCCATCTTGAAATCATATAGGTTTTCTTGTAAGTTATATGTAATGTAATAATCCGTATGTTATATTACTTCATGAATTGATTATTACATTATATATATTTATATATATTAATGCTAGGATTAAAATATTCAATTAACGAAATTTATTCCTAATAAGATTGGGATTATGTTTTCAAGGGTTTCTAGCATTATTATGTTTCTTGATCATAAAAACCTTTAATTTAAAATATCTAGTGGGAGAGAGATACATGGGTTGGATCTCACAGCCTCCATTATCGGTTCATAGTAGTGTGGTTAAGCACCTCGTCTTGGCGTATATGCCTTGCGATCCCAAAGGAGGGTGTTTACTTCAAGTACTACAAGATTGAACTAACCTGTTTAAAATAGTGCGGACAAGCACCTCGTCTTGGCGTATATGCCTCGCGATCCCAAAGGAGGGTGTTTAGTTCCATGGTACTACAAGTTTAAATATTATAAGGGAGATGAAATGTGGCTACACATGATTCTAGATAATGGTGTACACTAGACTAAATGTAATGTTAACCTCCCAAATGAGCTATGTCATTATCATTTATAGGCTACAGCTAATACAGCATATTATTAGTGTATGATAAGAGTTATCATGATAGCACTAATAATGAGAATAGTTCTCAATCAATTAATGTGTTTATAATAAACTTTCTACCAAGGAATTATAGACATAGATTAGTTTGTTGTTGCATATATGATTTTATGGTTTTATAAGGTTCCATATTATATGTTTATATGCTAAATTGATAATGTCTAGTTTACTTATTATATTCATGTTTGTTATTTTCAAATTTAAAATCATGGCATCATTTAGCCCACTTGTTGCTATTCTTAATCAAAACAAACTGACTGGATCCAACTATGTTGACTGGAAAAGAAATTTGGACATTGTTCTTACCACTGAAGAGCACAAATATGTGCTTATTCAACCATGTCCTAGCTTTCCATCATTAGATACTCCTCTTGAGGAAAAATAGCGATATGATTGTTTGCAAAAATCTAATGAGATGGCTAAGTACTATATCCTAGCATCTATTTCAAATGTTCTATAGCATCAAATGTAGGATGTAGAACTAGCTTCAGACATTATGCTAAGTCTGAAGGAGATGTTTGGTGAGTAAGGCCGTTCTACAAGGCAAGAAACTATGAGGCAAATTTATAATACCAAAATGGTTGAAGGTACTTCAGTAAGGGAGCATTGTCTTAGGATGATCTCTAATCTGAATACATTGGAAGTTTTAGGTGCCAATATTGATGGAGAATCCCAAGTGGATATGATACTCTAGTCACTACCAGAATTATTCAAGGAATTCAGACTTAACTATAATATGAACAAAAAGATTTATACATTATCTGAATTGATGAATGAATTAGTAGCGGCAAAAGGCATCCTTGGTACTTCTAGTGTTGATGCTAATATGACTGAAGCTTCTACTTCTCAACCTAAGTCGAAAGGCAAGGGTAAGAAGAAGAAGAAGAAGGACTTCACTAAGCAAAATGGTAAACAAGTTGCCTTAGGAGTTACCAACAAAGGAAAGAAAATCAAAGGAAAGTGTTTCCATTGTGGTGAGAAAGGACATTGAAAGAGGAATTGTCCAATATTTAAGGCTGCCAAGAATAAAGGTATGAAAAGTACATTCCTTCTTGAAACATGTTTGGTACAGAATCCCATAGATTCTTGGTGTGTGGATTCAGGTTGTACTAATCATATCTACAAATCCTTGCAGGGGTTTCAGGAGACCAGAAAACTGAATGAAGGGGAAATGTTTCTTACCTTGGCTGATGGGAGCAGGATTCTAGTTGTAGCTATTGGAGTGTTTAATTTATATTTTGAATCTAGAGTCTTAATATTGGAAGACTGTTTGTATGTACCTAATGTTCGTAGGAATTTAATTTCTGCAACTTATCTAGCTAAACATGAATATTATGTTATCCTAAAAGACAATGTTGTAATACAGAAGGATAAAGTGTTTATCTATTCTAGCAATATTGTGGATGGTCTTTATATTTTAATTCCTGATAAGCATGAATTACATAATTCTGAATTAGATCATAACTCTCACGTAAAATCATTAAAGAGAAAATTTCCTTCTACTAATGAAGCATATTTTTGGCACTTGCGTTTGGGTCATATTAATCCAAACAGAATTTAAAGACTAATCAAAGATGGACTCTTAGAGCCATTGGACTTTGATGAATTTCCAGTTTGTGAATCTTGTTTGGAAGGCAAAATGACCAAACGACCTTTTAATGCAAAAGGTAGAAGAGCCCAAGAATTGCTTGAATTAGTTTATACAGATGTATGTGGTCCCATGTCAACCCAAGCAAAAGGAGGTTATGAGTACTTGATCACATATACTGATGATTACTCAAGATATGGTTATGTATACCAATGAGACGGAAGTCCGAAGCCTTTGAAAAGTTCAAAGAATTTAGGGCTGAAGTTGAGAATCAATTAGGTAAACACATAAAAGCTATTCAATCTGATCGTGGTGGTGAATACCTTCTTGAGGATTTCAAGGATTACTTAACTCAAAATGGGATTGTATCCCAATTGACTGCACCTGGAACTCCCCAACAGAATGGTGTAGTAGAAAGAATGAATAGGACTCTTTTGGAAATGGTTAGGTCCATGATGAGTTACTCAACTTTACCAGTTTCTTTTTGGGAATATGCACTAAAAACTGCTATGCATATTTTGAATTTAGCTCCATCAAAATCTGTTCCCAACACACCTAAGGAATTGTGAAGTGGGTGTAAGCTTAGTATGAAATATCTCCACATTTGGGGATGTCTAGCACATGTGTTGAAAAGGAAGTCTAATAAGTTGGAAGCTAAAACCGAAGTATGCATGTTTTTAGGGTATTCAAAGGAAACAAAGGGTTATTTATTCTATAATCATAAAGATAACAAAGTGTTTGTTAGCACACATGCCAAATTTTTGGAAGATGATTATATGAATAATTTTGATCCTAGAAATAAAGTTGTTTTGGCTGAAATGAATGAACCTGTAAATGAACAACCAATGGATGAAACTAGGGATCATGTGGCTGTATTAGATACATTGCAAGATATTACTCATGAGATGACTAGTACACAGGTGCCTCGTCGTAGTGGAAGAATTATTCGGCCTCCTATAAGATTTATAGGTTTAGGAGAAACTTATGAAGCTATCTCAAAAGAGGCTGAATCAGATCCCTACACTTATGAAGAGGCAATGAATGATATAGATGCACATCATTGGGTCAAAGCTATGAAATCTGAATTAGATTTTATGTATTTCAATCAAGTTTGGGATCTTGTAAAGGCGCCTAACGGCATTAAACTTGTTGGTTGCAAATGGGTTTACAAGAGAAAGAGAGGGATAGATGAAAAGGTTGAAACCTTTAAAGCAAGACTAATGGCGAAAGGGTATACACAAAAAGAAGGTATTGATTATGATGAAACTTTTTCGCCAGTAGCCATGCTTAAATCTATCAGAATTATCTTATCCATTGTTGCTCATTATGATTATGAGATTTGGCAAATGGATGTCAAGACTGCATTTTTAAAGCAAGACTAATGGCGAAAGGGTATACACAAAAAGAAGGTATTGATTATGATGAAACTTTTTCGCCAGTAGCCATGCTTAAATCTATCAGAATTATCTTATCCATTGTTGCTCATTATGATTATGAGATTTGGCAAATGGATGTCAATACTGCATTTCTTAATGGCAATCTTGAAGTAGAAATCTATATGATGCAACCGGAAGATTTCATAGCAAAGAACCAAGAGCATATGGTATGCAAGTTGAAAAGGTCCATTTATGGACTTAAGCAAGCATCTAAGTCATGAAACATCATATTTGATTAAGCAATCAAGTCATTTGGTTTTGAACAAAATCTTGATGAACCATGTGTGTACAAAAGACATCGAAATAAAGTAGTAATGTTCCTAGTGCTTTATGTTGATGACATTCTACTCATTGGAAATGATGTAAGGGTAATGTTATCAGTAAAAGTTTGGTTGTCAAGCCAATTTAATATGATGGATTTAGGTGAAGCTAACTTTATTCTAGAGATCAAGCTTTGGCGAGATCGCAAGAATAAGATGTTAGGTTTATCACAAACTGGGTATATAGATAAGGTTTTAGAACGGTTTAGCATGCAAAACTCCAAGAAATGATTATTTCCTTTCAGATATGGAGTTCCTTTGTCTGATGACTAAAGGCCTAAGACTCAAGAGGAAGAAAATATGATGAGACAAGTTCCTTATGCTTCTGTAGTAGGAAGTCTCATGTATGCCATGCTTTGTACTAGACCAGATATCTGTTATTCAGTTGGCATGGTCAACTGATATCAATCAAATCCAGGACCAAAACATTGGCAAGTTGTAAAGCATACTCTCAAGTATCTACGGAGAACGAGAGATTATATGCTTGTTTACAAAAGTGAAGATTTGATTCCCATTGGCTATACAGATTTAGACTTTCAATCGGATCTAGATTTTAGAAAATCCATATCAGGATGTGTTTTCACCTTGGGAGGTAGAGCCATAACTTGAAGGAGTGTCAAACAATCTTGTATTGCAGACTCCACTATGGAAGCAGAATACGTTGCTGCTTGTGAAGCAGCAAAGGAAGCTGTATGGCTCAAAAAAATTCCTTTCTGACCTTGGCGTAATGAGAATGGAACAAGTTCCCATCACATTGTTTTGTGACAATAGTGGTGCAGTTGCACAATCAAAAGATCCAAGAAACCACAAGAAAGGAAAGCACATCGAGAGAAAGTATCATATCAGTAGAGATATTATTGCTCGTGGAGATGTGGTGGTAGCAAAGATTGAATGTGCAAATAATCTAGCAGATCCCTTTACCAAAGTCTTGTCTCAAAGGACCTTTGAGTCACATTTAGAAGGAATGGGAGTTAGATTAGTTCACAATAGTCTTTAGGGCAAATGAGAGATTGTTGTGATTTGTGCCTTAGAATCCTATTGTATGATGCTATGTATTATATTATGTATGACACTATGTATGGCATGATGTATGACTTTATATTGTAATTAATAAAGTTGTTTTATTATTATCTGAAATAATGGTAACATGAATATTTGGACATTATCATATAGTCCATGAAATGCATAGTATGTGATTTATGTGATTTAGTCACAGAAGATATAAGTCACAAGTTTTTTGTAAACTCAGAATTTGGTTTGTAGTCGATGATGAAATTGGGTATTTCATCTGCGAAGACTATAACATATTAATTAAGATGATTTGTCTTGATCATGGAAGTGGCGACTTCTAGTTGATATGTTGATATGTTTTAAGAGTTAAGACATATTGAACTGGACCACTGTGAGATTTATTATTCTTCTAATGACTGTCAATTAAATAATAAATCTCACAACTTATATTTGCATAAACTCTTAATTCTGAGAGAATAATAGACCTGATTATGAAATGTAGGTTGCTTTGATATATCAAGATTTAGATCTAAAGTAACGGTCAAAACCTCAATATGTTGGGCAACCACATTTAGTGTTGATGGAACATATATTTTCAAGATGGAATTCATAGTCTCTTAACGGAGATACAAAATATTCCCTTGAGATAAGTTTAATGGGTTTGTTATTCAGAGAGTTAGGCCTAACCACTTTGGTAAGAAATTACTAAAGTATATATTTATGAAATTGGATTTCATAAATATATGATGAATAACTTAAAAGGATTAAACCGAATACTCAAGGATTAAGATGTAGTAATCTTCAAAGTGACAGTCTATATTCATGACTTTGAATTACTACGAATATTTTATGAAAGGGCTGCATGTACAATAAAGTTTTGGGATATAATTTATTAATAAGGCCTAGAGTACAGTTATATTTATATAGTGGTATTAAATATAATTAATGGTAACTTTGGACTTGTCAAGAGTTGACAAAAAAGCCCAAAGCCCATTGGAGCTAGTGTCTTATTGGTCCCATTCCAAGCCACACACTAAAGCCCAATTGGAAAGGCCCAATAGGCCAGCCCAATTAGATAATCAGTTAGTTATAAAGGGAGAAGCATACAGAATTTTTTCATTAGAAAAAAGAGAGACACCATTGTGAAATGGTGTGTATGTGTGAGTGAAGCCACTTATTATTCTCCCTTAGAAACTAATTGAGAGACCACACTTCTGGGGCGTAAAGTGGAATTGGAGTGAAGATTAAAAGTGTTCCCAAGTACTTCTAATCTTTTGTTTTGAATTTCACTACACCAAGGTACGCAATTTTGTTCTTAAATTCTGAAATTTACATAATGCAAGTTATCAATCATGAATGAAATAGATCCATGTTTGTTGCTTCCGCTGTGTGTTTTGTATGAGATACAAAACCAGATTTTTCCAACACCTTGTAGCTCAATTAGCACTTCTTGGTGTTTCCAACTGAAACTTCTTGGGTTCAAATCCCCCCTCCTTCTCCAACTTTCAAATTATTGGGAAAAAAATATTTTTTAAAGTTCTTAGTTCTCTCTCTTCATATTGATGCTTACATTTCATTAAATCAAGACTTATTGCTAGATCTTTCAAGTTATTTTGATAGCTTTATTTGACCTTATGTTATCTAATTTTAATAGCTGCTTCCGATGCAGCTCAATGGTTCTTGGCTCAAGAAATCCCATGTGGGGAGAGGAGTTTAATTTTACTGTTGAGGAGCTTCCTGTTGAGGTAGTAATCATGATTTACGATCCATACCATTCTTATAGTTATGGATCTAGAAAACATAGTTGTGGGACAATTTTGAGAAAATCAGTGTCATGACCTTTTAAATCAACATTTATTTTACTGTTACTTTGTCATTATTGTGATCATCATCACCATCTTTGTTTTTTTTTTGCATAAATATGAATGTTCATTTTCTTCCAAAGGTAGGCATGTTGCTGACAGCCCACTTGTCCAACCCCGTCCCCCTCTTTTAATTTTTAATTGAAGTCATACACATATATATTATTCTTATGAAATAGAATCGCAGTGAGATGGTATGATTATAAAATTATGGAATAATTGAAGACCTATAGTGGCGTTTATTACCCGCCACTAAAGCTTCAAACATATAGCGGCGGGTGAAATCGCCGCTAAAATGTACATAGGGTATGTTCTACTTGAAGCCCTATAGCAGCGGACCTATCCCGCCGCTAAAAGGCCACTTGACCGAATTGCAACCTCATATGGCGACGATTTTTAGCTCGCCGCAATAGACCAAAAGCATTGCTAAATGGAAGATCTATTGCGGCAGTTTTTTTTTACCTCCACAATAGAGCTATTGTGGCACCGTAAGGCTAGTGGGTAGAACCGCCGCAATAGGCCAAATGGACCTTTAGTGGTGTTTTTTGGGCTTTTGCGGCAGTTTTGGCCCGCCGCAATAGGGAAGTTTTTTTTGTAGTGATGGTATCCATAACATGATCACAAAAATTACTCTCACCTCCAATTCGATTTTTTTTTTTTTTTAAGAAGAACCGCATGTTTTGATATAGTTTGAAATTTAAATTTTAAACCAACAACTCTAATTAAAGTCTTTTTTATATTTAAATATTAATTAAATAACATTTATTTTACTTTATATATATATATATATAGGTGTATATTTTAACTGAATTTATTATTATTTTTACATGCAAAATTACTAATTAAATTTTGTATTTAGGTTTGGGTAGTTGTCCCACATTACTTAAGAAAGTGTGTTGTGTATAGTATAACTTGCCCCATTCTCTCTTAAAAGTTACCATGGCTTTTGAGTGAAGTGGTGCTCTACATTTGTGTTAGAACCCCTTTCACTCTCCTTTGTGCGTGTGTGTGTTTGTTTGTTTCTCAAAAAAAGGTTTTGCTTTCATTTCATTTTCAATTGACTATATGACTATTCACTTTATCTTCTAATTACATAATCTATCTTAAGTACGACTTTATTGTTTTAATTTTGAATGACCTATTAATGCATAAGAAATGATAAGAAGTACTGTTGATAAATGTTGTAAGATTTTTTTTTTATTTTTTATTTTTTAATATCAGTAAGTAAAAGTTCTATCAAAATTAAAAGAAAAATGCTGAAGCCGAAGTACACAAGAAAGTATACAAAGAACACTCAAAAATGGAAGCAGAAAAACAAAGACAAACAGGCAGTACAAGAATTAAATCATTGATACTCCTTCAAGAGTCTGGGAGATCTATCTCTGACCCAGCACCATAAGCTTGCTGCCATTCTAAACATAAGTATAAGTATTGTAAGTCAAACATACATTTCAAAACGAGTAGTTTTTAATATAATTAAGTATTTTTATTTTACATGTTTGAATATTATTATAATTTTTTTTCATTATAATCTTTCTTGAGTTATTTATTTCATTACGTGACTCCTTTTTAGGCCAAAATGAGGTTTTATCCATTTCTCACAAATTTTTCGGCAAAATACCCAATGTCTGAAACTAATTAGAGAAATGTCCCTGTTTTGAAATTCGATTTTCTAAGAATTGAGTTTCAAATATAAAACTCGATTTTTGGAACATCGAATTATAGCGATCGTGGACTTAGAAATTTTTTTTTTTTTTGGAACTCGAGTTCTATGTAAAGTACTTAACTCAAGTTCTATGTAAAGTACTTGAGTTCATGGAACTCGAGTTCCACTTGAATTTTTTCAAGGAACTCAAGTTCCAAGAACTCAAGTACTTCACATGAAACTTGAGTTCCCTGAACTCATTTCTAGAATTTTTTTATTTATTTATAAATTTTCAGTTCGCTATAACTCGATTGTCCCAAAATCGAGTTTTAAATTGAAACTGGCTTTTTAAAAAATTGAGTTTCAAAATAGGAGCATTTTCCTAAATAGTTTCAGATATGGGGCATTTTGCTAAAAAGTTTTGGCGAAAGGGCCCATTTTCTCCCTCCTTTTTATTGTTTCTTTCCTATCTGTAAAATTTACATCTAAATTTTATTTTCTATAGTTTGAATTGTAAAAAAAAAAATAGAATGTTAAGAGATCCTATTTGCAATTCAATTAATTAATTCTATCTCTAAGTTCATCTATAGCTTAGGTATTTGTCACCATTACTTCAACCTTGTTTGTTTCGATGGAAAACTTTGTCTTAAGGTAATTTTTCATGATTCTCAATGTAAAGTTGTAATTTACAACTGTGTTTTTGTTGGCTTTTATTCCGTGCCAAATTTGATTGTAATTATGTTCAATCGTTTAAACCCTGTATTTGTTGTGGGATTTGTTGTAAGGGTTGTGTGATAGAGAGAGTGTTTGAAGACTCAAGCATTTGAAGATTGAAGGATTCTCGCGGGTGTCTCGCGACCTAGCATCCCACGAAGTGAATCATGTGCCAGGCACATACTGGAATGCGAAGAGTCAGGCCAGGTGGAGACAGCTATGTCTCGCGAGTATCTCGCGGGTAAGGCCTTCCCGCGAGACACCCGCGAGGCAATCTGTTCTGCCAGCCTGTATTTTTTGAGTCACACCTTTTGCACCTATCCTATATATATCATCATTACCCACAATTGTTGAGAAATGCTTCAGAGAGAAAACCCTAGCCAAACACATTGGTAATTAGAGATTGTCTTCCCCATCTTTCTCTATACAATTGCTTGTGGTATCTCCTCAACCCTTCCCTCTCCATTATCCATATCTTTGAGAGGTTAATAGCCCAAACACTTACCACACCTTGAGAGTGCTGTGTGACGTTTTGGTGCTGCTGGGAAGCATTGGAAGAAGCCTAGAATGGCAGATGCAACATGGAGCTTGTTGCGGGATCCGGATAACTAGGACAAGACATGGTTCCGAGAAGCCTTGTTGGAGTAGGAGCTTGGAGGGCTTAGGTACAGTGGGTAGACTAGGCTTGGAGGGTCTTTTGCTAACCCATGTATCCCAACTGATTGTCTAGTGGATCGATTTCCGCTTGGAGGGCGGCGGAGAGGTTTTTCGCCGAGGTCTTCGGTTTCCTCTTCGATAACACGTCTCGGTGTTATCTGTGTTTGCATCCTTCTTCCCTACTCTTGTTCATTTCATTTGTACTGCTGAGTTGCTTTAAATATGGATTAGAGTAGTTGTATTGTTTATACGCTTGTGTTTACACTATTCCGCACTTATCTTTAAGTTAGTGTAAAATCAACCAAGCCGTAATTTTAATTTGGGGGTCTAAACCGCTCGTGTGTTTTCAACACATTTTCAAGCTTTCACTCAATGTTTAGTCAACAGAAAAAATATAACTTATTTTTAGATATTTTTTTTCATTTTTGTTAAAACTATTTTTTAACTCATTTAAAGTTGCTACCAAATATGAAAAAATAAAATGGTTTTATAATTTTTTTTTTTAAATGACACATTTTCTAAAATAATATTATTGTCTGAACAAACCGAGGGTAAAAGTCATCTCATCTTTTGCCCTTTCACTTTTTCAGTTAAAAAAAAAAAAAAAAAAAAAAACCATCTCATCCATCCCATCATCTTTACCAAGGAAGTCGATACCGTACCGTACCGGCCGTACCAGTCGGAATATTTCGTACCGGCAAGCATTCTGGTACACAAACCCCCCTGTTTCGTACTGGAAAAAATACCGAGCGTACCGGCCAATTTCGGGTAATATCGGCCGGTACCAGGCGACCGGCCCGTACCGGAAAAAAGTTTTTTTTTTTTTTTTTTTTTTTAAAGTTTTGTAATTTTTGTAATTTTTGAATTTTTGTTAGGGCAGAATGGTAACTTATTTGCATTAACTTATTAGTATTATTTGTTTTCTTAGTATGCAATGGTAACTTTTAAACTTTCTATATTTTATATTGTATTTTTTTCTTCTTCTTTTAATTGATACTAAAGTCTAAAACCATGAATAATTAGTTCTGAATTGAAGAAATATTTTATGGTAAACTTTTATATTTATTATAATACACACACACACATACATACATACATACATACATACATGTATATATATATATATATATATAAAATAGCGGTAAACCCGAAACGGTACACCGGTATTGACCGGTATCCGAAATATATCGTACCGCTGGCCAAACCGGTACAGGCTCCGGTACGGTATTGACTCCCTTGATCTTTACATGGCAAATTAAAGATTGCAAACACCATCAACAAAATCCCTCACTCCTGCTCTTACTCGCAAGTCGCAGCCCCTTAAACAATTACTCCAAATCTCTTGTCTCATCTTGGAAAATTCCTAAGCATATATTGACCTGATTCCTCTATACTCAGCAAACGCCAATACAACAACGCATGTCAATACTCAGGACAAAATGGGCTTCTGCCCTTTTCGGGCAAATTAAATAGGAAAATGCCCCCTTCCCAAACTAAATAGGGAAATGCCCTTCTTTTAAAACTCGATTTTCTCAAAATCGAGTTATAGAAAAAAAAAATCTGGAGCCCTATAGCGGTGTTTTTAAGGACTTATAGTGACGTTTTTTAACTCGACTTCCATTAAATCGAGTTATAGGCAATTTTTTTTAATTTTTTTTTACCTATAACTCAATTTCATATAAATCGAGTTACAAAACGCCACTATAGGTCCTAAAAACATCACTATAGACTCTTTAAAAACGCCGCTATAGGACCTAAATCGATTTTGAGAAACTTGATTTTCAAAAGTTGGGCATTTCCCTATTTAGTTTGGAAAAATGGGTATAAGGCTAATTAATTTGCCTAAAAAGGGCAAAAGCCCATTTTGTCCCAATACTCAATACTAACTAGAAGACGTGCTTGGTAATGAGATGGAAAACTATATTCAACTGAGTGTAATTTCTTTTTCTTTATATCTTTTTATTTGCCGTCGTCTTTACGTGAATTACTGAGCAACAAGGCCACTATTATTTTGATATATTATTTATTGTTGGTTTTGCTAAGAACCATCATTTTGATATGGACCAAAATTTTATGGAGTTCACCATTTAAGACTTGACTCTGAAACTTGCTTAAAAGTCTTCTTATTCGGTGATCTTTAAAAAGAAATTTGCACAAAGATTATTGCTGTTGGAAACTTCTGTGGTTGGTACACCATGATTTCTTGAACCCAAAAGACTTTTCGATTCTATTTTGGTTTCAAAACATCGAGGTTGGCTAGTTCCCATTTACTGATGAAGTTCAAGTTGATGATAAAAATAAATCATAGAAAGACTGGCTATCGATGACACCTTATTTTCCACACCAATCATATTTGTCAAAAATAAAATTCTTTAAGTGACAGTGGAGGCAAGTTTACCAATTTCATTAAAATTCAAAATGCCTTTCACACCTTAAAAATTCGCTAAACATCCACTCGAGTATATGTAAGCAAAATGATTACTGCATTCCAAGCATATTGATTGTATTTTTAAGAGAGAAAGAAAATTAAATTGGACACTTTAGTATCTATGATTAGAAACGTTACTCCCACACTGGTTCAATATAATTTGAGATTTAACAATCAACTCTAAGTTAAGTCTTTTTTATATATAAAATTCATTTATTTTCTAAATTTTAATATTTTTTATTCAAAATATTATATACAAAATTACTAATTAAGTATTGTACTTAAAATTTTCTTTCATTATATTTTCAATTGATAATTTGATTAATCACTTAATCTATACCATAATTTATCTTAAATAAGATTTTATCAATTTTAATTTAAAAATCCCAAAACATGGTAACAAGTATTGGTAGTAAATGTTTTAAGTGAGATGTTCATTTTGAAAAGATAAAATAATGTTTATATAATCAAAATTGTATTATATATATATATATATATACACCATCACTATATTTATCGAATTATTATCTTTCTCTTATGTTATTTATTTCATTATCTAACTTTTTTTTTTTTAAATTTCCTTTTTATTTGTGAAATTTTCATCTAAATTTTCTAATATAGTTTCATATTAATTATAAAAACAAAATTGTTAAGCACTATTGCAACTTCATTAAACAATAAAATCACAAAAAGTCTCAACATGTCTTAAAAAGTCTCAACATTCAACTTGTGGGACTTGAGTTCACAACTTTTCCTTTTTCTAACACATTCCAAATAATTCATTCTAATCTAAAATTTCAAGAAATTACACATTACATTCTTATAAGCAAGTTTCAAACTTCACTCTGAAACTTGCTTATAAGCCTTCTTATTCAATGATCTTTGAGAAGAAATCAGCGTAAAGATTATTACTGTTGGAAATTTCTATGGTTGGTGCACCATAATTTCTTGAACCCAGAAGACTTTTGTATTTTATCTTGGTTTCAGAATATTTAGGTTTGGTCAGTCCCCATTTATCGATGGAGTCCAAGTGATGATAATAGTAAATCATGGAAAGACTGACTATATATCGACTACACCTTATTTTCCATAAAAATCATTTTTGTAAGTGAGAGTGGAGGCAAGTTAACCCATTTCATTAAAATTCGAAATGCCTTTCACACCTTTAAAAATCACTAAATACCCGCTCGAGTATATTTAAGCAAAAAGATTACTGCCTTCCAAGTTCCAAGCATATATATATTGATTGTGTTTTTAAGTGAGAAAGAAAATAAAATAAGACACTATAGTATCTATGATTAGAAAAGTTACTCCCACACTAATTCAATTTGAGATTTAAAAAATTAATTCTAAGTTAAGCATTTTTTTTATATATAAAAAAATTAAATAATATTTATTTTATTTTCTAAATTTTTATATTTTTTATATTCAAAATATTATATAGAAATTTACTAATTAAGTTTTTGAATTTAATTTTTATTTTCATTTTATTTTCAATAGATAATATGATTAATCACTTAATCTTCTAACAACATAATTTATCTTAAGTAAAATTATATCAATTTTAATTTTTTTGAAAAACCCCTTTAAGTAGCAACAATGTTAAGAAGTATTGTGAATAAATGTTTTAAGTGAAATGCTCATTTCGAAAAGATCAATTTATTTTTATTTAATCAGTAATTTTATTACATATTTAGATATTAATATATTTATTGAATTATTATCTTTCTCTTATGTTATTTATTTCATTATCTAAATTTTTTTTTTAATTTCCTTTTTATTTGTGAAATTTTCATCTAAATTTTCTAATGTATTTTTTATATTGTAAAAACAAATTTGTTAAAAGATCCTATTTGAGATTCAATTAAGCACTATTGCAACTTCATTAAACAATAAAGATAAAGTCATCAAAAGTCTCAACATATGTTTTAATAATGACAAATTCAAGCTTCAACATTCAACTGGTGGGACTTGAGTTCACATCTTTTCTTTTTTCTCCCACATTCCAAATAATTTGTTCTAATTAATCAAAAATTTCAAGAAATTACAAATTAGTGAAATTAATCGAAAATTTCTCCCAACTTCCTTAATTTTACTTATTATTTAGATTTGCTTCATTCATTCATAATCAGTGGTAGAGCCACACACATGCCCGCCCCCCCCCCCCCCCCCCCACAAAATTTCTTTTTAAGAAATCCCTTTATAGTATGTATATTATTTACATTTTAAAAAATGGAACTTGTAACAATTGAAGTTGGCCACAAAAATTTTAAGTCATTTCAAATGGTGCTCTTAAAAGAAAGCAAAATTATATTTAAAATCATATAATTTAAGAGTTTTAACAAATTAAACTATGTAGTTTCAAGAGTAACAAATTAAATTTTGACCTACTGTGTTTGAGATTTGATATAAGTTGAGGGTTTAATTTATTACTTCTTGAAATGAATTTAATTTATTAATTTTGAAACTATAAAGTTTAATTTGTTACTTTTAAACTATAGGGTTTTGTAAGGACTCAAATTGACCCAAAACCCAACAAATATGAACAATGGCCCAACAAGCCCACAACAATAAATTTGTTAGAGAGTGGGTCTAATAGATGAAGACTTAGTGAATCAAATATAAACTACAGTGAGTTGGCTTAGTGTATAATGACTGAGAAATATAGATTGAAGAGGAAAAACACTCCTCGGTCAAATCCGAGGAAGGTATGTTCTCATATATATCTCACACTTGTACAAATATTTAGAGTTCTTAGTTATCTTTAGTTCTTTTTTCTTTTTCTTTTTTTTCTTTTTTTTTTTCATGGAGTCCTTTCCATTATATAGTCTTCTCCTTTTTAATCCCAGCTTTCCTTTTGTTGATCATATAGGCGATCCCCTGGATGCTTGTCCCATCAGAAATCTCCTGGAAGCTTTTATGAGTTGTTGTGACTGAGATAACACTGTTCAGGGATCATCTCCACATAAATGCAACCTGTTGGTGAGGTGCAAAGCATTTAATGTGGTGGTAGCAGCTTTCTTCCCAGATTTTTCTTAATTCTCTGTTGACTCGCCTCTCTGAATCTTATCCTCCCAAGCATGGTTGCCCCTTACCCTATATTTGTTAAGTGGTCGGGTGATATGCATGAAATATATACAATAAAGTACTCTTATATCTACATATTCAACCTTACTTTTATGTTATTTTGTGACTGATTATATAATATCTTTGTGTTGCAGGTAACAAGGGCTTTACATGGAAAGTGGGGCTAAGCCAATTGAATCAAGCCAACTTACATCCAGCCAGGCATGAATTCAAGAGAAGACCAACCCAATTAAATTCAAGTCGAATTGGAGCAAGGAATCAAAGGAAATTTGTAGCAAATTCAAGTCCAATTCAGATTAGGATTCCAGCCTGCACATCAGTTAGTATTTTCAGCATAACTTTCGGCTCAGATGTCCAATCGACATGATTCAAGTTGGGCTGGAAAGTTAACTTAAAGGGCTACGACTTTGTAGTTTACCAAAAGCCCGAATTCTGAGCTTAAATGGGCAGAAATTTGTCTACTTTGAGCCATTTGATTTTTCCCACAATAATTGTTCTTTAATGATTTAAATTGTTCTTACTTCATATCAATTGACTAAGATGAGATTCTAGATATGAGTTCAATCATGTTTTTCTCATGATTTAGGATTTGTCTTAATTAATTGAATGCTTGGTTTATTAATTCTTGATTATAAAATTGGATATCGTTTGTGATTTGTTTGCCAATGGATACAATTTATGATTTGATTTTTAGAATTGGATATATCTTGTGATTTGTTTGGCTACGGATACAATTGATGATTTGGTTTTATACTTAAGAAGCGAAGAAGAACATGCTTTTGATTTTTAAAATAAAAATTTTAATGAGAATATTTTCCATGATAGCAAGATTGATTTCTAGATTATCATGTAGTGGTTGGAAAAAATTAATGATCATAAATATATGCTGATATGACTTACAAGGCGGATTCCAAAATCTTAATTCCATTCCCTTGATTGTTTACATCTTTTTATTGCTTTACATTATATCTTTGCTTAGTTTAATTATTTTCTTAATATTTTTAATTGCAAACAACCAATTTTTATTAAACTAGATTAGGATTAATTTGGTTAAGGTTTAATTAATTTTCCTACGTTCATTCAAGTCCCTGTGGGTTTGACCTCGTTCCTGTCAAGCTATACTTCGGTACGGTTCGTACACTTGCAAGTATTTTAAAATTTCACAACAAGTTTTTGGCGCCGTTGCCGGGGACTTGGTTAGGAAAATAAATTAGGTCTTAATTGAATTTTTCCTTCTACTAGTTGTAGTTAGAATTTTTTTTTTTTAATTTAAAAAAAAAAGGCAATTTTTTTTTAATTTTTTTATTTTTTTGTGCATGGTGTATGAGAACTTGGATACGTGATAAAGAAAATCGTCTTGTTAGTTTTGATTATCCATCCACAATGGGAGAAATAGGAGATGATTCAAAAACTCTTAGGGAGTTGTTCTCACCCATAACCACCAACCCTCCATCTTGCATAGTATTGCCTGCAACCACTGCTACACATTTTGAGTTGAAGCCATAGATAATCCACCTTCTTCCTACTTTTCATGGATTGGATAGAGAAGATCCTTATATGCATGTGAAGGATTTTCTTGAGATTTGTGCTACTTGTAAGTTCCAGAATTTCACCAATCGCTTGCGTTTATTTCCTTTTTCCTTGAAGGATAAGGCAAAAGCATGGCTTAATTCTTTGTCACCTGGATCTATCACTTCATGGGAACTGTTGGTCACAAAATTCCTCTCTAAATTTTTCCCAATGGCCAAGACCAATGCTTTGAGGAGAGAAATTGCAGATTTTTATTAGGATGAATAAGAGAAATTTTATGAGAGTTGGGAGAGATTTAAGGACTTGATCTTAAAGTGTCCCTATCATGGTTTTGAAACATGGAGACTAGTACAATATTTTTATAATGGTTTGACTCAGACAAATCATAACATGATTGAGTCCATGAATGGTGGTGGATTTTTGAGTCTTGTAGATGATGAGGCGTACAAATTTCTTGAGAATTTATCAGAAAGCTCACAACAATGGGATTTTTCCAATCGTGGAGAGAGATCTGCCCCTGCAATTAAGAAAGGAGGATTGTATGAAGTTAGTGAAGATTTAGACATAAAAGCTAGGTTGGACAATCTCACTCGTAAGGTTGAGGCTTTAGCTTTAGGTAGAGGGATGAATTTTGTCAATCAAGTTCAAAGTGAAACATGCTCTATTTGTGCAAGTCCTATGCATACAACACAAATGTGTCCTTCTACAGTTGGGTATCCTGATTTTTATACTGAGCAAGCAAATGCACTGAACAATTATGGAAAACCATTTGCCAGTCCATTTTCAGAGACATACAATCCAAATTGGCAAAATCATCCTAATCTCTCTTGGAGGCAGAACCATTCCCCCATAAATATAGGTGGACAACAAGTGCATCAACAAAGTCAATTTTGTCCACCTACTCAAGCATATCCTCCCATTCCTCAATCAACACCTCAGTTTGTAGCACCACCAAGACAACAACCATCTTTGGAAGAGTCTCTCAAAAATTTCATGCAATCAACTAGCCAAGCCATTCAAGAGATGAAAAGTTCCACCCATTTGAATACTCAAGTTATTTCAAAGTTGGAAAATCAAGTTGGCCAGTTAGCAACCCAAGTTGGAGAGAGGGAAAAAGGAAAGTTTCCTAGTCAACCTATACCTAACCCAAAAGGACAGTATGCCATCAATGGTTCTTCTAGTTCTACTCATGGACAAGAACATGTTCAATCTATTACTACCCTTAGGTCTAGTAAGCAAGTTGATAATCAAGTGAAGATGCTAGAAGTGGAGGATGATGAAAATATTGTGTTAAAGGAAAAAGGAACTCATAGTTCACATGATGATCATGGAGAAAAGAAGGACAACCCACCATCCATTCCAATTCAGGATCTTAGTTCTCCCTTTGATAAGAGGTTTGTTCCTAAAACTCCATCTCCTCAAAGGTTAATCAGTCCTCAGAAAAGTTCACAATTTGGAGATATTTTAGAGGTTTTTAAGCAAGTACAAATAAATATTCCATTTCTTGATGCAATTCAGCAAGTTCCTGCTTATGCCAAGTTTCTAAAAGATCTTGTGACAATGAAGAGAAAGACAAATGTTCCTAAAAAGGCATTTTTGATAGAGGAAGTCAGTTCAATCATTCAGAATAAATATCCAGTGAAATATAAGGACCGAGGATCCCCTACAGTTTCATGCAAGATTGGGGATCATCTCATTGAGCGAGCTTTGCTAGATTTGGGGGCAAGTGTGAACTTATTGCCATATTCAGTATATTTACAGCTAGGTTTGGGAGAGTTAAAACCAACAACCATGACACTTCAATTAGCTGATAGGTCTGTGAAAATCCCTAGAGGTATTGTTAAGGATGTGCTGATTAAGGTGGATGCATTCTATTTTCCTGTTGATTTTGTTGTGTTAGACACTGAGCCTACTCTAAATGCTAGTACACAAATCCATGTCATTTTAGGTCGCCATTTCTTAGCCACATCCAATGCTTTGATCAATTGTCGGAGTGGTGTAATGAAGATTTCTTTTGGAAATATGACTGTTGAGCTTAATATCTTCCACATAAGTAAACAAGTGCTAGACAATGAGGATATTTGTGAGGTCGACATGATTGAGGGTCACAATCAAGTTATGAGGATCCTCTAGAGGCTTGCTTAAATCTTTTTGATTGCAATTTTGATATTGAACACTCAATTGAAGAGGTCAATGCATTGTTAGATTCTGTTCCTCTCTTAAGTACTGATAGTTGGTAACCAAAAGTGATCCCTCTTCCACTTTCTTCATCCCCACCCCTATCTGTTGTGGAACCACCAAAGTTGGAGTTGAAACCATTACCTGACACACTTAAGTATGCATTTTTAGGTTCTTCTGAGACCTTACCTGTCATTATAGCTTCAGATTTGGATGACCTTAGGGAACACCAATTGATATGTGTACTTCAAGAGCATAAGAAAGCTATAGGTTGGTCAATTGCTGATATCAAAGGTATTAGTCCATCTGTGGTTATGCATAGAATTCACTTGGAAGAGAATGCTAAAACTTCACGTGAACCGCAGAGACGTCTAAACCCTATTATGCAAAAGGTAGTGAGAGCTGAAGTTTTGAAGCTTTTGGATGTGGGTATTATTTACCCAATTTCTGATAGTAATTGGGTGAGTCCAGTTCAAGTTGTACCAAAGAAATCTGGCATAACAGTTGTTAAGAATGAGGATGATCAGTTAGTCCCAACTCGTGTGCAAACAGGATGGAGAGTATGCATTGATTATCGTAAGTTGAATGCGATGACAAGAAAAGATCATTTTCCTCTTCCTTTTATAGACCAAATGTTGGAAAGGTTAGATGGTCATGCTTATTATTGTTTTCTTGATGGATATTTTGGATATAATCAAATTCCCATTGCACCAGAAGATCAAGAAAAGACTACCTTCACATGCCCCTTTGGGACATTTGCCTACCGTTGCATGCCATTTGGTTTATGTAATGCTCCTAGTACATTTCAGAGGTGCATGATTAGTATTTTTTCTGATATGGTGGGACGATTTTTGGAGGTATTTATGGATGACTTTTCAATATTTGGGTCCACTTTTGAAGAATGTTTTCACCACGTATCCTTAGTGTTAGTGCGGTGTAAGGAGAAGAATCTTGTTCTTAATTGGGAGAATGCCATTTTATGGTGAGAGAGGGGATTGTTCTTGGGCATGTCATATCAAAAGTGGTATTGAGGTTGATAAGGCAAAAATAGATTTGATTTCTAACCTTCCACCTCCTCGATCTGTTAAGGAAATTAGATCGTTTTTGGGTCATACAGGATTCTATCGAAGGTTCATCAAGGATTTTAGTAAAATCTCAAGGCCCTTATGCAACTTACTTGCCAAAGATGCCCCATTTGTGTTTGATGATGAGTGTCTCCATGCATTTAAGAGATTAAAAACTAAGTTGACTTCTGCACCTATCATTCAACCACCTGATTGGAAAGTGCCTTTTGAGATTATGTGTGATGCCTCTGATTATGCAATTGGTGCTGTTTTAGGACAGCGGGTTGGAAAGGTTCCCCATGTGATTTATTATGCTAGTAAGACTCTAAATGATGCTCAAATGAACTACTCTACAACAGAAAAGGAGTTGCTAGCAATTGTTTTTGCCTTGGATAAATTTAGGTCCTACTTGTTGGGGTCTAAGGTCTTAATTTATTCGGATCATGCTGCACTGAAGTATCTTTTCTCCAAAAAAGATGCTAAAGCTCGACTTATCCGATGGATTTTATTGTTACAAGAATTTGATCTTGAGATTCGAGACAAGAAGGGAACTGAAAATGTAGTAGCTGACCATTTGTCTAGATTAATTGTTTAGCACACTGATGACAATTTAGCAATTCTTGAATCTTTCCCTGATGAACAGTTGTTGCATGTATCCCAGAGACCTTGGTATGCTGATATTGCAAACTATCTTGTCACTAATCAAATGCCTTCGCATTGGACTAAACAAGATAGGTCTAGATTTCTGGCTAAGGTTAAGTATTTCTTTTGGGATGATCCATACTTGTTTAAGTATTGTTCTGATCAAATAATTAGGAGATGCATATCTGAGAATGACCAACAAAATGTTATATCCTTCTGTCATGATCATGCTTGTGGAGGCCATTTTAGTTCAAGAAAGACTGCTGCTAAGATTTTGCAATGTGGATTTTATTGGCCTTCCATTTTTCGTGATTCCCATGCATATTGTTTAGCCTTTGAGAGATGCCAAAAGTTGGGGAGTATTGGAAAAAGAAATATGATGCCATTGAACCCTATTTTGATTGTTGAGGTATTTGATGTTTGGGGTATTGATTTCATGGGTCCTTTTCCTAATTCTTTTGGTAACTTATACATCCTTGTTGCTGTTGATTATGTTTCTAAGTGAGTTGAGGCCATTGCATGTAGAACTAATGATCACAAGGTTGTAGCAAAGTTTTTGAGAGAGAATGTGTTTGCACGGTTTGGCACACCACGTGCCATTATTAGTGATGGAGGAAAGCACTTTTGCAATAGAGTTTTTGAGCAACTAATGAAGAAATATGGCATCACTCATAAGGTTGCAACACCTTATCACCCACAGACAAGTGGTCAAGTAGAGATATCTAATAGGGAAATCAAGAGAATATTGGAGAAAACAGTTAACCCTACTCGAAAAGATTGGTCTTTAAGACTCAATGATGAATTGTGGGCATACCATACAGCATTTAAGACTCCCATTGGAATGTCTCCCTATCGAATTGTGTATGGTAAGGCTTGTCACCTCCCTCTTGAGTTAGAGCATAGAGCTTACTGGGCTATTAAGCGGTTAAATTTTGATCTTGACAAAGCAGGTGCTGAAAGGAAACTTCAAATCAATGAGTTAGAGGAAATTCGCAATGATGCATACAATTGTGCCAAATCGTATAATGATCGAATGAAAAGGGTTCATGATAAAAACATCTTGAGAAAATCATTTGAACCTGGTCAGAAAGTTCTTCTTTATAACTCTCATTTGCATCTCTTCCCAGGCAAGTTACGATCTCGATGGACTGGTCCATTCATAGTTCGCACTGTTTATCCCCATGGTGCTATTGAGATTGAGAATCCTAAAAATGGTGATATGTTTAAAGTTAATGGCCAACGTTTGAAACCATTTTTAGAACTTGAGCCTCCAGAAGTTGAAGAAGTCCTCTTGGATGATCCTGTTTATCGGGATTGATCCCAGTTGTGTTTATCAGGTTTGCAATTTTTTTTTCTTTCTTTTTCACTTGTTTATTTTCTGCTTTTAGATTAATATTTGTGTTTATTTTCTTGTTTAGTTTTATTTTCTTTTGTTCTAGCTGATATTTGACAGAAATTAAAAATTATAACAATCAGCTTGATCAAGGTATGTCTCCTCCTTCTCCTTACCTTACTTGTTTCTACTTGGTTCTCCTGTTGCATATTAATATTTTGCTCTCTTTTCGTTCCAGACATCTATTTGAGAGGATCATTTTTTACATTGAGGACAATGTTTGGTTTAGGTTTGGGGGGGATGTATATAGATTTCTATGTTTTGTTTTGTTTAGTTGTTTAAAAAAAAAAAAAAATAAATAAATAAATAAATAAATAAATTCTTTAGCCCAGCTTAAGGTTTATGTTTTGAGTTTGTTATGATACTCCTGTTTAAATAATTTCATTGCTTTCATGCTCAATTCATTGCACATGCACGTAGCCACTCAGACACAACTTGTTGTTGAAGGATAAAAATGATTAGAAAATCTTGTTGATAACAATGTGGAGACTGTAACCCCTGTGAGTTTTGAGCCAATCATTATTTTTGGAGGGTTATTTATTGTTTCTAATCTTAAAGTTCATTTGGAAGTACACAACATATTTCCCTTGTAATAGTCTCATTATTCTTTCTTTTGGCCAAGAAAAAAAAATGATTTTATGCCACACTTGAATCTTTTGAAGTCGTTGATGTTGAATGAACTATACTAGTCTTTGAGAGATGAGATTAGGCCATTTTTGTCTACTTTGAGCCATATATGTGTTTGTATTTTTTTTTATATATATTATCGCTAGTCACCCCGTTGAGCCTTTTAATTAGCCTTTCTTTCTTAAAGCCCTTATCCATAGTGTTTCAAGATGGAATTTGATCAATTTGTTTCAATGTGGTGGTTTGTGTAAGAATTCAAAGAAAGAAGAGAAAAAAAAATTCAAAGGAAAGAAGAATTAAAAAGAAAAAAGAAAAAAAAAAGGAAAAGTGTCAAAAAAAGAAGAAAATAAAAAGGGTTCTCATCAAATTTTGAGAAGTGAAATGTAAGGAAGGAGTACTGCTTTGAATAAGAAGAGTTAAAAAAAAATGTTGAATGGAAATTCCAAAAAGAGTTGACATTCCGATAAATCTTGAAAACACTTCTTATATTTACCTTCACCCATTTTTATTTCATTCCCTTTGCTTTTACCCTACATTACGTCCTAATAAAGTCCTTATTTGATCTTGAAGATTGTGTAGTTCAGATATTGATATGACTGAAAAAAAAAGTGTGGTATAAATTCTTTTTGGCATCCTTCCATGAGACTACTTGTTCTTTCTTGGTTAAGCGTTTTTCATGTGATTTATATGTGAGATGTTTGATTTTGCTTACATTATTCTGCTCACATATGTTGTTGAGAGTGTTACACCCCATTTCAGAGTGATTTCATTTGTTGAGTGATAACACCGGAAAGATTTGAGTTGGAGCATACTTTCAAATATAGATTTGAGTCAAGTTTATTCTAAAACTAAGAGTATGTTTGGGTTGGCTACCACTTTTCACTCACATTGAGTTTTGATGGCATGAGAAATTTCTTTAGCATTTGTAGTGTTTTTGAACTTGAACTAATCCTCTTTGCAAAAGGCAATTGAAAAAAAAATTTTGGATTTTCTTTGTTTTGTTTATTTTGTTTTTAGTATTCATTTTCAGAATTTTGTGGGTATATTCCCTACAAACCCTCACAAGACTACAACTCGTCCACTAGTGTAAGCTAGGGGTTTAAAGGCTTGTTGCATACACTAAATGCAATCGAAATTTCCAGCGAAAGTGAATTAGTTAGGATATTTTCTTAGTTTTCTTTTACTCTTTATCTGTTTTGCTCGAGGACTAGCAAAATCGGGCTTCAAACTTCCGTTTTGTTTTCCGAGAAATTTTGACTCTTCAAACAACATCACCTATCTGTTGTTACCGACTCTCATTCTCGGCCCAATAACCTACTTGCCCTTGTTAATGTCTGGTTGTCCTCGGGCTCCTTGGCATCGTCAGGTGTGGCCCATGGCCCAATTCCCTTATCCGAGTCTCTTATCCCCACAGGTTCAATTTGTTACACGCTTGAAATACAAATTAGAAAAAAAGGCCAACTGGTCTAGTAGTTATAGACACAAGATATATATATATATATATATTTTTTTTTTCTCACTTTCATTTTTTACTGTAAATTATGATCTAGGTTATGTTAAATTTTTGCATTATTCTTGAATTTGAAAACTTTATTAATTCCATTGAAATTTTTTTATTCACTTTGCACTACAACAAAATATATTTTCAGTGACGAAAAAATTCATCACTAAAAGTCCAGTTTTTCGTCACTAAGAACCTTTAGTGACGAAATCTACTAATTGGTAGATGATTTAGTAATTTATATTAAAATGAAAATCTTCAAAATTTCATTATGGAGATGTTAAAAAATGAATTTTATTATATGAAAGATCATCACTGAGCATAATTTTAATATGAGATACTACATTATTTTTTTACTATTTATTTTTGTACATGTCTAATATAAGAGATACACGACTTTTATATACTCATTAAATTTTGGAAAATAAATTTTTTTTTAAAGAAACAAACACACATACACAAGGGAAAGGGAAAAAAATTCTCTTAGAAAATTAATTTGTATATATATACATATATATATCTGTATATATTAAGAGGATTTAGAAAGTTAGTTATTTCTTTTTTTCCTGTCAAAAATACCCCTAAATTAATTAACCAATAACTTAAAAATGAGGTTAAAATAGTAAATTGGAAAAAAAAAATTAGTTATTGCTTTTTTTACTGTAAAAAATATCCTTACCTAAAATTTAAAAATGGGGTTAAAATAGTAAATTGACAAAAATAATAAATTCCTACTTTTACGTTGAAATGTCTTCCTTCTTTTAATAAACTATTACTTTTACGTTGATTTAAATTCCTACTTTTATTCACTAACTTCCTACAAAATAAGATTACTCTTTTATTAGTTTTAAAACTCCTCAAATCTACAAAACTCACCCCATGTATTCTTTTTGTTTTTTAGTTCATCACGATGTAATTGTTTCTTTTGTCCTCCTTTTTTTTCAATTTTTTTTTTTTAAATTTCATTACACCTTTAGTGTTTTTTTTTTTTTTTTTTTTTTTTTGTGATTGGAAAAAGTAGAAATCTCAAATTATAATAAATGCAAATTATTAATCTTTACCCAAAAAAATAGAAGAGTCACTGAGCACGCTCGTGAACACGTGTATGTAAAGGTTTGTCTTAACTAATATAAATTTGTATAATCACAACTTGCCCCCAAACTAAATTTTTTTGCTCCATTCTAAATTGAGTTGACCATTAACAATCACCTCAGCCCAAAACCACCAAACTACATTGTTTTGAGTAATTATAAATCCAGGTCAGCATTTTTTATTAATATATTAAATTATTTTTTAATTTATTTTCCTTATTCTATTTTTTAATTAATGAATTCATTAATTATTCCTTTTTATCTTTCCTCTCTCTTTTTCCCAACCCACTCTTGATGGCTCAAACCCGTTGGGTCAAGGGCACAAGTTGTACGAGGTGAATCGGAAATAATCTCGGCCGTCCATCACCCTCTCCCTGTATCATCATCAACGGTTTCCAAGCTCATGTACGCATAATGATTAATTTGGCATTAGTTGTAAACTTGGGCCAAGAGATTTTAATATCAATGTTTGGATTGTGAAAGGGAAGTTAGTCCTACCCATTGCATTTGGGTATAAAAGTTTGACAGAATCCAATCAAAATACCTTCTGTACTTGACAGTAGGAGATTTAATTGTGCACTTTAATTGTTCGATAAAATGCCTAAAAGATGCAATGTTGGTTTTTCAACCACTTTACGCTTTTCATGTGCTTCCATTCAGGTACCCTAGGCTGTTTCATTGAATATTCCATGCTGAGACTTATGTTTTAGGTGTATTTTGCATTGAGTTTTCATATCACATCTCATGTGCACCATATTCATTTTCCTGTACCTTTGTGTTGCATGGGTCTCAGGTTTTCACCATGCCACCTAGAAGATCTCGTTAATCCACTTGATCCTCCCCTCCTTTGGATAGACATCAATTTAGGGATATAGAGTCGTGTTGGGACTATTACGAAGTCCAAACTTCCCCTCATTTTTTTGGTCTTAGAGCAGCACATTTGTCTGAATGAGCTGGAGTCTAATTGTGTTTCCCACATTTTTACATCTAGACTTTGGCTTTCCTTTTGCTCTGTATTTCCGCAGCCACCAACCCATATCATTTTTGAATTCTATGCTAACAACTTTAACTGTGATATTGAAAACAGTTCATTTTGGGTCTATATTCAGGGTTAACAACTATCAAATTTTCTTCATGTTGTGTCTGATACTTTAGGGATACCTAGCTAGGGTTGAGAATGCTCCTTTCCCTTCCTTTAAGAGGCCTAATTATTCACTTCTCAAATGCTTACTCAATTTGTGGGTAGCATTTTTCATTGGGTGGCAGGCTTAACTGAAGAATTGCGTATTTTGAACAGAATTTTAGGTAATATCTTGTCCCCCATCTCCCACGTCAACACCATTATAGTGTCTCTTGCTTAATTGTATACGCTTTATTAATTGATGTTTCTATCAATTTCTGTCACCTTATATGTTTGATCTTTTCTGAATTTGCATCATAATCCTAACATTCTGTCTGCTCTTCCTTATTTGATTATTGTCACTTGGATTTTTCCTTATTTGGGTGTTGTCATATCACTTGATATTGACCATTTTGACTCCTATCTATTAAGGAATCATATTCAGATCCCAGACCAGCTAGGAGAAATGAGATGATTTCAAAATCATTTAAGGCATGAGCAGTAGTAGCAAGTGTATCAAACAATGTTGTGAACTGGTGAAAATAATCAGCAATTGAGGAATTGCCTTTCTTCAAAGTGGCGAGCTGATAGTGGATTTGCATTGTTCGAGCCCTTGATTGAGAGGTAAACATTCTCTCTAGGGCTTGCCACACATCCCTTGATGTGTTGAATTTGACCACATGAGCCAAAATACTCTCAAAGAGAGAGGATATTATGGCATTGAGAATCATCTGGTCTTGTAAGTACCAGTGACTGAAATTTGGATTTTGAATGACTTGGACATCTCCATTGGTTTCAACAGTGAGAGATTGAGGTGGAGCAGGAGCGCTTCCATCGAGATAGCCAAAGAGATGTTGCCCCTTAAGATAAGGAACAATCTAAGCTTTCCACAGTAGGTAGTTGTCACGGGTAAGTTTGATGGTGATGAGATGATGGATGGTGGTAAGGGAAGTGGGAAAAGAAGAAGTGGCATTGTTGACAATAGAAGTTGATGAAGACGAGGAAGCCATTGGAAAAAAAAAGACGTATGTCACAATAGCTCTAATACCATGTAAAATAAGATAATTGAAAAATGTTTCCAAGCCTTACCTTTACCATTCAAGGCATTTTTGTATATATAAGAGTTTGTTACAATTCAAATTTAAATACAATCAGATATACTAATCTGGATGGATATACTTCACTAAGATACAAATTCAAAAGTGATTCTACCGTATCCTAATCCTATCTCATCACAAGCCTAATTCTATCTTATCATATCTTATTTAAAATATGATTTACAAATTCAAATATACATTAGCTGCTATCCTCGACAATTACAGCTGTAGCTATAGCTGTATCCTTAACACTATCTCCCTTGGTTAACTTAAAGAGAGCTATGAAGAGTTTTAGAAGAATTGTGTCGTGAGCTACAAAAGAAAAACCCTAAACCTAATTTTATTAACCTACTACTACTAAAAGTAAATCTAAAGATGAGTTTCAGTTTGGTGACCAATGTTGATGCTGTAAGGTTGAATTCAATCAACCATCTTGTTGGCTTTATTCCGTGCCAAATTTGCTTGTATTTTAGCAATTAGTAACCCTGTATTTAGGTGAGATTCATGTAAGAGTAGTGTGTGAGAGAGTGTGAAAAAATGCTCAAGATTGTGCAAGGATGCAGAGACTCGCAGCTGGGACTCGTGGCTAACTCGCGACTGGTAAGCCGCCAACTGCAGCACACGTGTGAAGCATGTAGGGAAGCTGAAGAGTCACGCCAGTTGTCGCATTATAGGACAAAAGTCCCAGACTGGCCAGGCCGTTAGCTTGCGACTTGAACTCATAACTCAAACTAGTCATGAGGCTAAGTCGCCAGACCACCCTGTTTAGGAAAAATTGAATCTTCGCATTCCAAACACACACCACTATATATAGACCCTTATACTCATAAAATGTAGACAGAATTTTGAGAGAGAAACCCTATAGAAAAACAAGATTGATTCATCCACAATCTTCACCTAAGAGACTCTTCAAATTCCTCTACTCTCTTCCTCTCTATTGTTACAACCTTAAGAGGTTCTTACCCAAATCATTTTCTCATCATACCCATATCTGTGAGAATGTTATTTGATGCTTTGGGAAACAGTTAGGAATGGACCAATTTATATTGGTTGATGCTATAGGTTATAGCGGAATCCTGTAAGCTAGAAAAGAAAAAGGTTCGGCGCAACCTCGTTGGAGCAAGAAACTTGGAGGGCATAGGTACATCGGGTAGATTAGGTTTGGAGGGTATATTGCTGTTCATGTATCCCAACTACATTTTCTAGTGGATTATTGACCGCTTGGAAGGTGACAGAGAGGTTTTACGCCGAGGGCTTCGGTTTCCTCTTTAATAACACATCGAGTATTGTCCTTGTATTTGCATCTCTCTTTCCTTTATCTTTACCATTTAATTACTGTTGTGATTGTGATTATTTATGATTTAGATTTTTTATCAATTCGGTTATTAGCTTATGTTCATGTTCTGCACATTTATTGTTTGACATTAAGCTTAAATTGATAATTTTGTAATTAGAGTCTAAACGTTCAAGGATGTTTTATACACATATTGAACATTCAATTGGTATCAGAGCGGGTACCCTTATTGTGGTTTAAATATCTAAGTGTGATCCTTGACCCCTTGTGTTTATTTGCCATGGATTGTGCTTTATATGCCTCTTTTGTAATGCTATGTTACATGAATCTTTGGATGTTTTTGATATTCCTAACATCAGACCCTTGAAGAAAAATGCTAAGAAGTTTCAAAAGAATTTGAGCAAGTTATTTTGTGAAAATGATGATTTGATTGCTAAGCTCAATAAATCCAACAAATTAGTTGAGAAATATAAGAAACTTGTTCAAAATTCTCTTGAAAAGCTGAAAGAGTTTGAATGTTTGAATATGGACTTGGATGCTAAACTTGTTTTATCTAACAAACTTGTTGATGAGCTAAAATGTGAAAATGAATCTCTTAAGATGCATGCCAAGTGTTTGATTGTTGAACCTATTGATAAAAAGGATGAAAATATTTGTTGCAATCATGTTGTGGTACCCAATTTTGTGCCTATTGTGTGTTCTACCTCAAAGGACAAATCGGTGTATATTCCTTCACATAAAAGAAACCAAAAGGTGGAGATAAAGGCTCTTAAATCAAAGCCTCTGTTTAGGTCTCAACCTAAGGTTTTGGATGGATTTAAGTTTGTTCCAACTTGCCACCATTGTGGTGTGATTGGTCATATAAGACCTCAATGTTATAAGTTGAAGAGAGAACAAAACCATGTTGCTAGATCCCTTCCCAAAAAGTCTAATGAACCTAAACACATTGTGTGTCACCATTGTGGCGCTTTTGGTAATCTAAGACCTCATTACTCTAAGTTTCATGCTCTTAAAAGAATCAAAAGAAAAGAGAAACTTGAGCTTCTTGGAAGTTGTGCTAAAATGGGTAAATCGGATTTGAGTGAAAATAACATGTTGTTGAATAAAGTGTTTAATGCTCTTAACTCCTTGACTATGTGTATCTCCGGTTTTCATTCTTCCAACCCTTGTCCCACTTCTTTTGAGACACTCATTCTAAACAATCGTTCCGTTTGGATGAGGAAATGTTCCTATGGTTGAGCGTTTGCTCTTTTGGTCCTTGATCTAATTCTTTCGATCTTTGTAGGACCCTTCATGCATTAGATGCCACATCTTCATGCATTATGCATCTTGCATTTATTTGTATGCATTGTTTTTGTTTTAATCTTATCTTTTTGTTTTAGTTTTGTGTGAGTAAAAATCCAAAACCACATAAAAAGTGAAAATTTTAAAAAGTTTGATCGTATATGTTTGAGCACATATCTCATATGAGTTTGGCCTTGTACCTTCATACAAATGGCTTAATGTATTTATGAGCTTAGCTTGTTTTTTATGCACTTATATCTTTGTGGAAAAAATCTTGACATCTTTGTGTGATTGTTGTAAATCGATCTTCAAGCTTATCATGAATAATTAGTCAATAGTCATGATGGTTTTGCTACATACGTAGATTTGTGCCTATATCTCTTCCCACTCCTTTATTTATTTATTTATTTTTTTGCTTAAAGAGCTCAACAAATGTAAATCTCAAAATGAAAAGAGATAATGAGCTGCAAAAGCCGTCACATATACTAGTATTTTACTAGGAAAAAGGGAAAACGATTTTTATAAAAATGTATGATGCCCAAAAGGCCAAAGGCTTGTTCATCAAATTGAAATATCAAAAATTTTAGGCATCGATCTCAAAAAGAGATGTAAAGATAAAAAATGATCAAATGTTATGAATTGTAAAGAAGCCAAATGAAAAGCTTTAAAGATATGTAATCATTTTCGTGTGGGGAGTCATATATGTTCATTTCTATAAATGAGATAGACCACTTGGCTTAGTACTAGTTGTGTATGATTTGATTGAATTGATCATTGAAGTTTCACTCTAGACCAAGGACTATTCCACACTTGATGCGCACACACAACACACATGCATAATGTTCAATGAATGCCTTATTCATTTGTTTGATTGTACTTGTTTAAATGTGATGTGTGCGTGCTCAACTATATATGGATCAATCCAAAAAGATTTTAGATCATTTTATCTGTTTTTGGAAGTGATTTTTATCACTCTTTGTATTCATGTTTAGTGCTTACTTTGTTTTTCATTGTTTAAACATGTTTTGTGTTGAAAAACAAGTGTTAGAATTTTTGGCTACTCGTTTTGGCGACTTGCCCAGTAACGAGTCCTAGTTGCGAGTTTTGGCAACTCGTTTTGGTGACATGCCCAGTCGTGAGCCGAGTAGTGAGTTCACACAGAATTGTTTCACGACTCACTCGCAACTCAGCTCGCGACTCGCCAGTTGCGAAAAGCCCATAATCAGTTTTTAAAGAGCTTTTTCATGAGAAACTTGTTTTAAACCTCTCCCATCCTCTCTAAAACCCCTTTTTTTTTAATATTTTTACATCAAAACCCAACCAATTTGAATGGTTTTTCATTCCATTAACATCTTTAAGGTAATTTTAAACTCCTTTCATTGATTTGGATCCTTGGATTATGTTTTGGTGAGTTTTTGTGCTCTTGGTTGAGATTTTCATCATAGGGGTTGGGAAAACTTAATTTTTATCAAAATTTTGTATGGGATTGGTTTCTTTTGATGATTTGCTTTAGTTGTTGGCCCCTTGTGGCAAAAAGATTATATATTAAGGGTGGATTTCATGATGTTCATGCATTGTTTCACATTATTGTTCATAGTGTGCACGCTAGGTGTTTGATAAAATACCTCTTAGGCATCTTCTCACTTGTTTGGACTCCAATGAGTACCAAACGTGGGGTTTCTCATGTTTCCTTACTAGAATCATGTTTGGTTCATTGGTTGTGTATTTAACACACCTTGCCCCACATGTGCATTTTCAATGCTTTGATCATGCATTGCACATTGCTACCTCTTGCACACACCTTTGCTACCCTTGTCATGCACTGGTCTATACCTTGTTTCTTCATCCTAGCATATCATGTTTACCTTATGCTTTGTAGCATTTTGTTTCGTCTTAGGTTTTAACTTCATTTTCTCATTCATCTCGCACCCCTTATGCATCATTATCATTGTTCATACCTTCATTTCTTGCCCTCTTTTCTCCATGACCCTTTTTCTATTCCTGACAAAAAGAGGGAGAGTATACTCTAGAGACTATACCGGAGAGTTTTTGTCGTTTCTATATGACCCTTTTGCACATTCTTAGGGGGAGAAATTCTATTTCTCGTGCACATTTGTAGAGGGAGAGATATTCCATAGGGGAGATGCATATACCAAGGGGGAGAAGACATTGAGTTAATAAGAAAACTTTGTTTTGTTTGTGTGTTGGACATACATTCATCCTTATGCTATAATGCTTCATTGAATGCATGTTTGGATGATCATTTGTTTTGCTATGTGTTCATTGTAGTCATTTCCTTATTACTGTCATGTGTTTGATCAAGTTGCTCATATGTTTCACAACATGTTTACTTGATAACTTTTTACTTGTTACATTATACTTGTCCTTTTATTACCTGCTTTACCTTGAGGGTCTAATGTGTTTTGTGCAAGTGTTTCAAGTTACAAGTATATATGTTCCAAGTGCATCACAGCTCCTACGATTCATGATAGGGGGAGTGATATGATAAGGGAAGTACTTTATAATTTGTACCTTTGCTTTTGTATGGTACATTTGTAACCGTTTGCTTTTGTAAGCTTTTAAGTTTTTGTAATCATGCTTTGTAGCTTATGTACTTGTTGCTAAATGTCATGCATTTTCTTCAGTACATCACTCTTGTGCCCTTGTAGGATTTTGTTCCTAGATGCATATATGTTTTATGCATTGGTTGAGTGTTAGACATGCAAATGATACTCTGCAAATGAGCTTATCAGCTTGCATGTTCGGATGTTTATTCCTTGTGAGAATGAGCATTGTGATCACTTTTGTATAGTGATTGCCTGTTTGGTCAAGCCATGGTATATTGCTTTATTCCATTTTGCTTGATCACATTGTGCTTGCTCCATATGCATTTCAAGTTTTCTGCAAACAATGATATTATTATGTTGTTGTGTTTCAGAAGATACTTGTTCTTATGGTTCAAGAGCTTATCAGAATCTAGAGTTAGGAGTGAGTGAGTTTTGTTCAATTGTTCCCAACTCATGTGTTAAGTCTAGAGTCTGTTGTAGGGTTTTGTCACGGAATAGCCAAAGGGGGAGATTGTAAAGTTGAATTTAATCAATCATCTTGTTGGCTTTATTCTGTGTTGTATTTTAGCAATTAGTAACCCTGTATTTAGGTGGGATTCATGTAAGGGTAGTGTGTGAGTGAGTGTGAAGAAATGCTCAAGATTGTGCAAGGATGCAGAGACTCGCGGTTGGGACTCGCGGCTAGCAAGCCGCCAACTGTAGCACACGTGTGAAGCATGCAGGGAAGCTGAAGAGTCACACCAGCTGTCGCACTACAGGACAAAAGTCCTAGGTTGACCAAGCCGTTAACTCGCGGCTTGAACTCGCGACTCAGACCAGTCGCGAGGCTAAGTCGCCAGATCACCCTGTTTGGGAAAAATTGACTCTTCACATTCCAAACACACACCACTATATATAGACCCTTATACCCACGAAATGTAGAGAGCTTCCAAAGAGAATTTTGAGAGAGAAACCTTAGAGAAAAACAAGATTGATTCACCACAGTCTTCACCTAAGAGACTCTTCAAATTCCTCTACTCTCTTCCTCTCTATTATTACATCCTTGAGTGGTTCTTACCCAATTCTTTTCTCACCATACCCATATCTGTGAGAAGGTTATTTGGTGCTTTGGGAAGCAGTTAGGAAGGGACCAATTTATATTGGTTGATGCTATGGGCTATAGCGGAATCCGGTAAACTAGAAAAGAAAAAGGTTAAATGTAATCTCATTGGAGCAAGAAGCTTAGAGGGCTTAGGTACATCGGGTAGATTAGGCTTGGAGGGTCTATTGATGTTCATGTATCCCAACTACATTTTCTAGTGGATTATTGATTGCTTGGAAGGTGGCGGAGAGGTTTTATGCCAAGGCCTTCAGTTTTCTCTTCGATAACACGTCGAGTGCTGTCCTTGTATTTGCATCTCTCTTTCCTTTATCTTTACCATTTAATCACTGTTGTGATTGTGATTATTTATGGTTTAGATTGTTTATCAATTCGGTTATTAGCTTATGTTCATGTTCCGCACATTTATTATTTGACATTAAGCTTGAATTGATAATTTTGTAATTAGGGTCTAAATGTTCAAGGGTGTTTTATACACATATTGAACATTCAGATGCTATAGAGCAATCCTTGTATATGTTTGTTGTGGAGATCAAGCGTTCAAGGTGGTCTTTGGAGTCACGGATGTGGTTTGTGGAAGAAATCTAGAGTAGAAGATTATAAGTCGTTTGAAGCTAAAGGTTACCATTGGGTTCTGTCAGTAATTTTTGTATATGGGGTATTGTCTAGGAATTAGGGTTTATAAGTAAACTTCAGTTCTATTAGGTATGAGTTTTCACTTATTTTCGCTCTATTTCAAGTTTAAAGCCCTCTTTTTATGGATTTGTTGTTTATATTGAGATATTGATATATGGTTGATGAATATGGGTCTTTAATGTTTTTGTTGAGTCTGATATATGGGTTTTGTTGAGGTTGATAGTATAATGCTTGTTTTAAATGTTTATACCACATGCTCATGCATTACACTATGTTTTGTATTGTGGTGTGCATACCATGTTGGTGATAAAATGTCTTTTAGATGTTTTTATGTGTATTTTTGGACTCCTTTGAGTGCAAAGATTTTAGGGATAATCATATTTCTTTGTTTTTGAAACATCAAATGATTATGTGTTTTTACACTTTGCCTCTTCCATGTTTTCATGCCCTATTTGCACACTTTTCCATATGATGCACACACACACAACTTTTGACATGTTGAGTGAATAATGCCAATGATTATATAATGTTTTGATTTTTAACATCTTCACATGTCAATTTTGTTTGAATTGCACTTTAAATTTCAGTTGTTAGGGTTTAATTCGTAGTTTATTGTTTTGGTACTAACTTGTTACTAATCAAGTTTGTTACCGGCTATTGTGCTCTATTTTTGTGGTATTTGCTACTGTGTTTTGCAGGTGGCTCCACGAAAAACCACTGCTTAGCATGGTGACAAGAGAAAGTGCCTTGACACCAACCTGTTTCGCTCCCCTCAACACTATGAGTAATATTTGTACGTTTTTAGACCCCTTAAACACAAACAGATTAACCTAATTATTTATCCAAGTGATTAACTTGGGTAAATTATTCAGATCTAGGTTAACACAGATAAATCATATCATTGAAACAGTGTGGAAAATAAATTACACAACGATATGATTACCCAAAAAAACCAAACCGGTAAAAAACCTGGAGAGAATTTAACCTAGCTATCCTCAAGGTAAAACGGATCCACTATAAAAAAATTGAAGTTTTACAATAGCGACTTGGACCACTAACATCCAATTGCTACCTCGAGTAGAAAACTTATTACCACGGCCACGTGACAGCTCCGAGTCCACGGACTACTTCTTTCTTGGATTCATAGCAACCACAAGTACTCCCACTTGTGTTTTCTTTAAGCTCTTTATGTAGCAATGATGTGCATGAAATATATACAATAAAATACTCACATATCTACATATTTGGCTTTACTTTTATGTTATTTTGTTACTGATTATATAATATCTTTGTGTTGCAGGTAACAAGGGCTTTACGTGCAAAGTGGGGCTAAGCCAATTGAATCAAGCCAACTTACATCTAGTCAAGCATGAATTCAAGAGAAGACCAACCCAATTAAATTCAAGTCCAATTCGGATTAGGATTCCAGCCTACACATCAGTTAGTGTTTTTTAGCATAACTTTTGACTTAGATATCCAATCGAGATGATTCAAGTTGGGCTGGAAAGTTAACTTAAAGGGCTACAACTTTGTAGTTTACTAAAAGTCCGAATTCTGACGTTAAATGGGACAAAATCTTCGATTAAGCGAAGCATAAAAATCTGGGATTTTCTCCAAATGGGAATAGGATTCCTTGATCTATTTAAAGGCTCTTTAGGGAAAAAAGAGAGAGGAGCAACCTAAGAGGAAAAGGGGGCGCCACATAGAAGAACTTGTTTTGGGAGTCTTTATGAAGAGGAGGTGTAGACACCCCATTTTACAACTTGCATTTAACCAAACGGTAGATCTTCAGATTTGTGATATAAAACGAATCTTGATGCTCTAACGATCATAATGGTATGTTATAGGTTTTGATCGGACCACCTGATCAAAAGTTATCATACAAACAATTTTCAATGATCATGGTTCACCTACACGATGGGTCTGATCACGTCCTATTTTAAACACTTAATTTTGATTGGTTCTCACAAGAATTAATTTAAAATTAATTAAGTGTAATTTTTAATTGGATTTCATTTTTTTTTTAAAAAAAGAGAAATAATAAAAAAAAAAAAAAATTAGGGCATCTTATCTGCTCTTTTAAAAATTTTTGGAGATATGATCCATGAAAAATTCAAAAAAAGAAAAAAGAAAAAAAGCTCAAAAAACGTCATTATCTTTGGCAGCAAATTGAATTGTATTTTTGGCCTGGAAAACATCGAAATTTGATTTTCTCTATTTCTATAAAAGTTGTAGAGAATTAAATTTCCTTTCAAAAAACATCAATCCCGAATCAATTGGAATTTTGAGCAGAAAGTTATGGCCAAAATACGAAACAGGTGCAGAAGATAACACAAATGCAGAACATATTCACACATCTTTCAAAATTTCAAATGGGGATCAAACTCAAATTTGTTCAACCTTACCTAATACGCTTATCCCTTCCTTTAGCTTCAGAAGAAAAGGTTTTTTTGAAAAATAAATAGGATAAGAAACAGATACATCCTGGAAAAATTTTCAAAAATGCCCAAGAAACGTTACTAGTTTCAGCAACAATTTGAAACACATTTTTGGCCTAGATAACGTTGAAATTTGAGCGGAAAGTTAGACCCAAAATACGAAGCAGGTGCAGTATCATTTCAAAATTCGAATGGAGATCAACACCAAATCCGTTCCAGCTCATTTAAACAAGTTATCTCCCCCCTTAGCTTCAGAAGAAAGCTAATAACTTAGCTTTAAAGCTAAGCCATCCCTTCCCCTATAAATAGAGAAGACCTCTTCCATTTTCTGGACTCCGAATTCCTTCTAGAGAGCTAGTGAGAAAGCAGAAAAAGAAAAACTGTTGTGCAACCATTGTTCCTACTTTGGTTGTAGTTTAGTAATTCCTTGCTTTCTCCCTAGCCCTTTAAGTGATCACTTCCCCCTTTTTTTAAAAAAAAAAACTTATGTTCTATGCTAGTAAATAGTTAATTATGTTCTTAACTTTCTACACATGCTTGAATAAATATTTAACAAGTCATTATTTGCTTCTTTTATGATATGCTTGGATGGACATGCCTATATGTCTTATTGTTATTCCTTTTACATGCTTAGATGAACACTTCTAGGCTAATACACAATTTTTCTCTTGAATGCTTAGATGAGCACTTCCAGGCTAAAACACAACTTTCTCTTCAATACTTAGATGAACATGTCTAGGTAATTGTTTTACTTTTTTAAAAATGCTTGAACGAACATGTCTAAGTATTTTGATTTTCTTTAGATAAACATGTCTAGGGATTTTCCTTTACATCTTTTCATAATTGCTTGGATAATCAAATATGCTCAAATGTTTTATTTTTTATTTGTTTCTCTTTGCAATTATGTTGATGACAAATAACATGACAACTTCGATTTTTCTTCACATGCTTAGATGAACACGTCTAGGTTAGGAATTCTTTGTTTACATTGATTTCTTGGATGAACATGCCATTACCTTAATGCTTTCTTTACATTATCTAACAAGTCTCACTTTTTATTTCTTTTTTATGTCTAATTCCCCTAACACAGATTTGTTTACAATTCCTACAAATTAACATAATTGTATGACATATTGTTTGTATTTGTTTGACATGACATGACATTGGCCACCTTAACCTAGGAGACCGGTTTTACCGGGCGAGATGGGTGCTTAATCCCTTCCCATCTCGTAAATTAGCCTCCGAACCAAGATCAAGGGTTCTAGACTATGCTTTTGCACATGTAATTTTACATTTTTTAGAATGTAACTAGGAAATAAAGCAATGTAATTTACTTTTCTTAGATTGTATCTAGGACAAAAAACATTGTAAATCTTTGTTACAAAATTTGATGTAAATTGCAATATACATTAATACAACAGAAGTATTTTTGTTGAAGGTTTTCTTATTTTCCCTTTTAAATTAAGTAAGTGGCGACTCTATATAAAACCCTCGATCTAGGGGGAAGTACATTTCACAGTGGGGACTCCACTGGGGGTGTTGAAGGCTAGACTCTAGTTTAGGTTATGGTGGCCAACCATGTCATTTGTTTGTTTATTGCTTTTAATAATATGTAATATTTGCTTGCCATAACATCACTTGCATAATTGGAATTGGATATGAATTGTGTTTATTGCCCGGAAACCACGGTAATTGTAGCCATGGATCGCGGTCCTCCTGGATTCGTGTACCCAGTGGTGAACCTACCACCCTATCGCCTAAGACTCGCTTGATCTTTCTTGCATTTCGTAAAGGACAAACTCTACCGTTTGGACCAACGTGGCGTTCATACGTCACAAGTTGGGAGGTACAACGTCCTAACTTTTGGGGAACCTATTAGCCTACCTTTTACCTTCATGTAAGAAGCCATAGAACTAATCTTTAGATCGATCCCATAAAATACATTGCATCCCATGAATGTGTTTGGCCGTTGTTTGATCCATGATGTGCCTTGGTCCAATGCTTAGGCCTATCATAATTGTTTAAGATTTCTTTAAAAAAAAAAAAAAAAAATCTAACTTATGCATTTTGGTTGAGACCAAAGAATCTCAATCATGGTTCAAGCCCACCAAGTTCAAAGCATATCTAAAAGCTCAAGATCATCAAGCTTAAAGACATCAAGATTAAAGCCACCAATCTTAAAGTGCAAGGTCTAAGCAAACATCAAAACCAAGGCTTCCAATTAAGAAATGGCCAACAACCAAGAAGATCGACACATGAATGATCATAGGGAACAACCGCCTCTCACCACTCAAGATTTACTCAACACTTTGGTAGCAGGTCAAGCCCAACTCCAAAAGGACATCCAAGCATTGATCCAGCAGATGGGGAATAAGAACTCTCATGAATCCTCTAAGGCCCAAAATGATAATGGACCTAGGAATTCTAAAGAAAGCCATGGCTTGGTGTTGATTGAAAATGAGAAGAAGATGGTTAAACGAATGGACCAAATGGAAAAGCTTTTAATGAAATCTAGAAGGGTTGAAGAATCTATGGATTTGCATTCACTTTCTCTCTTTCCTCAAGCAAGGGCCCCACCAAAGTTTAAGATGCCAACATTGGACAAGTTTGATGGCACGAGCTGCCCTAAAGCCCATCTGAAAATGTACATAAGAGCATTGCAACCCTTGGGAGCTGATGAAGAGTTACTAGCCCAAATGTTTCAAAATACACTCACCGGAGCTGCCCTACGTTGGTTCCTAAATTTGGAGGATTCTCAAACTCGGACTTGGGAAGATATGTGCCATGAATTTTACAAGAAATACAAGTACAATACTGAGGTGGACATCACCTGGCGAGACCTTGAGACAACCAAGCAAGATTCCAGTGAATCTTTTCATGCATTCATCACAAGGTGGAGGACAAAAGTAGCTCAGATGACTGTTAGGCCCAATGAGGAAGAACAATTGAACATGATTGTGAAGAATCTCCTCCCGACCTACAACAAGTATCTATTTGCTCGATACTTTCCCAACTTCAAGACCCTAATTGTTGCTGGAACTCAAATTGAAGATGCCATCAATAACGGTGGGATTATCCAAGATCCCATGGACCAACAAATCATTGCTACACCAGCATCTACCAATCAATCCAACTCTACTTCATGAGTTGCCAAGCCATAATGGGTTTTTCAAGAACTTTTTTTTAATTACAAACTTTGTCTGTTCCTTACATGTTTCCATTTTTCTCTTATCTTAATTTCATTTCTTGTTTGATTCATTTTGTTATTCATGCTTTGTTGATGGGAAAAAAAAAATTCAAAAAAAAAAAAAAAAAAAAAGTTAAAGAAAACTTTGGACTAGGGGCATTGGGATCTTTAGTGACATTTCCAACTCCCTTCAAAGCCCAATTGAAAATGGTTTCCTTGAGGACAAAAATTTCTATCAAAATGGACTTGTTCATGATAATCCTTCAAAAATTACAAAAATGCTTTTCTTCAAAAAGAAAAATAATAAAATAAAATCAAGGAAAACTTTCCCAAAAAAAAAAAAAATTCTTCCAACCAAGGGCATTGGGCCCTTTAGTGGATTTTCAAAAATGATGTAAGGCTTAACCTTCTCATCAAAGCCCATTCCACTTGGAAAGAGTGTGAGAAGTCAAAATTTTCAAATGTTATTTTCCTCAAGTACTACATGAGAATTCCTTTGGTAAAGCTTTTGCAAATCATAATGCTTAACAGGCCAACCAATCAATGTGCACCAAGAGAGAATTAATTTCATCTAATTCATGTAAGGATCTTTGCTGAATCACTTAGAACATAAGAAGAGAAGGTCCTAAAAGGCAATCAAAGAAAATCCAGTCATTAGAAAATCTCAACAAAAAGAGATTCCACTAGTCAGAAATTCTCAAACAATGTACACTCAATTCAAATCTTAGAACATTTTTTGTGTCACAATATTGGAGCATTCATAATTTTTATTCTAAGAGGAAGTTACTAAAAGAGTTTGAGTTACTGTGCCTATTAACAAGCCTTTCTAGGGATAGGAGGCCATCTTTGGTTTAGCCATATTATTCCTTGACACCCATTACAAATATTATCCATTGCTAGCCCATTTGAGCTATTAAACAGTTAGCCTTTTTTTTCATGAACCCATAACAACCTAAACCTAGGGTGGAAAAATTCGAGTGTGCATACTCAAATTTTATGCTATGGAGGACAATCTCATAGCTTCAATGAAGACATCAAGAAAAGCAGAGTCCATTAAGATTAGAAGAAACAATAGAGATTAGATTTGAGAATGCAGATCATAATACTCCATCAATGTGAGAAGACAAGAGTTCATCAAGCTGAAAGCTAAGAGATTCCATTTTATGGAAAGAGATGAGAGCTTATCAAGTTAGAAAGCATGAAGCAAAAAAAAAAAAAAAAAAATCCCGCTAGATTGAAAACCTAAAAGGACAATCTAGGAAAAAATTAGGGATAAAAAAAAAAAAAAATGGTAGATTGAAAACGGCAGTCTATGCAAAAAAAAAAAAAAAAAAAAAAAAAAAAAAAAAAAAAAAAAAAAAAAAAAATCGAGTGTGAGAGAGCCTGCTAGATTGAAAACCCGAAAGGGCAGTCTAGGCAAAAATTAAGGCACAAAAAATTATTTTGAACTATGGATGACCTGATCTTTCTTTTAAAAGAGGTACGTAGGCAGCTTTTTCGAGCACGGTCATATAAAAAAAAATCATTCATTCATTTGCTATCAAAGAAAGAGGAATAAAAAAGAACAAAAGAAGTCCAATTGGTCGAAAATCGAAGAGGCGGCCTAGTCACAATTTCCAAAAGAAGAGAAAAAGAAAAGGCGACCTTGTCATAGGTTTCAAAAGAAGACAAAAAAGAAGAACAAAGAAGGTTGAAAACTGAAAAGGCGGCCTAGTCACAAGTTCCAAAAGAAGAGGAAAGATTTGTCAAGATGAAAGTCTAGAGGTTTGAAAAACAAGCATGAAAGCACATTCATACAATAAATCAATGAAGAGAAAGGCAAAAAAAATCAATCACAACAAAGACCTCAGTACAAATTCAAATCAAATTTGAAAGCTCAAAAAAAAAAGTTGCCTAAGAAGAATACAAGGCAAACAAGCATGATATAACATTGATACAAATGATCCATGATGAAACAGTGAGCAGATGATAAGAATGATGAGAATTTCAGCACAATGTCAAGAAAGGGAGAAACAAGAAAATCCTTCTAATGCCTAACTTTTCAGTATTGCACATTTGAGGGGAATATCTACAAGGGATTTTGAACCTTTTTATATCATTTCTTTCATAACCCGAACCTAGCCTACATTACAACCCATGCATAAAGACCTCCTTGAAGTTTTGCTAGTCATAGGCACACCCTTAACTCTGGCAATATTTTCTCTTGGATTAAAAAGGAAAAATGCTTGAGGTTATCAAGCCCCACTGGCAAGTAATCTCCATGATACAGTTTCTTAAATTCTCAAATGACTTGAAAGAATTCCCTAATTGAGGGCACTCCCTTTTTGTTTGTTTCCAACAAATGTGACTTCCAAATTTGGAGCACTCCTCTCTGTTTCTATCCCAAAAAAAAAAAAAAAAAAAAGTGTCTCCCACACTTGAAGCACTCAAAAAAAAAAAAAAAAAAAAAAATTACATGACTCTCAAACATCTCTACATTTCATTTCTTTGATTGTCCTTAAAGACCTAATCCAACAATGTTTAAAAAGAAGAAGCAAATTTGATTACATGCATTCAATGACTTTGATCCTTTTTAGTCAAAAAGATTGACTTGACTCGTAAACAGTATGATATGCTAAAATAGTTGTTGAAAGGATTATCTCATGATCATTTGGGAATGAAAAAGAATTTTCTCAAAAGGCACCACTATTCACCAAATGGTTTTTCAAGAAGAAAATCAATTTCTTTCAAAAACAAAATTTTTCATGATCAAGTCCATTTTGAAATTGCAATGCAAGGTTTGGTTGGAAGCCATGATCATCTTTTGGGTGGACTAGATGTCTTCCCTATAGACTTTAACTATGTCTAAACTTGGTCCTCTTGAAAAGAGTTACGTAGGCAACCTGTTAAAGGCTTGGTAAACAATAGGCACCAAATCAAGACAATGACCCAAAATTGTTTGCAAATAGCTTTAATCTAGGGGCATTGGCCCATTTGCTTTTTTATCTGCATTAAGCATGCCTAATTTATGAACATTGGCCCATCAGTTTTCATATGCATGCTTTTCATCTATTTTTCTATGCAAGCATGTTTATACTAGGGGCATTGGTTCAAATTAACTAGTTTCTAACAAGCTTGAGAAGGAAAACTTTCATCTTTGCAGGAATTAAGCAAAAATCTCTCATTCATTTCAGCATTCAATACAGCTTCAAGTCCAAATCACCAAATCAACCAAGAAGTCTCACATCTCACATGGATCAACTAAGAAGTCTCTTGTCCCTTCGGGGACATCTGATAAAATTGGAACTAAGAAGTCTCCCACATCACACAAGGCTCGACTAAGGAGTCTCTTGCATTCATTGAAGTTGACTAGTACTGTCCAATATCTCAGGCTCTAGGGTTTGACAAAGTTTTTTTTTCTTGAAAGTCACAAAAAAGTGTTCAAAAAAATCCAATAAGATTTTCAAATAATTCATAACTTTTTTCAAGGAAATCTGAAAGTTTTTCAAAATTCTTACAAATTTTCGACAAAACCCATCAAGGTTTTCATACTTTATTTTCAAAAAAAAATAAATTTCTCAAAACCCAACAAGGTTTGTGAACAAAATCTTTAAAAAACCCAACAAGGTTTGTCAACAATTTTTCAAAACAAGGTTTTTCATGACTTTCTCAAAAAATCAAACAAGATTTTCAGAAAGTTTTAGCATCTATCTCAAAAAACTAGAAAAGATTTTCTAATAAAATTCTCAAAACCGACAAGGTTTGTGAACAAAATTTCAAAAAACCCAACAAGGTTTGTCAACAATTTTTCAAAACAAGATTTTCATGACTTTCTCGAAAAATTAACAAGATTTTTAGAAAGTTTTAGCATCTTTTTCAAAAAGTCGAGGAAAATCCTACAAGATCTTAAAACATCTATCAGAAAAAGAATGCTTGACAATGTTACATAGTTTTCACAAAAACCCAACAAGGTTTTTATCAAATTTCCAAAAGACATGACAAGATCATTCCAAGAATGCCCAACATGTTTTCACAGATACCAATTTTGAGAAGAATATCAAAATTTTCAAGAGAAAATTCAACAAGATTTTCAACAAGTTTCAACTTCAAAAATTTTCAAAAACAGATTAGTTCTTAGAAAATTTGCTAAGATCTTCATAAAAAAACCCAACAAGGTTTTTATCAAATTTCCAAAAGACATGACAAGATCATTCCAAGAATGCCCAACATGTTTTCACAAATACCAATTTTGATAAGAATATCAAAATTTTCAAGAGAAAATTCAACAAGATTTTCAACAAGTTTCAAGTTCAAAAATTTTCAAAAAACAGACAAGTTCTTAGAAAATTTGCCAAGATCTTCATAAGAAAACCCAACATGGTTTTATCAAATTTCCAAGAATGCTCAACATGTTTTCACAAATAAAAATTTTGGTAAGAATATCAAAATTTTCAAGAGAAAATTCAACAATATTTTCAACAAGTTTCAGGTTCAAAAATTTTCAAAAAAAAAAAAAAAAAACATGTAAGTTTTTAGAAAATTTACCAACATCTTTACAAGAAAACCCAACAGAGTTTCATCGGTTAAATTTCAAGTTGCAAAATTTGGTGTCTTTCTTTTACATTGACATTTGCTTTTCAAGCTTTGTCAATGAGGGGGATTCTATAGACACCCCGTTTTACAACTTGCATTTAACCAACCAGTAGATCTTCAGATTTGTGATGCAAAACGAATCTTGATGCTCTAACAATCATAATGGTATGTCATAGGTTTTGATTGGATCACCTGACCAAAAGTTATCATACAAACAATTTTCAATGATTATGGTTCACCTACACGATGGGTTTGATCACGTCCTATTTTAAACACATAATTTTGATTGGTTCTCACAAGAATTAATTTAAAATTAATTAAGTGTAATTTTTTATTGGATTTCATTTAAAAAAAAAAAAGAGAAATAATAAAAAAAAATTTTTAGGGCATCTTATCTGCTATTTTAAAAATTTTTGGAGATATGATCCATGAAAAATTCAAAAAAAGAAAAAAGAAAAAAAGCTCAAAAAACGTCATTATCTTCAGCAGCAAATTGAATCGTATTTTTGGCCTGGAAAATATCAAAATTTGGTTTTCTCTATTTCTATAAAAGTTGTAGAGAATTAAATTTCCTTTCAAAAAAAATCAATCCCGAATCAATTGGAATTTTGAGCAGAAAGTTATGGCCAAAATACGAAACAGGTGCAGAAGATAACACAAATGCAGAACATATTCACACATCTTTCAAAATTTCAAATGGGGATCAAACTCAAATTTGTTCAAGCTTACCTAATATGCTTATCCCTTCCTTTAGCTTGAGAAGAAAAGGTTTTTTTTTTTGAAAAATAAATAGGATAAGAAACAGATACATCCTGGGAAAATTTTCAAAAATGCTCAAGAAACGTTACTAGTTTCAGCAGCAATTTGAAACACATTTTTGGCCTAGATAACGTTGAAATTTGGCTCTCTATTTCTGACAAAGTTGTAGATAATTGAATTTCCTTTCAAAAAACACCCATCTCGAATCAATTGGAATTTTGAGTGGAAAGTTAGAGCCAAAATACGAAGCAGGTGCAACATCATTTCAAAATTCGAATGGAGATCAACACCAAATCTGTTCCAGCTCATTTAAACAGATTCTCTCCCCCCTTAGCTTCAGAAGAAAGCTAATAACTTAGCTTTAAAGCTAAGCCATCCCTTCCCCTATAAATAGAGAAGACCTCTTCTATTTTCTGGACCCCGAATTCCCTCTATAAAGCTAGTGAGAAAGCAGAAAAAGAAAAACTGTTGTGCAACCATTGTTCCTACTTTGGTTGTAGTTTATTAATTCCTTGATTTCTCCCTAGCCCTTTAAGTGATCACTTCCCCCCCCCCCCCCCCCCCTTTTTTTTTAAAAAAACTTATGTTCTATGCTGGTAAATAGTTAATTATGTTCTTAACTTTCTACACATGCTTGAATAAATGTTTAACAAGTCATTATTTGCTTCTTTTATGATATGCTTGGATGGACATGCCTATATGTCTTATTGTTATTCCTTTTACATGCTTAGATGAACACTTCTAGGCTAATACACAATTTTTCTCTTGAATGCTTAGATGAGCACTTCTAGGCTAAAACACAACTTTCTCTTCAATACTTAGATGAACATGTCTAGGTAATTGTTTTACTTTTTTAAAAATGCTTGAACGAACATGTCTAAGTATTTTGATTTTCTTTAGATAAACATGTCTAGGGATTTTCCTTTACATCTTTTCATAATTGCTTGGATAATCAAATATGCTCAAATGTTTTATTTTTTATTTGTTTCTCTTTGCAATTATGTTGATGACAAATAACATGACAACTTCGATTTTTCTTCACATGCTTAGATGAACACGTCTAGGTTAGGAATTCTTTGTTTACATTGATTTCTTGGATGAACATGCCATTACCTTAGTGCTTTCTTTACATTATCTAACAAGTTTCACTTTTTATTTCTTTTTTATGTCTAATTCCCCTAACACAGATTTGTTTACAATTCCTACAAATTAACATAATTGTATGACATATTGTTTGTATTTGTTTGACATGACATGACATGACATTGGCCACCTTAACCTAGGAGACCGGTTTTACCGGGCGAGACGGGTGCTTAATTCCTTCCTATCTCGTAAATTAGCCTCCGAACCAAGATCAAGGGTTCTAGACTATGCTTTTGCACATGTAATTTTACATTTTTTAGAACATAACTAGGAAATAAAGCAATGTAATTTACTTTTCTTAGATTGTATCTAGGACAAAAAGCATTGTAAATCTTTGTTACAATATTTGATGTAAATTGCAATATACATTAATACAACAGAAGTATTTTTATTGAAGGTTTTCTTATTTTTCCTTTTAAATTAAGTAAGTGGTGACTCCATGTAAAACCCTTAATCTAGGGGGGAGTACATTTCACAGGAGGATCTGAGGACAAAGGCGAGAGCTTCATGTTGATCAACCAATTCCGATGAAAAACATAAGTTTTATTTGTTTTCTTTTCAATTTTATTATGAACTAAATTTGATTTTCTAGAGCGTTGATGTAGTCTAGCAATGAACACACAATTTATTTTTTGAGTTATTTTATTTTTAATATTTTCATGATTGAGTGTTTAATTCTTATTCTTAATGCTTACTATTTTTTTTACGAATTATTGTTTATTCAATTGAATTACAATGAGACCGAGAGATGATTTGTTATTTTAGTTCTAGAATTAAACACCATTAGTTGAGTAAAAGTAGAGATGCTTTACCGCGACTAGTGTGATTTTTCAGAAAATTCAAAGTACGTAATGAGTCTCCAATTAATTAAATTCGCAGAGAGATATGAAATTGTTAGTTGTAGATATTTTTGATATTATTCAAGAGAAAATATTGAATACTTAAGGAATTTTTAATCATCAACAGGAGATTATTAGAATTTAATAATTAGGAAGAATAAATTGTGTGGGATTTGTTAGGTGAAATCATCTACTCTAGATCTATTCTTATCATATTTTTACACTTTTAGATTTTTATGCTTTGTTAATTTTTTTTATTCGTAGATTTATTTTTATCAAATAGTTTAATTTAATTCAGAGAGTAGAACGTTCCATTTATTTTCGATTTTCCAAATAGTAATTAATTTAGTGAATTTTGGTATTCAATAACATAGTTAATTCTTGTGAGTTCGACATTTGTTTTCTAAAAACACTTTACTACTTGTTACGATTCTGTGCACTTGCAGATTATTTTACGCGAACAAGCAACTAAAGCGATCTGAAGAAATTCATGAATTTCTTTTGGAGATTTGGGAATCCAAAGTGTTTTTTTTTTTTGGTTTTCCTTTGGATGTATCCATAGGTTTTCCACTACATCACCATATGCTTTTGTTATTTACTTTATTATTATTGCTTTTCATGTGGTGAATATTATTATGCGGTAATTAACATGTGCTATTCAGATTTACATAATTGATTAATAGGCATAATTTAGTATTTGAGCTTCACACAATATTTGAATATGTATTTCAATGAGCTTACCAACTAATTGATTAATTTATAAATACAAACAATAGGCTTTATATATTGTGTAACCATATTTGAATATTAAGATCAGATCGCCATATTATTATGACGAAAGAAAACAATTTTTTTTTTTTTTGAATTGTACTTTGGTTGGATTTAGATTTTTGAAAGGTTTTTTTTTTTTCTTGAATTTATAAAATTTTGAGATACATTTTGTGTTTTAAATATTATTAAGAGAAATGTTGGATTTTGCTATGATTTTTTCCCCTTTTTTTCTTTTATTAAAATTTTTTATGCATTTTCTATGTTTTGGATATTAGAGAGAATTTTTTTTTTTTTTTGAGAAAATTTTTTTCTAGAGAATAATTACCATTTTTAGCGACAAATGTTATTTAGGAATGGATATTTTTCCTACCTTACCTTTTAACTTCTTGAGATTTTTTTTTTTTTTTTTTTGGTGGTATTTTTGTATTGTAGATTATTATTATTATTATTATTATTATTATTATTATTATTATTATTATTATTATTATTATTATTTTTGAGAGTAAATGATAGTAGACTTTATTTATACAAAATTATGTAATACAATAGGAAAGAGAAACGATTGACATTCTTCTAATCAAAAAATAACCTCCTCATTCTATTTTGCAATACTAGCTAAGGCTAGAGCAACACGATTATATCACAGATGAAAGAAAAAATGAAAATTCAAAACTATCACAAATAAGTTTATTGTCTTCAAGAATCCAAGCAATTGCAAAAGAATAGATCTTCTCTTCAAAATTTTTAGATGCCAATAAAAACCAGTAAAGTGCCAAACAACACCCTCTTGATTTACTAAGACAATAATGTGATGTGGAGAAATTTTCATGTCGGGAGAGGAGGTTGAAGAAAAACACCCTCATGGATTTTTTGAAAGCCATTTCCAAGAGGAAAAATCCCACGTTTCTTAAATTCATTTTTCAAATAAAAATTCCATTGGTTTAGAAAAGCCATTTTTCAAAGGAAAAATCTGTGGTAGGAAAAGTGTTTTTCAATGAAAATTCCATGGGTTTCTGAAAGAGCATGGCATAGTGACATATGTTTAGTGTCTTAAAGTACCAACTTTTTGAATCACGTATGCATGAGCTGGGCAAATTTGTTTGCAAAGTTTTTAATTCAAGCTGGCCACAATTTGCATTTTGCCTAATTCTTCCAATTTTTACAAACTTCATTATCAGCCTTGTGAATATCGATTCGACACAGATGAAGAGTCGTTGGAAAGCTTGTAATGCCATTTTTTTAGAAAGATATCAAGTTTGTGGCTTTTCATTTCATATTTGGAAAATATAATAACAAGAAGAATGTAACACCAACTTTTGGCTCAAAATCACCCTTAGGGCAAGTTATAAGAACAACAATGTAAAGCCAAGTTTTGGTAGGTTATAAAAACAAGAATGTGGTACCAAAAACAATTTTTGGTCCAAAATCACACTTTTCTTATTTTCATGAATTCTCTTTGTTCGTCTGTAATTTTTGTACTTCGAACATGCTAAATTGAACCTTGTCACAAGATCTCTCCAATGACATCTTATTTATGTCAAATTGACATCATTTACACTGCGTTTGGAAAGGGGGGAAGTGGAAGGAAAGCAAGGGAAGGGAAGGGATTTCTTGTATTTGGATTATAGAGTAGAAAAGAAATGTATAGAAAACAAATCATCCTGGGACCACGTTTTGCAATCCGGCCAATTTGGGCCGAAAAGGAAGCAGCGAAACTCAAATAAAAAAGTGGAGCTACCTTTTTGACTTCTTACCGCTTGAATTTTCACTTTTTTCATTATCTTTTATATTTCTCTACCTAATTTACATGGGCATAAAAGTAAAAATAATAAAATTTTCTTTTCTTTTTTCTTTTCCATTTGCAAGTCAAATAAAGGATTACTTCTTCTTTCTCTTCTCTTGTATATCATGAAAATATTCAAGGGAAGTTTTTTCTTTTCCTTTTCTCCTCTCTTCTTTTCCTTTCACTTATTTCTTTTCCTTTCTCTTCTCTCAACTGCAACCAAACAAAGTGTTAACCGCAATTTGGTTGCAAATAAGCTCTAGGACACTTTTTCATTAAAATGACTTCTTTCTTGTTGTTTCCAATTTCATTATTTTCATGATATCTTGCTTGATTTAAGTCTGACCTTGACCCACGAGCAACAAATTTAAAGGGAATTCAATTCCCTTATACATGAGCTTGAACTTGTCACAATCAGACAATTGGATTTTTGGTAAATTTTGTCAAACATGTTTGTTAAGTTATGATTTTTCTCATAACATTTGTATTGGCTTATTCCATATAAAAAAAGTGTTGTAATTTAATTAATTTATTTCCTTATATTTTTGTGGGATTTTATTTGTAATGGGTTTAGTTCTAAGTGGTAAAGATTTGATCAAGACAGCTGAAGGTCACATGAGAAGCACATGCAGGAAGGTGAACAATTAGACCAAGTGTCCAGCTCAGTATAGCCTGCTGCGACTTAAATAATGCTCCAAAGTGCAGGATTGTAGTGAAGTAATAACTCGGTAAGTCCGAGGTTGAATCCAGAGTGAAAAGGGAATTGATTAACAAACCACAAGACAATAAAACTAAAATAATAAATTTTAATTGAAGAGATTTTTAATGGTTTAGTGAAAGTAATTTAAATTGAGAGAAAATAACAATATATTAAGGCAGTAAGATTTAGGGATCCACACACACCACATTTATTGATAGTCTTAACAATATTTAATTTATAACTCAACTAAAATTCATATGAAGGATGATCTTAGTCGGATGATTTAACAATAAAAACTCAAGAATTAAATGTCTAAGGCAGTTTCATGAAATTGATTGATTTTAGGCAAAACAAAATTAGTGAATTAGTTCACAGGGAATACTAAGCATTTAACATGCCCAGAGTCTACGATAAATGAAAGAATTATACAGAACTAAACACTTTTCTAGATGAGTAAAACAATCAAAAATATAAGTATTAAAACCAATAAATAATTGTTAAGAATATATCAATAAACGGTTGGGTTTCACCCCTTGCCTTAGCAAGGCTTCTAGCAAGCCATAACAAATAAAACTCTAAAAACTGTAAAAAAAAAAAAATAAAATAAAATAAACTTTAAGAAACCTAAATTATGTTCTACAGCAACTCTCTTCTGAATTTCGCCCTAAAGAGCCTTTAAATAGGTTAAGGAATCCTATTACAAGTTGAATTCTTGTTTGGAGAAAATCCCAAGTTTTTAGGCTTCACTTAATTGACGTTTTTGGCCAATTTAACTTTAGAATTCGGACTTTTGGTAAACTACAAAGTTGTAGCCTTTAAGTTAGCTTTCCAACCCAACTTGAATCATCTCAATTGGACATTTAAGCCGAAAGTTATGCTCCAAATACTAATTGGTGCGCAAGCTAGAATCCTAATCCGAATTGGACTTGGATTTGGTGTTGAATCTTTGCTCCAATTGGACTTGAATTTAATTGGGTTGGTCTTCTTTGACTTCATCATGGCCCTTATAAAATTAAAGTCCATTATATTTCTTCTTTACACAAATCCACTTATTTAATTTCATCATCCTGCCAAAAAATATTTATATATATATATATATATATATATTCACGCATTAAAATTCAATTAAACACAAAATTGATTATTTAGCATTATTCCAAAACCAAATATAAAATGAATGAATTAACTCAAAATAAGTATGATAATACTTTCTAATAATGATATAAATATGCAAAATTAAGCTATTATCATAGCCTGTCCAGGAGGGTAACTCGCGACTTGCACCAATTGCGAGTGACCCGCGAAATTCCCCTATTTTATTGAAAATTGTGACTTTTTGTATTCTCTTCACACATGCTATATATACCCTCATTATCCATAGAAATGATAAGGAGCCTATTGAGAAAAAAACCCTAAGAGAGGTTTCTACAACACACCCACCTTATTAGAGAGAGAGTTACTCATTCTTAGAAAGAAATCTTTGTAGTCTCTTCTCCTTCCCTCTCCCATTATTATACCCATTGAGAGGAGATTTATACCCAAACACTAACCACACCCATTCAAAGTGTTGAGAGTGTTTTTGGAGCTTAGGAAGCATTAGAACATGCCAAGGATGGCGGATGCAATATGGAGCTTATTGCGGGATTCAAAAAATTAGAGAAGACACGATTCGGTGTAATCTTGTTGGAGCAAGAAGCTTGGAGAGCTTAGGTGCATCGGGTAGATTAGGCTTGGAGGGTCTATTGCTATTTGATGATGTGGTAATCGTCAGTCGAGTAGGTTCATCCAAACATGTTAGCAACCTTGTCCCTGTGCCTGCAAGTGTCATAAAGAATCCTTTTTAGGTGGTCACCGATATGGTGCCTGCCACAGAGTCTCCGATAGTAAAGTCAGCGTATAGAAGCTTTAAGATATCAGAGCTATGGTGTATCTGTATATTAGAATGTGTACCTTGCTTGATTTTGAGGAGTGTTTATAAATTATAAGTATAATTTATAAATGAGAACAATATGAGCATAATTTATTTCCAGCAGCATGGTACCAGAGTTCAAAAATTCTAACACAACAGCAATCACATCTTTACCCATAATATGCCAAATTTTTTGGTAAAAGAAAGCATTCATACCGTCAGGTCTAGGAGCCTTTATTGGTCCCACTAGAAAAGAATAGGAAATGCTACAACCCATTGTTGTTCTTTTGACGATGAACCACTCCGGTACAACAAGCTAAAGTGACCTCTATGCTTCGTCCCCGGTGCGTAGGGCCGATCCCCGTGTGCTAGAGGGAGGACCAGAAAGTTTGTGTTAAGCATATAGTAGGTTTTTGTCTTGCTTTGATTTCCTCTGCATTGTATTCACTGGACAAAATGTCTAGCATATATGATGTAACTCTATGAGGTACTGTATTTAGACATTCTTCCATCTGCTCATGTCCAGCTAAAGTAAAGATAGACTCAAAATAATTTGTCACCACCCCAGCAATATCAATAATCTCCTCTATCCAATTCTGCTTTGGATCTCGAGTCCCTTGAATAAAATTTATTCGTTTTCTTTAGGAAGCTTTGGAGTGAAAGTACTTGGTATTTTTGTCACCGTGCTTGAGCCATGAAACTTTAGACTGTTGGTGCCAAAAAATTTCCTATTTGAGATGAAGGTCATCCAATCTATTGCCTACTTCCAAAAATTCAGCCTTATTCTCCTCTATTGGCTCACCATAAGTCAAGATCTCTACCTGTTTCTGCAAGCTTTTAATTTCTTCTAAATCAGGATGGGTTTTCAAAGAGCCCTATGCATGCAAACCTACTCCACATTCCTTTATTTTCTCCTGTATAGCAGCTAGAGCCAAGTTTGGTCCACCCTGTAAAGCCCAAGTTTCCTCAACGGTCTTCTCACAATCGTCCCATAATAGCCAGGATTCTTTAAACATAAATCCACGTGTACCCCTTCCTTGGAACTCCTTGTTTGATCTGGTCTGCATAATAAGTGGGAGATGGTCCGAAGCATGTGACACCAAGTGAGTTATTGGACGATTAGCCACAGGTCGGACCAATTGCTGCCTTGTATTAGCTCCTCCTAGTTTCTTGTTATTCCATGTAAAAGGGTAACCACAGAAACCCAAATCCACTAATCCACATGCGTCAAATGCTAGGCCGAACTCCTCCATTTGCTTGTAGGGTGGTGGGTAGGCACTTTGTTTTTAATTGCATATAAGATCACATTAAAGTCTCCAATACAACACCAAGGTCCATCAACAAAAGTAGAGAGATGGGATGACAGAGTCCATGATTTTATTTTCTGATTAGCATCAGGCCACCCGTAGAAACTAGTTAAGTACCACTCAAAACCATTGTCTTCAACCACTTTAGCCAAAACGTGGTTCTCAGTATAATTGATCACATCAAGTTGCACCTCCGGTTTCCAAATCAGAGCAACACCTCTTCCTACTTTCGGTTTCTTGACAATAAGTTTATTCCTGAATGGCAATTCTCTACAATGTTTTACAAAACCCTCTTTATCTAAGCGTGTTTCCACGAGAAAACACACCGTGGGAGCTTAATCCCTTACAATTTTGCAAAGGTTATGAACTGTTCAAAGATTCCTAAATTCTTGGTAGTTCCAACTTAATAGCTTCATTGTGCCCAACGGGGGTGGTTTGACACCCCGACCTTTTGAGTTTTTTGTGAAAGCTCCTCATCAATCTTCTCACACTTTTGTAATTGCTCAACATAGTCAGGTCCTGCGTTAAACTCTTTTTGCAGCGTGCCTCTCTTTCCTAGGACAGGCGGGTTGGTATTAGGTAAGTCATCCGGCCCACATAACATACGTGCTAGTCTTTTTCAGGAGGGCCGAGCTTCGAAGGATAACAACCCATCATAATTATTACTTTCCACATGTTCATCCACTCAACTCAAAACATGACCCTTCTCTTTCGACTTTAAGTCATCCATGTGGCTCACACAATTTAAATTCAAAATATGATAGTTATTACCAATCGAATTTGAATCTAACCATACCATATCTGTATCAAGGCTTCCTTCTTTTTCAATAATAATTCCATCACAATCCGAGATAATCCTGATTTGTTGGGTTTTCCTTCCTCACGTCTCTCATGTACAGTAGGGTTTTCCAACCTACGGACAACCTCCACCGTCCCCCCCTCAGGAACATTATACTCGTTGTGCAACTTTTCCTCTTCATGCACCTCCTTCAAAGGCCGTGGATCCTCCGAATCATGTCTGGATGATGAGATCGACCACCACTTGCTTTTAGCTACTCCCCATACTGACAAACCACTTTCTTTCCATGTTTTTTAGAACAAAGTAACTAGTACAATGCTTCAAATCATGTCCCAACAGTCCACAATAATGGCAATGCATTGGCAACCTCTCATACTTGAACGTAGTCCATGTTCATTGTCCATCCGAATCAGATAAAAAAACCCCCTTGTCAAACCGACTTCGTAATCGGGATGGCTACATTAACCAGCATAAATAAATTCTGCATATCCTGCTTACGCCTCCGTTCCACCTCTTCGACCGTTCCCAGATGTCGCCCCACCTCCGCTGCGACCTGAGGACAGACCATGTCAATGGGGGCTCCCCATATTTGTACCCACAGAGAAACCGACTTGAACTTCACATTCTTCGCCGTCATCCCCACTTCCCATTTGCGCAGCATCAAAACCTGGTTGTCAAACGTCCATGGACCTTCCCTCAGTACTCATTCCAACTAAAAATTTGTTTTGAACTTAAATTGGAACAAGTTTGATCCGACCTCGACTATCTGCACCCCATTCTCTATTCCCCATGCCTTCCTCAACATGTTTTGAGCCGCTCTTTTGTTAAAAGGCTTGCATGTAAGAAACTTACCAATTAGGCTTTAAGTGCAACTCTCTATTTCTTCTGGTCGACCCTCATTCGATATTGCTATGACTTCCTCTTCCTCCGAAGTCAACCTCATATTCTCCAAACTATTAATCATATCGTCCGCCATCTTACAAAGGACAAAGAAAAAGAAAAGACAAACCCTTAGGAAACCTATGGGAGGGAGGAGACTCGTAGACACACGAGAGAGAGAGAGAGAGAGAGAGAGAGAGAGAGCTCCTATAGCAGGAGAGACCTGAGTGAATAATTAATTTGAAATTTGAAACTATAAGAAATAAATTTTACCAAAAAACAAAATATGAAAAGTGAAAATATTATACACTAAAATAAAATTTTGAGGAATATAGACCATTTTAAAAGGGAATGACATCAATCCAACACACACAAGTACCCAAGTTTCTCACCACCTGCTAGTGTGGCATAGTGGTTGCCTCCTTCTTGATGGCTGTGCCAGGCACGGGTTCGAGTTCTCATACCCCATGGGTGTGGGGATTGGACTTTGGTTTCTAAAAAAAAAACGAAGTGCATGGGTGGAGTCCAAGTCGCGGGCACCATTATGTGCTGGTGGTACTCACAAGCGATGTATATGTAGGGTATAATCGGCTGTGATATCACACGTGAGCTACGCTTTTTGATTCTCAAAAAAAAAAAAAAAAAAAAAAACTCAAATTACAAATCACCGCCGGAGCAGGACACCCCTACTAAGTAACGTAGAAGAAAAGGACAGTGAGAAAGAAAGACAGGTAATTCTTGTTTTGCGTTTCGGCGTTTCCCATTTGATATTTTGTTCTCTCAGAATATTTTTGAATATTTGTGGCCTTATCAGTCTATGACACTTTGGTTGATGGTTTTTTTAAGAACGGGTTGGGTATTGAAACATTTGTAGAGGTCAACTTTACTATTTGAGTATAGATTTTTAGTGGTTAACGTTCTCTCTACTCTAATTTTTATTATTTTTCTTTTCACGGGTTCACTTAGAATCTCTCTGAATCTTTGTTATCTATGAATCTTTGAGTTGATTTGTCAAATTTTGATTCATGAATAAAAATATATCTTGATGATTTACTGAACTGTGAGAATAATATGATTTTTTAAATAATTTTTTAGAATAGACGGGAAGACAAGGCTGAACTATTGGTTACTATGTTGAAGGAAACCGTGGATTTGGCAATAGATCTAATCATTTTGAAACATTTTTTCTGTTGCTAATTATTATTATTATTTTTTGTGGAAATGGTTCTCTTGTGTTAAAAATTTGGAATTTGTGCGTTTAGGAATAGATACCCATTGCGGATGCCTTGGAGAAACTCCAGATTTCTTCATAAGATTAGATACTAACTTTTATTATTCTTGATCAGGAACATCTATATTTAATTTCAGCTCAGCAATATGATCATTGTTTGATAGTTTATCTTCATAGGCGACCCTAATTACTTTGTTGAGGGTCAATAGCTAATCCCATAATTTTGGGATTAAAGCTTTTTTGTTGTTGTTGCAGAATATTGCAAATTCTAAATGTATATTGGGAAAATGTTCCCATATCACTTTTGTGAGGCGAAGGTACAACATTATTGCCATTATCAATGTTTAGGTTCATTTTACATATTACATTTATGAGTAATTAACTTATAGTTGTTTTAATTTTTTTTTTTGAAATGCAGTACCTGAACAATTTGTGTTAGTAGAGATATAATAGAAGACTCATCTAAAAATACAAATCATAGACCCTAAATTTTGCTTTTAGCATCTGCATGGCACAATACTCATTAAAGTAATTTTGTTGTTAATAAATTTTGTTTCTTAATTCTAAATGTTAAAGAAAAATTTAGCTTTTAATTAAAGCAAGCCATGAAAGAATACTATGAGCGTTCTTTGATAGTGCTTTAAGTGTGCCTTGCACGTGCATCAAAACAAGTTTTTGGAAAAAGAAGTGATATAATGTGTACGATGTGGTTGATGATGTAACATAATACTCACCCTGCCCTCTTTTGTTTGTCCTGTTTGAAAAATCAAACTTTTTAAGAGAATATTATTTATTGTCTTGTATACTTTTTAAAATTGTGTAAGTTTCCAAAACTACACTTAAATAAATTTATCAAAAAATTGAATTATTAATTAATAAAATAGGAACATTAGTAAATTAATGACTTTTATTTTTAGAAACAGGACAATATTTTAGGACATCTCAAAATGGAATAGAGGACAAACAAATTGGGACGGAGGTAATAAAAACTTTGCAAAACTATATGCAAAACTTCCATTATTATATAAAGTATAGATACTGTCATACTGATATATAACAAATAGTTTATCACGCTGTAACATCCAAAACAGGTTTAAATAAAGCCATAGCACATTATTGGTCTAAACAAAGGTTTATCAAGCTCCCTAAGAGCTCCCTAGGACCCTTGCATTAATTTTTTTGCCCAGGTCTTTGATTCTTTGGCTGTCTCATCTTTCATTTCACCTCACTCAACCAATCTTACAAGCCAATGAGGTTTCACTATTTCAAACACAGTATATCCCATAGCTAACCCAGATACCAATCCACAACCATAGCCCATTAACACAGCCTTCCAACCACTGTTGCAAACATTGAACCATTGTCTTCTTGGACTATTGATGGTCTTGGTGGCGGTGACTCATCAGTGCTACATTTCATTGACAAGGGAACCCACACAGTCCTGGGTTCCCATCATATGAGATGTTTTGAAATGTACCAAATTGTTTTCCTTGAGGTATAGGTCCAGTAAGCAGGTTTTTTGAAAGGTTTAACACAGCCAAAAATGTTAGACTTGTTAACTGCATTGGAATTTCTCCAGTGAGCATATTTGAAGAGAGATCTAAGGATTCGAGTGCTGTCAAATTTGCGAATGATGATGGGATATGGCTGGTTAGACTATTATGGGAAATGTTGAGCATTCAATGAAACTTCAAGGTTCCAAGTGTTTCTGGAATTTTTCCATAGAACATGTTCCTCGATAGATCGATGATAGTGAAGATAGTTAAGATTTTACTTGGTGCAAGTTCATTCCCCTTCATTGCTATCTATTAGGATGGAGTCTTGGTACACCTGTACTATATAGTTCTCTGTAAGATCTGTCCCTGAAAAGCCAGAGTTAAGTATTCCCCTCTATATTTTGAACCATCTTCACTTTCATTGGTTGTCATTATAGCCTTCAACTGTTCAAAAAATTGAGTAGGTAAACTACCAATAAAATCATTGTGAGAGAGGTAATGAATCCGTAGTTTAGGGAAAAACATCCCACCAGTCTTATGGTTTCCAATGGGACCATAAAATTTGTTGGACCTCAAGATAAGAACTTGAAACTTCGGAAGAGCTTCCAACCAATATGGGAATGAATCATTTATCATGTTATTTCCCAGGTTTAGAAGTTCCAAATTTATACAGTTGACCACAGATTTTGGTAATATGCCTTCTAAGTAATTATCATTCAAGGCAAGAGTTCTCAACCTGTTACCTTTTGCAAATGTGTCAGGAATGGTGCCATGGAAGTGATTCTCTTGCAAATTCATCACTGAGAGAAAATTACTGATGTTTCCCAAACATGATGGAATTGTACCTCGCAAATTGTTTCTAGTGACGTCTAGGACTGTGAGGAAAGTTGAATTGCAAGCCGTATATGGGATCTCTCCACTAAATCTATTTCTCTGCATAAGAAAGGAATTCACGGAAGATGGTACAACAGGAAGCTTTCCATGTAGTAGATTAGAAGCAAAGTGAACAGTTTTAAGCTTTTTGAGATTTTTGAACATATCAAGGTCCACAATGCTAGTCAAGTCATTTGATGAAAGATCAAGATTGTTAAGATTTGTAAGTTTAGAGATAGACTTGGGAATAGAGCCATAGAGCCTGTTATGATCTAATGCTAGAACCTCTAGTGAATTGCTAAATTGAAATTCACCAAATTGACTAGTGAGTTGGTTAAAAGACAAGAAATCTGAGGTGAGTTTTGTGAGGTTGGTCAAAGTCGTTATATCTGAGGCCAACAAAAGTGAGATCCTTTATGTTTGAAAGTGATGATGGAAGTTGGCCAGTGAAGCTGTTAGTTCCATGTAAAATTTTGTCAAGTCTCGTGAGGTTCCCAAGCCACATTGGTAATGTTCCAGTAAAATTGTAATTTTATGAGATTCAAAAGATTTCTAAGGACTCTATGTTGATAACTAAAAGTTCAGGATCTTACCACTAAGATTATTGGCTCGTAGATCCAAGGAGGAAAGTTCCTTGAGATTTGAAAGGGATGACAGCATCTGACCACCAAAATGTTAGCTGATAAATTCAAGATGGTGAGTTGTGTAAGGTTACCAAGCCAGGTAGGAATCGGCTCACTAAAATTGCAACCACTCACAAGTCACAACCACTCACTAAAATGTAAGCTTGCCAGTTGATTTGGGTAATTCTCCCAAGTAATTTGTGTAAGGGGCATCCAAAACCCTCAAGGCGTTGCTTGAATTTACCATTGGAAAAAAATCATGTGAGTTCAAGATTATGTGCTAAACTGAGCTCTTGCAGTTTTGGTAGGCAGAAAATGTGATCAAGTAGCCTTCCACGCAAGAAACAACTGCTGAGTGTAAGGGATGTCAAAGTGGAATACAGATTCATTAAAGAACTCAATGAAACAGAAGACATGTCAACATGATCAAGATGAAGTTCCCTGATTTTCAACAAGCCTCTTCACAACAGATATTTCAAGGCTAACATTTCCATAGCCAGAAAGATCCAGTGAGGTCAATTTGGAGAGGCTTGGTAATTCATACGGGACTTGGCCAGAAAACATGGAGTAAGAAAGGTTAAGATATTTCAACCTTAAAATTTGTAAGTTACAAATTGGCCAAACTCAGATGAAATTGGCGAATGATTGAAGTAGTTGCAAGCGAGGTTGAGATGTTGCAAGTGAGGAAGATGAAATAGAGAACTTTTGGAAGGTACGGTGCCATAAAGCCAGGAGGTTAAGGCCAATCACATCTCCCTTTGTGCTATCACACCTAACCCCGTCCCATGAGCAACAATCAGTGTCCTCCTTCCAAGACTTCATCTTTGGATAAGAAATAACCGGCTTCCTCACAAACGGAAGAAGCCTCTTTTGAAAAAGAAAATAATTGCTTAAATTGCGGCAATGCAGAACTCTGGTGTTGGGAGCACAGTAGTGCTGAAGAAAAGGAGGAAGAAGAAGTTGACGATGAAGAAATGAATTGAGAAAACAAGAGCAGCAAGATATAAAAGAGTTGAGAGAGCCACCTTAGTCTCCTCATCATTCCTAATGAGATAATAAGCACATATGACTTTCGTGAGTAGAGAGCTGGAAGGTAAGTATTTTATAGGAAAAACCCACGAATTGATGATAACTATCTCTTGTTCACGCAGCATGCCTGTTGTGCACGCTTCTATGATAAATCATTTTCTATCTTTGAAAGACGGTGAAATTATGACTTTGTAAACGATGGGGGAGGCGGGCGGGACATTAGGTGTGTTTGGAGACTTATTGATAAACAAGACTTGAATTTTTTTTTTTTTTTTTTAGAAGAAAGCCTTGACTCTGAGTACGAAGACTTGAATTTGTAAGTTGGTTTCCTTTTTTTGAAAAAACTGATGGGTGGTTATTAGAGACTAAACAAGCACTAAGGAAGGGACTCAGCTGGGGTCCTATCATGGAAAAAATGGGGTGTATGATCACTACAAAAAATTTTATTTAATTTTTTTTTTCAAAGGTTGATACCATTGAAAAAAGTACTAAAAACCAAACAAATTTAAGGCTTTTAGTGACTGAAGATAACAATATGTTGAAAAAACTCAAGTTTGTTATAGTGGACTGCAGATATTTGACTAACAGTGAAACACGCACCATGTTGGGGAAGAAAGCTGCACATAAGTTTTTTAGGCGAGTACCACTGCTGAGTCCCTTTCTTAGTGTTCATTCACTCAAAAAATTCAAGATAATACTGATAGCAATTAAAAATCATAATAAAGACTTATTAATGTTCTTATACTTCCATTTCATTGATGTGTTTCTTCATAACTAAAAAAGTACCCACTACTCAGTATATGCTAAAGTGTGTCTATATGAGAAAATATATCATTGCATAGTTTATAAGGTGTTACGAAAAAAAAAATAAAAAAAGGAGAGGAAGAAGAAGAAGAAGAAAGAAGAACCAGTGCAGTTTATGTGACTAGTTACTCCAATATTTACCACATCTAGTTTCACGAGGATACAGATGAGGACCTTTATAAAAAAATGAAAAATAGATTATGGTAGTGACTCGCATTTTTTCACCTTTTAAAAAATACTAAAATCTCATTCTGCATAAATGGTTCATAATTTAATGTGAGTAATTTTTGGGCTTCATTGGCTATATTTTGGACAATATGCTATTTTACATTAGCTGGTGCTAATGCTCTAATCCATATTGAATATCTTGCTAGCTTAGCTTTGGTAATTCTTGTGGTTAACAGCCATTACCTTTGTAAATTCACACTTGCTTGACAATATTGGGGAAGACTTTGATCTCACGAATGGTGGTTTTTCTCAACACATAAGACCTCCTGAACGTAAAAACAACTGTGGATGAATTGTTAAGGAAGATGAATAGATTTTGGTTGATAAATGTCTTGAGTTATACCATAAATGATAGTATTACATTTCAGGTGGAGTTCCTGAGTATTACTGTTGGCTTCTTTAATCCCTCTCTCGTTCTTATAATTACTAGGAGTAAAATAAAACCCACTGAATGCATTTCTTTTTCAATTTCTGAATTCTTGTTTTAGGAATTTCTGTTAAAAATATTCTATTCCGGCATTCAGTAGAGAAGACCAGAGTATGTGAAATAACGCAAGGCCGACCTTAAAACTAAATCAAACATGCCAGACACTGACAGTCTCAAAAGAAACAAATAAACACATGAAATACCCTCAAATACATAGATAGAGACCATGAGAACACAAGATACCCCAGGGCTAGCTATGTCCAATTTGTCACACAATCTCTTGACAAACAGACACAGAAAAGTTAAAAAAAATAAAAGTTGAACATATCTATCCTAAGAAGAAGAAAATAGCACCTTAATTCATACAAGCATGATCCACTCCCTCATTAGCCACCATTCGAATGCCCTGATGTAATTTAAAGGCTCACAATCTTCTCTCACTGCTAGTAGAGAATAGGGTCTTCATCACTTTCTACTTACCTTGCAAGTTTATAACACAGAAAAATTATAGAATACACAACCTACTAATATTGTTTCTTATTCTAAGATATGTTTATTTGAAATCATAACATAATATAATTCTAAACAGAAGTTTGTCAAGCTCACCTAAGACCACCCTTGAATGCATTAACTTCTTCTTCGCCCAAGTCTTTTATTATTAGGCCTTCTTGTCTTTCCATTTCGTTCTCCTTCAACAAACCTTACAAGCCAACGAGGTTTCTGTTTTAAAAGCAACATATCCCACAGCTAATCCAAACACCAAGCCACATCCATAGCCAATTAACACAGCCTTCCAACCAAATCCACTTGCAAACATTGAATCATTGTCTTCTTGGAATATTGATGGTGGTGGCAGTGGTGATGCATCTTTACTACATTGCTTAGACAATGGGAATCCACAGAGTCCCAGGTTACCATTGTAAGAGTCATTTTGAAATGTAGCAAATTGTTTACCTTGTGGAATGGGTCCTGTGAGATGATTTTGTGAAAGGTTTAATAAAGCCAAAAAAGTTAGACTCGTCAATTGCATAGGAATTTCCCCAACAAGCCTATTTGAAGAGAGGTCCAATGATTCAAGTGCTAACAAATTTTCCAATGATGATGGTATAGAGCCGGATAAGCTGTTATGGGAAAGATTAAGCAATCGGAGAAACTTAAGACTTGCTAGTACCTCTGGAATCTCTCCTTGGAATTTGTTACTTGATAAATCAATGGTTGTGAAGATGGTCGGGATTCCAAGTGGTGGAGTCTCCAAACCTTTCACTGTCACCCCTACTGTATATTTATAATAAGTTGAACCCGCCATATCATGAAAATAATTTTCACCCAAATATTCCAATTCTTGCTTACCCTCATCATTAATCATCATGGCTTTCATGTTTCCAAAATAATGACTTGGTAAAAGACCAGTAAACTCATCGTGAGAGAGATCGAGAATTTGTAGTTTAGAGAAAAACATCCCACTAGTATTATGAATTCCTATGGGGCCGTGAAATCTATTGGATCTTAGGACAAGAACATGTAGCTCAAAAAGTGCTTCCAGCCAATAGGGAAATGAACCATTTATCTTGTTAATTCCAAGGTCTAGAACTTCAAGACTTTTACAGTTGACCAAAGCTGGTGGCAATAGTCCTTTCCAATTGATTTCCATTAAAGCTGACAGTGTTCAATCTTGTGCAATTTGCAAGTGTTTCAGGGATGGTTCCTTGGAAACTATTCATACTCAAATCTATCACTGACAGAAAATCGCCCAAGTTTCCTAAACACCGTGTAATCATACCACCAAAGTTATTATCGGAGATATCCAATATGGAAAGGCCACTTACAGTGCAAATCCCCAAAGGGATTTCCCCAGACAATCTATTGTTTGAGATTGAAAAGAAGTCCACCAAAGATGGTGGAATAGGAAGCTGTCCTTGTAGTAGATTTGCACGAAGGTCAACGAACCTTAGATTCTCCCATTGAAGTAGCTCTATACTTGATAAAAAGTTGTAAGCAAGATTTAGGAACATCAGATATTTCCCAGTTCCGAACTTGTATTCTGGGATTCGGCCAGAGATCTTATTATCAGAGAGGTCTAAATGTAAAAATGATGTATGTAGGAAATTTGGAAAATTAGTGATGTTGCAAGAAGCTAATTCCAAGTTTTCAAGTGCGGGGAAGGTATGACTAAAATTTTTGTTGATGCTTACTGACAGACTATTATGTGAAAGAGCAAGAGTGCCTATTTTTTTAAGCTTTGTGAACATTTCAAAATTCACAATTCCACTCAAGTTTTTTGATGAAATATCAAGTAGTGAAATATTCACAAGATTGGAGATTTGACTCTGGAATACAGCCATGTAGCCTGTTATTATCTAATGTAAGAAACTGTAATGAACTGCCAAACTGGAATTCACAAAAGTTACCAGTAAGCTGGTTATCAGACATGTAAGCATCCGTGAGTTTTGTGAGTTTGGGAAAAAGATCGGGAATTTCACCTCCAAAGTTGTTTTGACGGAGGTCAATAAGAGTGAGATCCTTTAGGAATGAAAGTGACACGGGTATTGTTCCTGCAAAATTGCAATTTTATGAGATTCAAAAGATTTCCATGAACTATGCATAGCCAACTAAAAGTGATGATGAGATCTTACCACTGAGATTGTTGTTAGATAGATCCCAGCGAGAGAGCTCTCTGAGATTTGACAGTGATGATGGTATCTCACCACTAAAATGGTTATTTGATATATCTAAAAGAGTGAGTTGTGTAAGGTTACCAATAGATGCAGTAACTGATCCAGTAAAATTGCATCCATTCAATACCAATTGCCTCAAGAATTTTAGATTGCCAATTGATTTCGGTAATTCTCCTTAAAAAGCCGTCTTAGATAAATCCAAGAATCTTAGGGGATTGCTCCAATTTGACAATGGAAAATCCCCCGTGAGTTCAGAATTATCAAATAGATTCAGCTCACGTAGGTTTGGTAGTCGGAAAATGTTATCCGGTAACCTCCCTAGCAATTCACAACGTTTGAGAGAAAGGGACATCAAAGAAGAAGAGAGATTCTTGAAAGAAGTAAGCGAAACAGAAGACATGTCAATAAGATCAAGATGAAGGTCTCTTAGCTTGGTCAAATTCTGAACAAGCCTTTTAACAACAGAGGTTTCTAGACTAAGATGAAAGATGGATAAATCTAATGAGGCCAATTGGGAGATTTGAGATAATTCATATGGGACTTGGCCAGAAAATGCAGAGTTAGAAAGGTTGAGATAACTCAAGCTAGCAAATTGACCAAACCGAGAAGAAATGGATGAAGAATTGAAGTCATTCAAGGCGAGGTTGAGATGTTGTAGGGGAGAAAGAAGAAAGAGGGTACTGTTGGAAGGGATGGTGCCATAAAGCCAGCTACAACTGAGGTCAAGGCCAATCACGTCCCCCCTCACACTGTCACAAGTAACTCCATCCCATGAGCAGCAATCAGTGGCATCCTTCCAAGACTCCATCTTTGGATAAGAATGATGACCAACTTCATCACAACCGAAAGAAGCATCTTCTGAAAAAGAAAACAACTGCTTAAATTGGAGCAACGCTGAGCTCTGGTCTTGGGAGCGCAGTAATGCTGAAGAAGAGGAGAGAAAGATGATGATGTAACTTCAGAATACAAGAGCAGAAAGAGATACAAGATTTGAGAGCGCCACATTAACCACCTCATCATTTCTAGTGAGATATGACTATCGTGAGTAAAGAGCTGAGAGGTTATTTTATAGGAAAAATTAGGAATTAATGATAAATACCTCATTTCTTGGTGACCTCATTTATATTTTTCTAAAAGCTGAAACGTAGTATTTATTGTTACTACACTCTAGTCAAGTTATATTAGCATTCATGTCATTATCTTTTTTCTTTTCAATTTTCCTATAATTATTTTTAACATTTATTTTTTTAATATTTACACTTTTTCAACTTTTCTCCCCCCTTACGTTTTTATTTCTCCACTACTTCTCTAACCTTTCTCTCTTCCTTATCTTTTCTTTTCCCCACTACTTTTTACATTAATATCATTCTTCCTCTTTCCCTTCATCTTCTTTTATTTTTGTCTTTTCTTATTAACGCATTCTTATTATAAATTTGTCATTACCCTCTTCCATTCTATGCATAGTTTTAATTTCCTCACCAAAAAAGTTCTCTCTCTCTCTCTCTCTCTCAATTTTTTGGTGGATTTTTTTTTATTTTTCTTGTATCTCTGTTTTAGGTTGATAATTTTTTATATTCCTTAAAACTCTACTTTAGATTAATGCGATTTAATTTTGTTTTTTAATTTTTAATTTTTAATTTTTTGGTTCTCTTTGATTGTTAAATTTATTATATTGCGTTATAAAGAATTAAATATAGCATATAAAAATATAATATATTTTTTATATTCTTTAAAACTCTACTTTAGGTTAATGTGATTTAGTTTTGCTTTTAATTAAAATTTTTTTTTTTTTGGGTTCTCTTTGATTGTTAAATTTATCCTATTGCGTTATAAATGATTAAATATAGCATATAAAAATATAATATTATTGTATTACATAGCATGATTTGGATAATTTGGTATTTATTGTTTTTTTTTTTTTTTGGTAAATTGTTTTTTTTTTATTCTTTTTGATTGTTAAATTTTATCCTATTGCATTATAAAGAATTAAATATAGCATATAAAAATATAATATTATTCTATTACATAGCATAATTTGGATAATTTGGTATTTATTCTATTACACATCATGATTTTTTTATGGTGCTCAATTAGATGTTAAACTATGAGACTTTACTAATTTTTGTTTATTTTTTAACCCTTTGTGGTGGACAAAGTATTCTTAATAGTTGTATTAGAAGTACTCTATAATGCCATTTATTTAGAGAAAAGTAAAGGTTAGCCAAACAAAAATAATTAGATGGATGACAAATTTTAGCTTTTGCAATTTGAATTTAATTGTTATTATTATTTTATAACAATGCATATATAGAAATTTAATTCTTAGATTTTGCTAATAATTGTTTATTTGATAATATGTTTGGGTGGATGACATTACAATTTCTGCAAAGAAAATAACCTTAATAGATTATCAATAACAAATTGTTTTTCTTAATTGGTCCAATTAATCATCGTTAAATTTATTAACATTTTGGATTGTAGCAGAAAAAATATGGATTGAGAAAGTTTGTTTAAAACTAAAAGAATAATTTCCAAATTTCATATTCTTTTTAATTAATCACAAAATGTTATAAATAACTTTTATTAAAAAAATGAATATTTTCCTTAATTTGCCTTTTGAATTTTTGAAAAAAAAAATTTGTATTGTTTTCATTTTGGTACGACAAAATTTATATTTATGATTTATGATTGTTTTTATATTACATTATTCTTCATTAAATTAGTTTAAATTGTAAAAAAAATAAAAATAAAACCACCATAAAAATGATTATCACACGTAACGCATAAGTTTGCGGCTAGTTTTTAAAATGTTTGATCAGTTTCTGAGGATAAGTTGGTTGGTTTTTTTACTTTCAGAACGATGGGGCAGGGGGCTGGATTGGTTTGGAGAATTAATTGCAAACTACTATACATTTTATGAAGTTTAGGACATGGAAATAGACACGTAATTGAGAAGACTTGGCTCGTTTGCTTTCTTTGGAAAAATGACAACAGAGGAGTGGTTAAGGTGGGGCGTGTCAATTTTGACTCTAACAGTGAAACACGCATCAATTTGGGAAGAGAGTTGCATAGTTTTTTTAGGCTATTGATGACATTGTGACGTAAGATGCCTTTCAAGTTTTCCACCTTTAGCAAGGGCCTCGCTGCTGAATACATCTCTCCATCACAAAGTGCCTGGGGTCTAAATGAGGGGAAATTATAATGTCTATATGGTGGACGAGTAATGTGATTTATTATTCTACTAAACAATTGTCGTTTGTTTGAAATTGTTAATTAGAAAATTTTTTTAAACATAAATTAATTACTGATTCAGCAATTTTAAACAAGTGGAATTTTTTTGTGGAATAGTGGACAAGTCACGTGGTCCACTAGAGAACTCTATAATTTATCCTAAAGGAGGAAGAGTTCCTGTGAGATTAGAAACATGTTATAATTATCTCTAAGAAAAGAAAGAAATCTACTTACTATGCTCCCATAAAGATAAAAAAAATATAAAAAGTTTACTTGCTGAGCTATCAACGAAATCAAGTACTTTCTTTAAAAAAAAAAAAAAAAAAAAAAAAAAAACCCTAAATCAAGTAGTCCCCATTCAATAAAGAAACTCAGGCATAGTAAAAAAAATTCATTTGAGACACTTGTAGTTGTGTAAGAGTTCTTTAAATAAAATAAAAGAAAGATACTCCATCTTGCAATGAATAAGAGGAGGCATGTTTTTCGTCTAATTAAAATTTATGTGATTTCATAACTAAAAGAGTCCAAAAATCCACTACTGAGTATATGCTGTGTGTCTATATATATATATATATATATGATAATCAAGATTCTCTGTCTAGAGTAACAAGGGAATAACACTCTACCCCAATCTTAAAGTGAAAAAACCCTCAATTCCTAAAGAAAATATTATTTCCCTCCTTCCATTAATAGTGGTAACATAATATATTCTAAATTTTAAAAAGATTCTCTTTACAAAACTTTAAACATGCTTAGTGAAAACATAGCTAATGGAATTTAGGATAAAAAGACAAAGGTTTTCCAACATTAATGGCCTGTTTGAATTGAGGGAGGAGGGAGAGGGAGCAAGGAGGGAATAGAATAGAGTTAGCCAAAAATTAGGCTAATTTCCACAGAGTGTTCACTGAAGTTTTGAGAATGGGAATTACAAGTTTGGGGATGGGTTAGGATCCAATGCTTTATTCATCCCAAAATATAAATACTTAAAATTCAAACAGTGGGATTTTTTTATTATATTTTATAGAAAATATAAACAATGGGATTTTTTTTTTTTAGGATAACAACCGAATCTATATCTATATATTACTAAAAGCTGAAACGTAGCGTTTAATACTGCTGCTCTCACGTTGTGCCACATCAGCTACCACATCATTTTTTTTTTTTATAAATATAATTTTTCCTACAATTTTAAAATGATTTTTACAATTTTCAGCCCTATTAAATGCAGCCCACTACTTATTTATTTACTTCCACTATCACCCTATAATAAATCCAACCCACTACTTATTTATTTACTTCCACTATGACCGTATAATAAATCTGTATAATTAATCCAGCTCACATCTTATTTATTTAGTTCCACTATTAAGCCCAACCCAAAGCTTTTTCAGTTCAGTTTTAGGGTTTTGTGTGAGCCTTTTCAACTTAAAGGAAGAAAAAAAAATTTTTTTTGAAGCATTTCAAGCTTTAGGGCCTTTTTTTTTTTCCAATTTTCTTGAAATTGTTTTTAACATTTATTTTTTTTAATATTTACACCTCTCCAACCTTTCTCTCTTCCTTCAATCTTTCTCCCTTCCTTATCTTTTTATCTTCCCACTACCCTCTACATTAATACCATTCTTCATCTTTCCCTTCATCTTCCTTTATTTTTGTTTCTTTTTATTCACACACTCTTACTTTAAATTTGTCACTATCTCTTTTATTCTATGCATAATTTTCCCTCATCTCTCTCTCTCTCTCTCCAAATTTTTTTGTGGATTTTTTTTTTCTTGCATCTCTACTTTAGGTTGATAATTTTTTATATTCTTTAAAACTCTATTTTGGGTTAATGCGATTTAATTTAATTTTTTAAATTATTGCTGTTTTGTTTCGTTGTTTTTTTTTTTTTTTTTTGTTTGATTGTTAAATGTTATCATATTGCGTTCTAAAGAATTAAATATAGCACATAAAAATATAATATTATTCTATTACATAGCATAATTTTGATAATTTGGTATTTATTCTGTTACATGCATGATTTTTTATAGTGCTCAATTTAGATGTTAAATTACAAGACTTTACTAATTTTTGTTTATTTTCTAATCCTTTGTGGTGGACAAAGTACTCTTAATAACTGTATTAGAAGTACTCTATAATGCCATTCATTTAAAGAAAAGCAAAGGTTAGCCAAATGAAAATAATCAGATAGGTGACAAATTCTAACTTTTGCAATTTTATTTTAATTATTATTATTTTATAACAATGCATGTATAGAAATTTAATTCTTAGATTTTGCTAATAATTGTTTATTTAATAATATTTTTTGGGTGGCCGAAATTATAATTTCTACAAAGAAAATAACTTTAATAGATTATCAAAAACAAAATTTTATCCTAATATTGGTTCAATTAATCATTGTTAAGTTTTATTACTTTTTTTTTAGTTTACGTTTTTTTGGTGTTTTGGATTGTTCCTATATTGCATTTATGATTGTTCCTATAATAAATAAAAAATATAATTATGAAATACATTACTCATTATTAGATTAGTTTAAATTGTAAAAAAAAATAATAATAAAACCACTATAAAAATAATTATTACGCACAACGCACGGGTTCGCGGCTAGTTTCATTAAAAAACAAAAGCTATACAAACCATACAGTTCGAGCTAGAGGAGACATCTCTAAACGAAAATAACAACTGAGACTACATTATAATAAAACTGTTAGATCTAAACCATCTGCCATATTTATATAATTCCCCATAACAACAAACAAAGTTAAAATGAAAGAATTCCTATGCAGAACAACGCCCAAACGTTTAGAGAACTTCAACTAAAGCTACCAAAATTTGCTTCTAAATATTCTTAAGTGTGGGCAGTAGCAGATTTGGCTAGGGAGACAGGGTTAGGTCACAGCATACCTTGTCGAACTTCGTTGTGCTTATTCCAAATCATCCAACTAGTTACAAAAAATATTGTAATCTCCTGGTATCAATTGTTGTGCTTATTCCAAATCATCCAACGAGCTTCGTTGTACTTATTCCGAAGCTACCAATTGTTTGATTAATTGCATAGTATCTGAGTTATTTTGTTACTCTTTTACTGGATTTTTTTTTTTTTTTTTAATTTTCTACTTTTCCTTTTCACTAATGGTTTTTTCCTTGATCATTGGTTACCAAAGTACAGTCTCTATCACATTGAAATACAAAATTGATCATATGTTCTCTTTTTTCATCACTTTGGTTTGTTTTGAGTTATGTTTAATATTTAGTTGTATTTTGTAGTGGGTATTTGAATTTCACACAATATTTGAATTTGTATTTCAACGAGTATACCAACTAATTGATCAATTTCTAAATATAAACAATAGGCTTTATATATTAAAACCACAACACCATATACACATACGACCACAAAAATTATTATATCAAAAGAAAACAACATTTTTTTTATATAGTTTTTTCAGTTTTTTTTTTTTTTAATTTAGTTTTTGTTGGTTTTAGTTTTTCAAAAAAAAAAATTTTCCTGAATTTATAAAATTTTTAGATACTATTTTTGTTTTTAATATTATTAAGAGAATGGTTGGATTTTGCTATGACATTTTTATGTTTTGGATATTTGAGAGAAAAAATTTGAAATAATTTTTCTAGAGTATAATTACCAATTTTAGTGATAAATGTTATTTAGGAAATGGTATTTTTCCTACCCTACCTTTTAACTTCTTGAGAAAGATAATTTTTTTTTTTTTTTTCATATTGTAGATTATTAATTAATTATACGTACATATACATGAAAAAATGAATTGAAAAGTACATTTCATCTTTTGACTTTCATACACATATTTTTATGTATCAGTTATCTAGGTCAACATACAAAATCTCAACGATTAGGTCAACATACAAAATCTTCACTTGAAAAGCTTGATAGAAATATATTAGGAAGGCAAATCTCAAAAACAAAATAACTATTGTTAAATAGAAAGGAAAAAAAAATGTTTTCATAAAAAATGTCAAGAAAAGAAAGCTCTTAAGACAAATCAATTGAATTTTTATACTTCAGTGTTTTACAAAAAATAAATTCTGGACGTAATTTCTTAATTTCACCAGCTATGGAAACCAAAGTTCTTCTCTATTTTTTGTTTTTGTTCCATCAGCTCAATGTTTGCTTACTTTTCATAATCGGATGTAGCTCTATATAATAGAGTTTAATTAGCATACACAATCCTTGGAATTTTTTCAAGTGGGTGAAAATTGAAAGGTTAACTTGAAAATAAAATCAAACACTATGAAGAGTCAAAATGAAAATTTTGAAACATAAAGGGCCAAAATGATAACAATCCCAAACTTTAGGGGCGAAAGTATACTTTAGTCTTTATTTTCAAAGGATGGTTAAGGTTTCATGAATTTGGAAAATTTTTTTCTAAGTGATGAGTAGCTCCAGGGATATCATAAAAACAAATTTCAAGAGTAAAAATTCCATGAGTTTTAAAAAAGTGTTTTATTAAAGAAAATTCTCATGGTGTTTTTGAAAGCTATTTCCAAGAGGAAAAATCCCACGTTTTTATAAATTCATTGTTCAAAGGAAAAATCTATGGCTTAGGAAAGTGCTTTTCAATGACAATTCCGTGGGTTTTTGAAAGAGAATTTTCAATAGGAAAACCCCATGAATTTTTAGAAAATCAGTTGACAAAAGAGAATCCCTGAACTTTTGTACAATCATTTTCTAGAGACGGCAGAGATGAACCAGTTGCCTGGCCGTTTCAGCCCATTTTTTAAATTTTGAGGTCACATTTTTGTGCACTTAATTAGAGGCCTTTCTAAACTCTGATTTGCTCATTATTGAGCCAAAATGGGCATTTGCCGGCCCCTTTAGCCCAAAACAAGTAGCAAAATGCCTTTGTTCTAAAACTATCTAGCAAAATGCCCCTGTTTTGAAACTCGATTTAATGAAAAACTCGATTTTCTAAAAATCAAGTTTTTCATTGAAACTCAATTTTTTAGAAAATCGAGTTTAAAAGAGGAGCATATGGCTAAATAATTTCAAAACAATAGTATTTTGCTACTTATTTTGGGCAAAAGGGAAAAAAGCCCATTTTGGCCCTCATTATTGGTACCGTTGGAAAGCTTGCGCATCATATTTTCTAAAGATACTAGTTTGGTGCAATTTAGTGTTTTGGTTATTAGAAAGTTATTCAATTGGGTTTGGTTCAAATGGGATAGTTTTAAAGTTGATATTTTGTCTTCCTCGTGCAAAACTTCGGTGAACATCCAACAAAACAATATGTTCTATGGCATAGTGTAACATGCCTAGTGTCCTAAAGTCCCGACTTTTTGAATCACCTATGCATGAACTACGGGAAATTTGTTTGCAAAGTTGTTAATTCAAGCTAGTTTTGGGCCACAATTCATGAGTTTTGCCTAATTCTTCCCATTTTTACAAACTTCGTTCTCACCCTTGTGAATATTGATTTGACTCAAATGAAGTTTCGTTGTTGTTTGTTCATTTAGACCCCTGTACACTCAGATTATTTAACCTAATTAATTAACCAAGTTGATACTTAGGATTATTATGCAGATTTAGGTTAGACACAAACAATCATATCACTAAGTGAGGAAAAGTAAAGACAAGGGATATGATGACCCAGAAAAACCAATGAAACGTCCAGTTTCAAGGTAAAAAACCTGGGCAGGATTTAACCTAAACTATCCTCAAGGTAACAAATTCATATATAGAGTGGAAGTTTTACAATTAGATTTTTCCCTAAATCTATAGTTATTTCTTGTAGTACTTACTCATGTGATCACACACAGCTTTGAATTCACAGAATCTTCTATGTGAATTTGTCACACACAAACACCCCCATTTGTGACTTTGAGATCCCACTCAAAGTTTTAGATCATCAATAGTTGTTAATCATGTAGCAGCAACTTCTACAACACTGGATCTTGAGTTTCTTCAAAGAGTAACACCGGTAGAAGATTTTAGAAAGTTTTGGGTACAAAAACCCTAAATCTACAATTAGAGGCACAAGATACACTCTTCTCTCTTTAAAAAAACTCTTTTAAAACGTGCCTTAGGGTTTCCTTAAATACTAAGAGAATTAGATCTGAAACCCTAATCACAACATGGGCTTAATTAGCTGTTGAGCTGAAATTAAATTCTACAGAAATGCATCTCGATCAGTCGAGCCTTCTTCTTGATCTGTCGAACTCTTCAGAATTTGAATTCTTCTTTTTGCAGCTTGAATGTTCTTGTGTTCTGACTTGTAACACCTGGAGCATTGTCTAATAAATCATATAGACTTTATGATCTATACCTAGACAAGTTTGTGTTCACAGTTTGCCAATTGTTCTAAATTTTTAGAACTTGACAATCTCTCACTTTAGCAATCCGTGACAAAACTACATACAAAATGAAATGCTCAAATACAAGAACAACCCAATTACAATAAAATGCCCAATATGTCACAAATTCCAATCTAATACTTCTAGCCCAAAAGTTGCAAGAAAAGGCAGAAGATCTTGATTAGAATGTACCTATCTTTCCTGAAATACTCAAAAGATCACATCAAATGCATGGGTGGAAATAAAGACAGATAAGTAACAAATAACAAATGTGCAATAATAGTAAATAAAAAACGTGCAAATTAACTCACCCCCAAAGTTAGGTACCCCAAAAAAAATACTTTTATTTTCTCCTTCTTTCAAAAACAATTTCATCTCCTACTAAATAAAAACAGTTAAAAACCTTTACAACATGATTTCCAAATTTCATCTATATCTCCCACTTTTTATCACGTATTAACAAAGATAACTCAATCAAAAGGTAGATAGTAAACATATGCAATAGAGGACAAGAGAAAATAGAGAATCAAGGAAACCAAAAAAAAAAAAAAAAAAAAATTCGGCTCTATAGAAAATAGAGGCAACTCCCCCTATGAAGAATATAGGTTTTAAAAACAGTTTTCTCCCCCTATAAAAATAGGAAAAACAAAACAAGTTTTGAGAAAATTTTAGGAGGTGTAGAAAAATAAAGAAACACAAACCAAATTTAAAAAATAAACTAAGGATAGACATGGATACAAATATTCTCTCTTTCCATATATGCAAACTTGACACTATGTGACCCATAAACAGATGCATACGAACACTTTCGGCACAATCAATTAAGACTATACAATATAGATCTCAAAGATATAAAATTTCAGTATGCAATGTGTTTTAGATAAAATATTTGCACATGTATTATCCACCATATCTCAAAAAAAAAAAAAAAAATCAAATTTTCTACAGTTCACAAATCAAGTAAAATAGCATATACTAAGATGTACAAAACTCAAAAATTAATTAATTAATTTTTAAATCAAGTTGAGTAACCAATTTAGCAAAGTGTATGCATGTTGTGTATGAAAACAACAAGAGATATGACTACAAAAACGCAAGATAGATAAAAAAAAACAACGCAGTGTATGTCCTAATCTATATGTGCAATAAATGTGAATCCAATCACAAATAATGCATGAGAAGACTGATCAGTCAATAACCTAAAATATGTTTCTGGGTTCAATTTAGAATTTTGCAAGAAAATCAACAGCAAATAAAATATGTTATCAATACCGCTTGACTTGAATCAAAGTCCCACTTATCACACATGTTTCACTTCTTAGATTTTGGACTCATTTCTCTTCTAGGTTGAAATTCACAAGTAGCCATGGTCTTCTTTACGTTGATGTCCAATTTCGGGCTTGACTTCTAAAAAAAAAATAATAATAATAAGAAGAAGAAGAAGAAGAAGAAGAAGAAGATTCTAGCACGATCACCCCCTCAGCAATTAACACATGGCCACACAGGAAAAAATCCCATGAATAAGTGTCTAAGTTACTAAAAAATAAGAATTCCTATTTTAGGGTAATCTTGGATTTATTATTGGCCACATCAATCCAAGTCCCTTTTAAAAATTACTTACTAAAAAAAACCACAATGAAATTTTCCTTTTCAAAATCGAAATTCTTGTGTTAGTATAATTTACAATGAGAAATACTTCATTTTAGATTTTTTTTTTTTTTTTTTTTTTTTCATAACAATATATTAGTAATCTAACTAAGTAGTAAGCAGACGACCTCCCTCAAAACTTTGTCCAATGTGCCACAAAATATCGAAACAAACACAAATGAACACACGAAATACCCTCAAATATAAATATACAAGCATGAGCCAACTGAGCACAACACCAGCTCCAAAACTAAGTCCAAGACACGATACAATTTTAAAACAAACGCAAAGAATACCATCAAATATACATACGTCAAATCTGAACATGATTATTAGATGAATAGGGAAACAGCAGCATAATTCATGTAAGCATGATCCACTCCTTAATGCCCAACATTCGGATGAAAAGTTGCAAGTCAAAGCTCGTAATCTTCTTCAACTCATAGTTGATAATAGGGTCCTCATCACTTCCAACAATACCTTGCAAGTAAATAGAGAAAAGTTATGGAACATATACGAAACTACAAATGTTGAAACTACTTCTATATAACTTTATATAAATCCATAGCACAATATTAATGCAAAGAGAAGTTTGTCACACTCACCTAAGAGCACACATTAATCCATAGCACAATATTAATCCACGTGGCATTAACTTCTTCTTCGCTTGGGTCTTTGGTTGATACGCCCTGTCACCCTTCCCTCTCGTTCTCCTTCAATCAACCTTAAAATCCAATGGGGTTTTCTTGTTTTAAACACAACATATCCCACAACTAAGCCAAACACAAATCCACATCCATAGCCAATCAACACGGTCTTCCAACCAAACCCTTCTGCAAACATTGAATCATTGTCTTCTAGGAATATTGTTGCTGGTGGCTCATTATTACTACATTTAATTGATAATGGAAATCCACACAATTCTAAGTTCCCATCATATGATTCGTTACCAAATGTATTGAATTGATTGCCTTGAGGTATGGGTCCAGTAAGGTGGTTTTGTGAAAGGTTTAACATGGCCAAAAATGTTAGAATTGTCAATTGCATAGGAATTTCACCAGTGAGTTTATTTGAAGAGAGATCCAATGCTTCAAGTGCTAATAAATTTCCCAACGTTGATGGGATATGGCCGATTAGGCTGTTATGGGAAAGGTTGAGCAACCGGAGGAATTTAAGCCTTCCAAGTGCATCTGGAATCTCTCCTTGGAATTGGTTGCTTGATAAATCAATCATTGTGAAGATGGTTAGGACTCTCAGTAGTTCTATCTCCTGCCCTTTCACAGTCAGCTCTATTGAAACTTGATAAAAACCTTCATGCATTCCAACTCTATCATGTCCAAAATATTGTGGTTCTTGTGCATTGTCATTGCAAATCATCATGGCTTCTAAATTTTCAAAATAAATTCTTGGTAAAAGACCAGTAAACTCATTGTGAGAGAGATCAAGAATTTGTAGTTTAGAGAAAAACACCCTTTTATTTTTACTATTTCTTATAGGACCATGAAATCTATTTTTACTCAAGACAAGTATCCGTAACTCCAAAAGGGCTTCCAACCAATAGGGGAATGAATCATTAATCTTATTATTTCCGAGGTCAAGAAGTTCCAAATTTGTGCAATTGACAAATGATTTTGGTAATTTCCCTTCTAAATGATTTCCATTAAAGGAAATAGTTGCTAGACTATTATCCTTTTCAAATGTATCAGGAATAGTGCCACGGAAATTGTTCGTTCGCAAATTCATCACTGAAAGACTATAACTAAAGTTTCCCAAACATTGTGGAATCTTACCTCTCAAATTGTTTTTAGAGATATCCAAGATTTCAAGGTTAATTGCATTGCAAATCATAGACGGGATCTCCCCAGTCAGTCTATTGTTCGACATAAAAAAGGCAACCATACTAGAAGGTGGAACAGGAAGATTTCCTTGAAATAGATTGGCATGAAGATCAAGATACAGTAGATTCTCCAAAACTTCAAACATCCATTCTGGGATTTGGTTTGGGATTCTATTATTAGATAGGTCCAAGTATTTTAAATATTTTGACGATTTTAAAAATTTTGGGAATTCAATTATGTTGCAAGAAGACATGCTTAAGTTCCGAAGATAGGGGAAGGTATGGTTAGAGTTGCTTTTGATGCCTAAGAACAGACTGTTATTTGAAAGATCAAGAATGTCCAGTTCTTTGAGATTTGTGGACTCATCAAATTCCACAATGCCACTCAAGTTATTTGATGAAAGATGAAGCTCTCTAAGATTCACGAGATTAGAGATTGAATTTGGAATAGAGCCATAAAGCCTATTATTTTCCAATCTAAGACTTTGTAGTGAATTGTTAGGTTGGAATTCACACATTTGACTAGTGAGTTGGTTGTAAGACAAGTCAACTGTAGTGAGTTTTGTGAGGTTGGCCAAAAAAGGAATTTTACCACCAAAACCTCCAAAATTGTTGTGACTGAAGTCAATAAAAGTGAGATCCTTTAGGTTTGACAGTGATGATGGAATGTGGCCAGTGAAATTGTTATATTGGAGCGTAATGTCAGTAACTTTTGTGAGGTTCCCAAGAGACACTGGTATTGATCCTGTGAAATTAAAATTAGTTGGTTATAAAATAAGTAAACTTTGGCAAGTTTTTATAGGTTTGGAAAAAAGTCAAGAGTTCTACCTTCAAATTTGTTGTAACTAAGGTCAATAACATTGAGATACTTCAGATTTGAAAGTGATGATGGAATTTGGCCGGTAAAGTTGTTACAGTCTAGGAAAATTTGAGTAACTTTGGTGAGGTTCCCCAACGACGCAGGTATTGGTCCTAAAAAATTGCAATTTGTGAGATTCAAAATATTTTTCAAGAATTGTGTATTCCTAATTGAAACTGAGGTTCGAAAGTGACGATGGGATCTTACCACTGAGATAGTTCCCGTGTAGATCCAAGTAAGAGAGTTCCTTGAGGTTTAAAAGTGACAATGGGATCGTGCCGTTGAGATAGTTCCCGTGTAGATCCAAGTATGAGAGTTCCTTGAGGTTTGAAATTGACAATGGGATCGTACCATTGAGAGAGTTATCTCCTAGACTTAAGGAAGAGAGTGCCTTGAGGTTTGAAAATGATGATGGTATCTCACCAATCAAACCGCTAGCTAATAGATCCAAATAAATGAGTTGTGTGAGGTATTTAACAATTATAGCAATTATACAATCCTGAATGATTTATTTAGTGCTTCAAAACAGATGATTTATTTGGAATTAGGTATTTAAAGAAAATGGTAAATTACATATTTGGTACCTAACCTTTATGCTAAATGTCAATTTAGTCATTGACTTTTCAAATGTGTTGATTTAGTTCTTAACTTTTTGAAATTGTGTCAACTTTGTCCTTGCTTTTAAGTGATGGATGGAAAATGCTGACATGGCTAACAAGCAAAATTAAAAAAAAAAAAAAAAAAAAATTATGACACATACGTGTACAGTGTACTGCCGTGTAGAATGAAAATTAAAGAATAATAGTAAAATAAAAATAAAAGGAAAACTAGTTTATGTTAAAAATTAGGATCTCGTCATGAACAAACATATTTCAGAGTGCCGCATTAACCAAAAATTAACAAAACCTGTTTAGTTGCGGAGAAACCGTAGGAAAAGGAAGTTGAAAAGCAACTGAAAGACCTACAATTAGGATCAAAATAAAAAATTTCCAATACTATAGGAGATGGAGGTGGAGAGAGCCGAGAGGAGGATAGTGAAGGGTTAGGGGTATGATCAGAATTTAGTGAGAAGTCAGGGAATATGGTGTAGAAAATAATACGGTGTCGTCTGGGAGCCTCAAGTTCTTCTAGGATAATATAAGCCATGGTCTCTAGTTAAGATTGACGCTTGCTTGTTTCCAAAGCTCAATGGTAATACAACAACAGATTTTTTTAAGGTGGCAGGATCTTTCACTACTTTCTTTACTCGTTACTAATGAAAAAAGACAAAATGGGTACAAAACCTTAGCTATAAAGGATTTCGTGTCAAAACCATAAATAGAAGAATTGTTTTTTTGTTATTTCTTGTATTTCATTCGTTACAATTTGCAATAGAAGTAATAGAAAATTTTCATTTTGGATTGATTTTAAGTTTTTCAGTTGCTTTTCTATTTCCTTTTCTTATGGTTTCTCGACAACCAATCAGGAACTTGTTAATTTTTTGTCTCTGCGGAAGGTTAGCGGTGTGAAACTTTGATTGTTCAAAAGGAGATCCTAATTTTAACATTAAATGTTTTTCCTTTGTTAAATTATTATTCTTTTTTTTTTTTTTTCCGCGTAGCAGTACACATGTTATTTTTATTTTAGCTGTTAATCAGGTTAGCATTTCCATCCATCACTTAATGGCAGGGACCAAATTGACACAATACCAAAAAGTTAGGGACTAAATTGACATATTTAAAAGGATAGAGACCTACTTGACATTTAGCATTAAGGTTAAGGACTAAATACGTAATTTATCCTAAAGAAAATTATTTGAATTTTAATTTTTAACTAGCCTATAACACCATGCGTAGGCATGAATGAATTTAGAAACTATCAATAATTAGATACAAATTAATATTCCTACCTAAGTTGAATACCACTAATAGTCATTTTTATATTTTTGTAAACTCTTAAAAAAAAAAAAAATCCTTGAAGGATTATATGGTAGAGTACGCAGATTATTTATTATTTTATTTTATTTTAGAAAACAATAAAATATATTTTTTTCACTTCTTAACTTCATTTTTGTTATTGTGATACAATAAATTTATTTCATGTATGCATTTTTTCAAATAAGACATGGACAACTAATTTTTTAGAGTATGGTACATTTTTTAATTGAAATTTATATTTAAACTAATAATAATTTTTTATATGAAAATCTTGATTAGATTTAAGTAGATTGCAAATAGTTTCAATTTTCAATTGGGTATTAAAATAGTTTTTAATATCTTAGAAAGAAGTATTACGTATTCAAATTATTAGATAGAAGTGAAATAAATTGTAATGTTCCTTATATATTTTTTAAGTTAAGATTCATGCATGTACTTGTAAAGAGACTAGACATGAAATAAGATATATAATGACTTGGCACAAAATTGAAACTCATTTAAAACCTAGAGACATATGGCATCAAATTAAAAGACAATTGTAGAAATTTGGAATGCAATTAGAATCAAATTTGATTTTTGATTGAACTTTCTCTCAACTTTTATTTTAATATAATATATACGAATATGATTTGAAATGAAATAAGGTGTAAAATGTCATTTTAACTCTTGTTTAAGAAAAATCTTTAAAACTCAAACGCACATAAATTGTTTAAATTTATATCAAAATGTCATCAACATATGTATTTGCTGATGCAACTCCTTAATATATTTCAATGAAAGTTTATTATGGATTTTTTTTATATAAAAAAAAAAAAAGTTTTTCTCAAACCAACCAAAGAATTTTAGATTTTTAACAACCCTAGTACGTGTTAGAATTCAAAAAAAATAAAAAGGCGTGAATGCGTACTTACCTCGTAAATTGAGTTCGCGTAAGTTTTGTAAGCCGAAAATGTCATCTAGCAGACTTCCACGCAATCTACAACCTTCGAGTGTAAGGGATACCAAAGAAAATTCATGAAAGAGCTAAGTGAAACAGAGGACATGTTAACCGCACCAAGATGAAGTTCCCTTAGCTTGGTCAGATTTTGAACAAGCCTCTTCACAACAGATGTATCGAGACTAAGATCACCGAAGAATGCGGAAGAGAGATCTAGTGAGGACAATTGGGAGAGGTGGGATAATTCAAGTGGGACTTCGCCATCAAACTTGGACCGGGAAATGTTAAGATATCTCAACTTAGCAAAACGACCAAACCCAGATGAAATTTGCGAATCATTAAAGTCGTTGAAAGCGAGGTTGAGGCGTTGCAAGTGAGGGAGAAGAAAGAGGCTAGCGTTGGAAGGGATGGTACCGTTAAGCCAGCTACAACTGAGGTCAAGACCAATCACGTCCCCCCTCACACTGTCACAGGTAACCCCATCCCATGAGCAACAATCAGTGCCCTCATTCCAAGACTCCATCTTTGGATAAGAATGCTGACCAATGAAATCACAAAGGAAAGAAGCATATTCCGAAAGAGAGAACAATTGCTTAAATTGGAGCAACGCAGAGCTCTGGTCTTGGGAGCACAGTAGTGGTGAAGAAGAGTTGAAAGAAGATGATGAAATAAGTTGAGAATAGAAGAGCAGCAAGGGGTAAAAGAGTTGAGAGAGCCATATGAACCACCTCATTATTCCTGATGAGTTCATAAGCAGATATGTGATATGTGGAGAGCTGGGATGTTAGTATCTATTTTATAGGGAAAAATGGGACAATTTTGCACGCTTATTAAGTTCACATTCTAATGTTTGGAGACTAACAAGGACTCTATGTATATCTATTTGTTACGAGTCACGACGAGACTCGTGACAACATATACCAAAATGGGGTCCCAAATTTGTTAAAAGAGGCATTGTGATTACAAACGGTCAAAGACTTCACACTATAACTTGCTTTATTTTATTTTGTTTTTATTACTTTTTTCTGAATAGTGTAACTTGCTTTAGGAAAAGGAAGAGGAAATCTTGCATTTTAAGTGACCTTTCACAAAAGAATCAAAGAGTCAGGGGCCCATGTGTTTGCAAAGACTTGGTCTAACCGTGTAACTTGCATCTATACCTAATTATTTAGTGGGAAGAAATTAACAACTTAAAATTTTGAGATAATTAATAGTTTAAATGGTATTAAAGCAAAACTTTTTAAGTTCAATCACTGTCTATACTCTATCTCCCATGTAAAATGTTAAAATTTCATGAGTTTAGATTCAATTATTAAAGAAGAGTTTGGGCACACACGTGAGTGAGAGTATTAAAATTATAATTAAGTGATTAAATTTACAATTTTTTAATAGTTTAAACTTTTAGGATAATCATCAATTTCTCAAAAGTTGCACAAAAGATTTTGGCAATTAATAAATGATAACTAGTGATGCTTAGTTGTATGAATAAAGTAGTGCCCATTCGCTCATGAAATTCAGGTTGATAGCAATAAAATCATAAGATATGCATCACTTGTAATGAATTAGAGGAAGCTTGTTTTTCTGATTCATTACAATCGGTAGTGGGTATTTAGCAGTTTTGTAGTTATGAAAACATATAGTTTTAATGAAACTGAAAAGCATGCCTTCTATAATTCATTGCATCAGGAAGTTTTTTAAGTTTTTACAAAAAATAATAAGTCTCTAATGATTTTTATATATGTATATATATATATATATATATTAATATCAAGGTGAATTTCATGAGTGAATTGGGACAACTTGATTTAGGCAAGACTCAAGAGTGTCAAAAACCTTTTGTGCAACTTTCTTCCCAAAAAAAAAGGAAGTCAAGTCTCTGAATTCACATGACTTTATTTTGGGACCCTTAATTCTTTTAATATAGGAATAGTAAAGAGTAAAATGCAAGTTATTCATGTCAAGTAGTCTTGGTAACTACATTCTCCTTTTCCATTTTTATAAAGAAAGGAAATCTAACAACTTGTCCAAAAGCAAGTTATTATAGATTCAAGTCTTGGTAATCACATCATGGCCCTCTTTCACCATTTTCATTGGAAAACTTACATGTTTGGCTCTTTGGACTCAAGTCCCTAATAGTTTAGGAGTCACGAGACTCACGACATACCAAAATGGGGCCCCAAAAATAAAATTGTGAAAAGGGGCCTTGTGATTAAAGAGAGAGAGTCTAAGACTTCACACTGCATTTTTCATATGCATTTTTCATTATTAAAGAGAGAGAGTCTAAGACTTCACACTGCATTTTCCATATGCATTTTTCATTAGACAAATACATAGGAAAAAAAAGGTAGAGAGAGGAATGAAACCGTCAAAGTGGGCCATGAAATTACTAAGACTTAGTCGTTTCTAGTAACTTGCATAATAAGTTGCCTTTAATACAAAAGAACCAGGGGCCCAAAATAAAGAAAATGGGCCTTGTGATTTCAAAGACTTTACTCCAAACAATGTAATTTGCATCCCTACCTAATTTTTTTGGAAAGAAAATTGTGAAACTTATAGTTAAGTGAAACATTTGCAAACAACTTAAAGATTTTGGGTTAATCAATAGTTTATCATTGTATTAGAGCAAGATATTTTAAGTTCAATCTTTGTCTCCAATCTGTTCTCTACCTCTAATGTACAATCTTAAAAATTTCACATGTTGAGCCCCACTCATTAAGGGGGGTTTGGCCCCATACATTAGCAAGAGTATTAGAATTATAATTAAGTAATTAAATTTAATATTTTCTAATAACTTAAACTTTTAAGAAAATTGGTAATTTATCAAAAGTTGCACAAATTTTTTTGGCAATTAATAAAAAGGTGCAAGGCTCCGAACATCAAGAAATATTCACAAGTGTGCAAGGCTCCACTAAAGTTTAATAATTATTATCTAAAAAAACAAATTAACAAATTAAAATTCCTTTCAATATTCTTAAAAAAACAAAAATTAAAAGTTTAGCATTGGCTAATCTTCAATATCAACAACTATTGTGAAAAATAAAGTCATTAATGCAAAATTAAAGAAGAGTGAAGAAAAATAGACAAAGAAAATTTACGTCCACATCACAACAACAACAAAAGCAAATTTCTTAGAAAATCAAAACGGTTAGAAAACTTCAAATTTTAAACAATCCAATAATCACTAAACACTAGTTTCTAATATTTATTAATGCAAGCTAAAAAAAAAACATTTATTAATGCAAATCGTAATACTCTTCTTACACAAACCACCTCAACGATAAACCTACTACTCCTCAAAATCTAAAATAGAGAAATTAGGGATGAGCTCCCTAACTAAGCAAGTAACCAAATTTTTTTCTTTTTTTTTTCTTTTTTTGAGAAGAAACAGGCAACCAATCTGAACTAGCATGATCAAGCATATATACAAGTAAAATAAATAAATTATTCATAAGATAAATATCATATACTTAAAAATTGTATTTCAGATTAATTAGAAAATAAAATATAATTTGCAATAAATTCCAAATATTAAAATTTTCAGCCAACTTATGTGACTGATCGAACTGATATCAAATGATCAATTAGATTTTACGATTCTAATAGGCCTAGATTATTTTCTAGAAAATGAAAAGAGAGCATGTATTACTATAAATGAAAATTGAAATTAATCAAATTCATATGAAAATGCAGAAATTTGTCGAGAATGTGACTGATCGAAAATGCAGGGCCAAACATGTAAGTTTTTGAATGAAAACCGTAAACAGGGTGATGTAATTACGATGACTTGATTCTAATAAAAAAGAAAAGATTATGAAGACTTGAATCAGTAACTTGCTACTTTTGGACAAGTTGGTAGATTTTTTTTTTTTTTTTGGAAAAATAGAAAAAGAGAATCGATCAAGTTACTAAGAGTTGACACAAGTTACTTGCATTTTACCCTTACTCCTTTAACAAAAGAATCAATTAAGGGTCCCAGAATAAGAAAATCCGCCATGTGATTTCAGAGACTTAGCTCTAACAGTGTAACTTGCATCTTTTTTGGGAAAGTAATGCAAAAAAGACTTAACCCTAATAGTGTAACATGCTAGTGATGTTAAAAATCCACTATGAATTATATTTTAAGCGAATTTGCCGTTACTTGTTTGTTTACATTTTAAACCAGTAATAAATAAAATGTAACCAAAAAAAAAAAAAATCATTATAGCCATAGGTCTAAAAAAAACCCTGACTTTGACTCTAGATCACGAGAAATTTTAGTAAATTTAACTGATTATTTATTTATTATTATTATTATTTTGTGTAACGGGAAAAAGGTGTTATTTAATGTTATTATTTTAAAATATCTTATACATTCTACGTAACCTTCTCATATAACAGTTTACAACATTATCCGCGCATCGCGCGAGTCCTCGACTAGTTTATATAATTATTATAGCAATTATGTATTTTTATACAATTTTACATGATTTGATGTTGATAAATTTTTGGCTTAATTGGCAATAATATGATAGATATATATATATATATATTATACAAGCACATATACAAGTTCTCTTAGAGCATTAGGCATTGGGGGTGTAAAACCCTTGAAATTGCTATTTTACATTCTTAGAGGTCCAAAACATGCTTTATGTGGTTGTTATTGCTAAAACTTTCTAGCAATTATGAGCAGTAAGTTTGTAGTTTGTATATATACAAACTATTGTAGCATGGTTGTAAAACAAAAATATTTTATTTTATTTGGTTTGTTTTAAAGGATGAGATAGAAAAAGAGTGGAAGAGAGAGAAAGAGCGGGGAGGAAGAGAGAGAAATGAATAAATAAATGAATTGAGTTAAAAAATAAGAACTGAAATGTTGGTTAAATTGTAAAATAAGATAGTAAAATAGATAAAAATATATATTTTAAATGTATAAAATAGATATTTTTTTAAATACCCGAATGCTTATCAATAAATGTTTTCTATATATTTTTTTTTCTAGATACTGTAACTTTTTTTTTAGGGAAAAAAAATGGGTGTCTTTTCCTTGGAAAAATGGGCCATGCAATTACCAAGACTCGAGTTGACTCTAGTAATTATATTGCATTTTAAGTCTTTTTAAGAAAGGAATCAAGGGCCCTCAAAAAAAAAAAAAAAAAAAAAAAAAAAAAAAAAAAAAAAAAAGAAAGAAAAAAAAGAAGAAGGAATCTGGTGCCAAAATAAGGAAGACCTTGTGATTCCAGAGACTCCATTGTAACTTTCTTATCTCGTTATCTCTACCTAATTTTTCTTTTGGGGAAGAAAGTTGCACAAAAGAATTTTGGCGATGGATAGCCACTTATTAACCAGTGACACTTGTTTAAATTGTCTAGTCCCCATTCAGTCATGAAATTCACATTGATAGAGGACTATATTTAGTTGGATACTGCTTATTTCGTTGAAAACTGAAAATACTGTAACAAAATAAGTTTTAAATATGTGAATAATACCGTTAAATCAAATTTGTTGACATGTATAGTGTATTGGGCTTTGGGCCCAACTAGATTACTTGTATAGCACATATTTTTATACTACACTCTTACTTGTACTGCACTTATATGCCTACTATATAAAGGTACTTGTGTATAATCTTTCATTGAAAAATACAATACAATTATTCAGTATTTCTAACATGGTAGCAGAGCCACTGCTCTAACCTTTTCTTAGCAGTCTTGTCTTTATTGGTGTCACCCTTTTCTCAACATCGCTTCCGCCGTCACAACAGCTGCCGCAGCCTTTCGCTGTAGAACCTCCGATGACTTTCAGCCGTTGCCCTTGGGTTTCGGACTTGCAGCCATTGTTGTTGAGAAGTCCCGCACCACAGACCACTGCACTTATCATCTTCGCCATGAATCTTGATCCGATAAGTAATTTACTGGTACCACAGTGATCGCCTCTCCCCGATCTACTAAATTGTGGAAACCTCATCATCATCGAAGCTGGCACGCGCCAACAAAAGATTCTGCGCCCAAGCTCACGCGCCAACACGTGCCGACAAAGTTCTTCACGCGCCTACACACGCTGGAAGTTGCTCCTAATCCTCCTACAGTTACTCCTGATTCTGTTGATGTAGACTTCTCTGTCCAATCACCAGATATCACTGATCCCTTTCCTAGTTCACCCTTTAATGAGCAGGTGGAAGATGAACTGGTCGAAGACGAGCTACCTAACCCCAACCTTGAGCTTGGGTCCCCTGCTCCTGCTCCGCCTGAAGATCTTGCACAAGACATTCCACCTCGTCACTCAACTCGGGTAAGATCTATTCCTACACATTTACTTGACTATCATTGTTATACTGCCCTTGCTACACTACACAAGCCTCACACCTATTGTGAGGCTTCTACTGACCCTTTATGGCAAATTGCAATGAAAGAGGAACTTGATGAATCATCTAAAAACCATACTTGAGATTTGGTGACATTCCCTCCTGGGAAATCTGTGATTGGTTGTAAGTGGATCTACAAGATTAAGACTCATTTTGATGGGTCCATTGAGCGCTACAAAGCTCATCTTGTTGCAAAAGGTTTTACATAAGAGTACGAGATTGATTATGAAGAGACTTTTGCTCCAGTTGCTCATATCTCATCTGTTCGTGCCCTCTTAGCTGTTGCTGCTGCCAAACAATGTGACCTTTTTCAGATGAATGTCAAAAATGCATTCCTTAATGGAGATTTAAGTAAAGAAGTTTATATGCAACCTCCTCCAGGTCTCTCTGTTGACTCAAATAAGGTTTGTCACCTTTGACGTGCACTTTATGGCTTTAAACAAACTCCACAAGCTTGGTTTGCCAAATTTAGCTCTACCATCTCACGGTTGGCTTACATGGCTAGTCAATATGATTCTACCTTATTTCTTCGTCGCACTAACAAAAGCACTATTTTACTTCTCTTGTTTGTGGATGATATGATCATAAGTGGTGATGACCTCAGTGGCATTCAAGAGCTCAAGAATTTTCTCAGTCAGCAATTTGAGATGAAAGATCTTGGACATCTTAGCTACTTTTTGGGTCTTGAAATCACTCATTCTATAGATGGACTTTGTATCACTCAAGCCAAGTATGCTTATGAACTCTTGTCTCGAGCTGGACTTACTACTAGCAAGACTGTTGACACTCCAGTTGAGCTTAATACGCATCTGACTCCCTCAGGGGAGAAACCACTATCTAATCCCTCTCTTTACAGATGCTTGGTTGGCAGCCTAGTTTATCTCACTGTCACTAGTTCAGATATTTTCTATGTTGTTCACCAGGTGAGCCAGTATCTATTTGCTCCACGATCGACTTACTATGCTGTTGTTCTGCGCATTCTTCGATATGTAAAGGGCACTCTATTCCATGGTTTTTTCTACTCTGCTCAATCTCCTCTAATTCTTTGTGCATTTTCTTATGCTGATTGGGCAGGAGATCCCACTGATTGTAGGTCCACCACTGGTTATTGCTTTCTTCTTGGTTCTTCTCTGATTTCTTGGCGAAGTAAGAAACAAACGCATGTGGCCCGCTCTAATACTGAAGCAGAATATCATGCCCTTATTGATACCACATCTGAGCTCATTTGGCTACGATGGCTTCTCAAAGACTCAAGTGTGTCTACATTCTCTGCTACTCCTCTTTATTGTGACAACCAAAGTGCCATTCATATTGCTCACAATGATGTCTTCCATAAACGGACTAAACACATCGAAATCGAATGTCACTTTATCCGTTATCATCTTTTCTATGGTGCTCTCAAGCTAATCTCGGTTTCCTCTAAAGATCAACTTGCAGATATCTTCACCAAGTCACATCCTAAGGGACGTCTTTGTACTTTGGTTGACAATCTCAAGTTGGTCTCACATCCACCTTGAGTTTGAGGGGGGCTGTTAACATGTATAGTGTATTGGGTTTTAGGCCCAACTAGATAACTTGTATAACACATATTCTTGTACTACACTCTTACTTGTACTGCACTCATATGCCTACTATATAAAGGCACTTGTATATAATCTTTCATTGAGAAATACAATACAATTATTCAGTATTTCTAACAAAATTTTAATGAAAAAAAGTTGTTGAAAAGTAAGGTTTGTGGGTCTTGTGAATAGTGCACGGGACCCACTGGTGTGCACTGTCCACCACTTATTTTGCTAGTGTGAACAGTGCACTGACAGAAAAGTCAAAAATCACGGCTCCAAAAAAAATAAAAATAAAAATAAAGAAGAAACACAGACGCAAAACGCATTGCTTTTCAGTTGTATCTAAACATATTCGTAGTTTCTTTTTATTGCAAAATATCTTTTTTTTTTTTGGCAAAATGAGGTACAAAAATTGTGACGAGGGGCCTTGCGATTACGAAGACAACACACTGTAACTTGCTTTAGAAAAAGTTAGGGGTTAAACTCTTTAACATAAAATATTAAAGAAATTAGGTAGTTTGTGTGAAAGAAACAGCTCCATTGAAAAAATGCACGAGAAAGAGGGTGGTTGTTGAAAACTAAAGGGGCCGTTTGATAACGTTGTTCTAGTAACATTATTTGTATTTTTTAGAAATATGTGTAGGTGAAAAAGTGTGTGAAAATACGTATAATGTTATTTAAAAACTGAAAAGTGTTGCTTAAACTACTATATCAAACGGCCCCTAAAACAGGGAAATAGTAGTCCCATCATTGATAAAATGGACCATGCAATTTACCAAGTCTCAATTCAAGTAACTTGCATTTTAAGTCATTTTACTATCCTTTTTTTATTTTTGATTTTTGATTTTTATTTTTTTTTGTGTTGCTATATAAAAAAGGGTCCGTAGTAGGGGTGTGTAACCAACCCGCCAACCCACCAAAACCGACTTGACCTAACCCAATCCAACCCAATAGGTTGGGTCAATTTTTAGGTCTTGGTGGGTTGGGTTACAATTTTTTTTTTAATAGCGGGTTGGGTTGGATTCGGCTCAAAAAATTCCAAACCTGCCAAACCTGAACTGACCTACCCATAAACTTAATATATATTATATAATTAATAATTTTTTTTTAAATAACCAGCACTTCTTCCTATCCTATATAAAAGCCAATATTAATGTATAGTAGTTCATATATTAATGTATAAATGAGTTGGAATATTAGTTCATATATTAATGTATATTTTGTTTATTAACTCAAGTGGCAGGTGTGATATGTTTTTTTCTGCTCAATTTAATAATAATAGTAATAAAAAAAAATTGTCCAACCCATGGGTTCAACCCGACCCATGTGAGTTGGGTTGAATTTTTTTCAACCCACCATTATGGGTTAGGTCAAAAAATCCCCTTAACCTGACCCAACCCGACCCATGCACACCCTTAGTCCTCAGTGTGAATTTATCAACCTTACATCACGTGACAGTAAAGATAATATCACGTTTATTATTGGGGTCTTGATAGAGCTATTATTGTGGCTAAGCACAACACATTTATTGACGCACCACTGCATCTCTAGCTAAGGGTGTAATTTGCATCTCTACCTAATTTTTTTTTGGGAGAAAATTGCACAAAAGTTTTTTGGTGATTGACAACTAGTTACGCGTCTAAAAGTCTAAATCAAGTAGTCCTCTTCTGATTCAGTCAACAAATTCACGTGGATAGTAATTTAAAAAAACAATTATCATCAAATAAACTTATTAATGTTTGATAAAACTGGAAAAAAATACGTCGGATGCATGATGCAGTGAATTAAAGGGGGCATGTTTTTCCATTTCATTAAAATATATATGTTTTCTTTTTTGAGAATCTGGTAAGTAAATATTTTTAGGTTTTTATTAACTAAGAAAATGCTAAATACCCACCACTAAGTGTATGTTGTGTACTTTACCAAAAAAGAAAGAAAGTATATGATGTGTATCTCTGGCTTGCTATGGGAAACAAGATTATTTCAATCCATGCATTGTTTTAGAAGGTTAAAAAGGGTTAAAATGATAGTTAAGTAGTAATGAGTAATTGATATTCTCTGAAGTGTCTTATGTCTGGCCAAACATCAAGAAATATTCACAAGTGTGCAAGGCTCCACTGAAGTTTAATAATTATTCTCTAAAACAAACTCAATAACAAATTAAAATTCCTTTGACTATTCTCAAAAAAGCAAAAATTAAAAGTTTAGTATTGGCTAATCTTCATTATTAACAACTGTTGTGAAAATAAACTCACTGGGGCAAGATTAAAGAAGAGAGAAAAAAAATAGACAAAGAAAATTTACGTGGTTCGGCAATATGCCTACATTCACAGACGACAACAGAGAAAGTTCCATTATAAAAAAAGGAGATTATAATAGTAGCACAATAGCAACACCCTATTGTATTTGCACTAGTCTTGTGTAACACCACTTTCTCATACAATACAATTCCTCAAGCCCTAACATACTATATTTACTAGGACTTAATTTCTTTATGCGGTGATGCATATCTCCAAAACCAAATAGGACGCGGTTTCCTACTTTAACTAGAGAAAACTCTTAAAAAATAACATTTATTAATGCAAATTGTAATCCTCTTCTTACACTATGAAGATTTGGTTAAGAGTGAATTCTCATTAACTTGGGAAATAACGATTACACAGATGTTTATACACAAGCAGAGAGAGGGAAAAACTAACAGCTAACTAACTAAATACACTGTACAACTAATCACGCACACACATGCTGCTCACGTGTTCACTACCCAAAGTTAAATTACATGTAGCTTTTATCAAAACTGCTTAAGCTACTCGTCGTCTAGCCTTCATTCTTTTCTGCAACTTCTATAACTTCTGGTCTATCTAATCTAGTTTCTTCTTTTTGTTTCTTTGATTTCTAATATACACAAACCACCTCAACGATAAACCTACTACTCCGCAAAATCTAAAATAGAGAAATAAGGGATGAGCTCCCCAACTATTGATGTTAAAAAATCCACTATGAATTTTATTTTAAGCGAATTTGCTGTTACTTATTTGTTTACATTTTTAACCAATAATAAATAAAATGTAACAAAAAAAAAAAAAAACTGTAAATAAAATATCGCAACAAAAAATACATCATTATAGCCTTAGGCCTAAAAAAAACCCCGACTCTGACTCTAGATCATGAGAAATTTTAGTGATACTTATCAAAGATATCAAAGTAATTAGTAGAAAATGTTTTCTCAAAAATATTTATGACTACTAAATTATATATTCACTAAGTCTTTCTTCCCATTTTAGAGCATTCCCAAAGAACTAAACAAAAATTCAAGCGAAACGTTTTCTACAAAATTGCTGGGGAGCCAGGGCAATTTTATTATATTTTTTACAATCAATGTCAATTTGCGATTTTGAAATTTCAAATATTAGTTTATATTGGTTGGGCCAAGGATCACTCTTCACTTATATACAATCACACTTTACGTTTTATTCCAGTCAATATTTTGATGATTTCCTTTTTGAATTTCTAGATTAGGTACACACAGGGAATAGTCTAAGTACCCACCTAATCAAATTAAGCTATCAGCAATGTTGATTTGAAATGGAGATATATTTCATGGTTAAGACTTACTCATAAACTTGATAATAGACAAAGTGATACCTTATTTAATGACATGATACTAGATACACTTAGATTTGTTATATTTAATCTGAACTACCAAATTCCAAATAGAAATGATCCTAATACAGTCTAAACAGAGCTTTATAAAGAAGCAAACAGCACTGTGATACATACAAACAAGATCTAATCCTAGATAGCCGCCATTTTTAATGATCTGCAGCAAGTTAAGGCTCACAATTTTCTTTGACGCTTAGTAGAGAACACTCAACATCGTCATCACCTTGTTCAACAGCTTGCTGGTAAGCAGTGACACAGTAAAATTAAAGAAAATAGGTGGCCAAATAGCGTATATTAATGTTGCATAGTCTACAAGCTTATTATTCTAACCAGAAACTTGTTACACTCACCTTGGAGCACTCTCTAAATTCAGCAATTTCTTCTTCGTCTAGATCTTTCATTGTTTGGGATTCTCACCTTTCTTTGCCGTTTTTCTTCAATCAATGAAAGATCTAGACGAAGAAAAAATTGCTGAATTTAGAGAGCGCTCCTAGGTGAGTGTAACAAATTTCTGGTTAGAATTAAGCTTGTAGAATATGCAACATTAATATATGTTTCGCCATTTAATGCTAAATTGAATGGAGTGCTCCACTAAATGTTTTGCCATTTAATAAAAAGTGCCAAATAAGTACTTAATGTTATAACTTATGACTAAAGAAGATAAATTGTTCAAGTATTGGAAGCAAAGAGGAATTGCTTGAAATATTGATTAAATTACCAATTTTTTTCCAAAATTTGTGGATTTTTTCTTTTTATATTATGTTAAACTAGTTGCTAACTCGTGCGATGCACAGGAAACTATTGATTGTGAAAAAAAAAATCCAATAATGAATGAAGAATTTAAGCTATTACTTAAAAAAAAAAAAAAAAAAAAAAAAAAAAGGGGAAGAAGAACAATGAATGAAGAGTTTAAGCTTTCACCTATACAATTTTTTATGTGCATTTCAGTTAGACTTTAGACAATAATAATATGGTTATTACTTCTACCATTTTTGGGCTGAAATAAGTTTTTCTTTTTCTTTTTTCCTGAATTGAAATAAAATTATTTGTTTACTATTTTTTTATGTCGGAATTTATTTACTGTTATTGTTAAGTTAAAATATTTAAAAATGATTATTTGATTATTTATTTAAAAGAAATATTTTTATAGAATGATGTAATGGCAGTTTTTTGAATAAAAAGGCATGTGATGGCATTGTAAAGGAAGCACCTTCCTAGAAACTTCCTTTCTCCCCCTCCCAAGTGTCATTAATGTCATCTCCTTTTTTTTTTTTTTTTTTTTTTTTTTTTTTTTTTTTTTTTTTTTTTAAACTCTTTTCATTCCTCTTCTAAGACTACTCAAGCGTTTGCAAATCTATAACTCTCCTTCTTCATCTCATCTTTTGCGCTCAACTTTTTTTTTTTTTTTTAAATCGGTTTTCTTTTCTAACGTCCGCATTATCAAATCCAAAAGAAGCTACTCAGTGAAAACACATTCTTCATTTAGCTCAAAAATTCATATTTTGTTCGGAATGATGAAATTTCAACTGGAACCAATGGAGTGAACTCTATATCGAAAACCGTTTCGATTTAATTATGAAAATAATATATTTCGGTACCAGTTAATACCAGTATACCATTTCGGAACTAATAATAATAATAATAATAATAATAATAATAATAATAATAATAATAATAATAATAATAATTATTATTATTATTATTATTATTATTATTATTATTATCTAAAACAAATAAATTTAATAGTCTTTAAATAATTATTGGGTCAATATGTACAATTATGTTGTAGTATTAGTCAATACCAGAAACATCTTCGTTAACTCAATCCCAATCCCTTTTTATTATAAAAAAATAAAAGCCCAATCCATTTGTGTTCAAAAAATAAAAGCCCAATCCCTTTTTCCAATTTATTTTTTTCTATTTTATTTTCCCTCCACAGTCTTGTCTAGTCAACTTTATCTTTTTGTCTATTTACTTACTTTTTATTACTATCTCATTTCCCTTTAATTCCCATCCACACATTTTCAAATTGAATCTTATCTTAAGATCCACTACACAGCCCACGTTGTCCTTCAGTACTTGTCCCTCACAAATCTACTTCTCTCATTCTCTCTCTAGTCTCTCACGCATACTTTTCTCAGCAAAAGCTTTAAAACTAACCCATAATCACACTTAAATCTATTTCTCTATTTCCCTTACAGATTAGTTTCTCTCTCGCAAGTTGCTTCTCCTCACTCAAATGTTGCACTAGCTGGTCCGGCCACCCTGTGTTTGAGCTACACTGCCACTACCATGCTTCCTTCTCTCTCTCTCTCTCTCTCTCTCTCTCTCTCTCTCTCTCTCTCTTTCAAGTTTCAGAGCCGGAATGACTGAAATTCGCTGGAAAGGATAGTACAAACCGGAATAGTCCGGTATTTAAAACGAAACGAAATAAGGGTCTACCGGTACGAAAAATTATTACTATACCGGCCGGTACGATACGATATTGACTTCCTTGGCTGAAACGCCGGTATAGTTTGAATTTTGGAACAAAATAGAATAGTGGGGTTACCTATACCGGAACAAAAAATTCTGACTAGAACAAAACGGAGTTTAAAACATTGATCTCGTACTGTGTTTGAAGAAATTTATGGAATAAGGAGCAAGATGACGAAGAGGGAGATGGGATTTTTTTTTTTTTTTTTTTTGGAGAAACTTTTGGTTTGGGTTTGTGCTCATGTTTACTGTTTTGGTTTGGGTTGGGAGTGTGCTGCGCTTGTGATACAGAGGAAGATGGGAGGAGAAAGAGTTGATCGGGTTTTTATAAGGAAGGAGGAGCATTGTGGATAAATAGTGAGAAATAGTTATTAAAATTAAAATTTTTGTTTTATAATTATGATGTTTTAAAAATAATGGTGACGTGAAAAATTATAAGAGCTTAAAAGTTTTGGTCTTTTTTTTGTTCTTTTTTTGTTAGTGGTCCTATTTTGTAGAAAAAGTTTTTTTATTTTATTATATATATATATATAATTTTTATTTTGAAAATCTAATTTATAAGTAAATAAATCAATTTGAAAATTAATAGGAAAGTAGTCCTATTTTTTAGGCAGTATTTTAGTGGGAGTTAGAGTTGCATTTTTACCGGATTGTCCTTTAGTTTTGTCTCTACATAAATATAGGAGTGTAGGGGCATTTTTGAACTAAAAAATGAAGAATCCAGACAGAAGAAGCCCCTTGAATAATAGTATATATATATATATAGCTTAATTATTGTTCTAAAAGTTTAAGATTATTTTTTTTTTTTGAAAAATGTTAATGAATACTTTAAGGGCATTAGTTTAGGAACTATTTTAAGAAACATTATATGGGAAAATGATAAAATAATTAATTTTTCTGATAAATTTTTTTTTTTGTTTTTAATATTTTCCATGAAAGTAGTACTAAAAACTTTCCTAAAATAATTTATTAACAATTGCTCTAAGGGTACCTGTTATCATGACATTTTTTTTTATACCATATTAAATTATTGGAGTCCAATTCATCTGTCTCACATTCTCTGTTCCACCACATGCTCCACAAATCAAAATAAGCCACATGCCTCTTAATTCTTAATTTTAAGCTATTTTATTTGACTTACCTAAAATAAATAAAAAAGAAAAAAACCAAGCACATATTCGTCCCCAACCCTCCCACCACCAACCTCCGCCCAATGCCAGTGACATAAGTTCGCCGATGCTGTCGACTCCAATCATAGCCACCAAACTGCCACCAAGTTCAGGAAGAATTGCAATCAATTTGAATACCCACACCGCGTCATTGTTGACTTTGTCTTGGTCCCTTATTCTTATACTGATGATTATATTCTTCCCCGTTGGTTCAACTCCAAAATTTCAAAATTTTGAATCATGATTAAGAAGGTTTCCAACTAATATATTTCTTGAGAAGAATAAACATAGTTAGAAATTTCAAACAGTCGAATCAAAATTAAGAAGAATAAGGGCCTGGGACCACCACCACCAACATGTTCTATTTACCTAGTCAAAATCTTCTTTGAGTTTAGGTTGTGCTCCTTGGGGGCGTACAAGAAGAAGAGAAGTAAGAGGAGGTAGGGGCGGTGGTCTGGGAGCAAATAAGGGACAAGGCAAAGTCAACAATGATGGTGGTGGTTGTGGGCATTCCAATTGAATTCAGATCTGTTTGGACCTAGTGATTGTGACTAGAGTTGTCGGCGCTAGTGAACTCATGTCAATGACGTTGGGCGTTGGGCGGAAGTTGGTGGTGGGAGGGTTTGGGAAGAACATGTGTTGGGTTTTTTTCTTTCTAATTTATTTCAGGTAAGTTGAATAAAATAACTTAAAATTAGGAATTAAGAAACATGTGGCTTATTTTGATTTGTGGAGCATGAGGTGGAACAGAGAGTGTGAGACAGATGATTTTGATTCAAATTATCGTTTAAGTATGAAGTTTAAACTATTAGAAAATTGTGAATTTTTTTTTTTTTTTTTGAGAAGAGAAAATTGTGAATTTAATTGTTAACTATAATTCTATCAAATTTTGATAATTAAGTCTGTTGTTTATATTTGAAGACACAGCTCTCAATGTTAAACCGCACAGCATAACAGAGAATTGAAAAGAAGCAATTACCTCCACCAACTACAAGAGCGAATTACAGAATGACACATGGCCACTAATATAACTGAACAACAAACTACAGCTAATATCTACTGAACATAAACGGCAGAAGCTATATTATAAGCGACTTGTCGTGAATGTGAACAGGACCAAAACAAATACGACCAGTCGTTTAGATTGTAGCTTTTCATTTAATATAACATACACATTTTTTTTTTTTGAGAATCATATAACACACACATATATTGCTACAGTATTCACCATACATTTTTTGTTTTTGTTTTTTGAGTACACAAATAGAGGATTCTCAGGAGAAAAAAGAGAAGAAAAATAAGAGAGAGAGAGAGAGAGAGAGAGAGAGAGAGAGAGAGAGAGTACATATATTTGATTGGTAGCAACCAGAAAATTTTACATCAAAACTACATATTTGATTCAAAGTTCAAACGAAAGATTTTTCTTTTTCTATTTCTTTAATTTTTCTTTATTTTTATTTTTATTTTACGTGTCCAAGTGTGTTTATAGATAGAGAGTGATAGATATTGTGATTAAAAGAGCGAAAATGAATGGCTTCTTTTTTTTTACAACTTTTGTATGTGTTTGTTATTGTGTCTCAGATTTTGGATTTCCCATGTTTGTTTTCTTATTAAAAGCTGTATGATACTAGATCTCCCATTTGTTGCATTTTACATGTTTGTGGAAATGTGTGTTAGAATTATGTGATTTATTTTTGCATTCTATAGAGTTTGCGGGGCTTCTCTAGGTGTTTATATTCCATTTCCTAGACAATGCCCGATGCACACCCCGAAGGAACATGAACTATTTCTATTGTTGTGAGCTTAGGTAAGAATTGAAACCCATCACCCTTTTTATTTATTTCCCTTTCAGTTTTGTTTCCTCAATACTTATTTGTTATTTGTACTCATGATTTCTGACACTAACCATTGATAAATTTATCAATGATATGGAAAGAGATAAGCCAATTAGATTTACCTCTAATTTAGCTTTTGATGGCTATTAGTGTTATTTCTTTATTTTGTAATTGTTGTATGCCAATACATCCTTTTTTGTTTTCCTTTATTTGATTATTTTAGATATGAGTTTCTGCATATGTATAGTCAGTGGATTGAAGGAATAAAGTTGGAAGAGAGAGATGACTACGTTTTTTGGTGATTTTCTATAGTAGTAAGCTATTAACAAGCACTTTGCTATCTTGATATTCACACGCTTATAACCTTCATATTTCTCTATCTTTCTCATTTTATTATCTTTTATTTTCTTTGTGGTGACTTTCCATTTCTTCACCAGTTTTTATTTTATTTTTTATTTTTATAGTGTTGGCCTTGTCTAGGGCATCCTATTCTCTGGCTTTAGCCATTAGATAAAAATATAAAGAACCTAAGTTTATTTGTTTAAGCTCGAGACAAATAAAATCGGCTTATACCTTTAAGCAAAGTTTTTCTTTGCATCGCATTGGTTTGTGACTAGTACATACTTAAAGATAAGCCAACTAAGAACAACACCAACTCCAAGATTAAGTCCAACACATGACACAATTTTAAAACAAACACATAGAATACCCTCAAATATACATACATAAAATTTGAAAATGATTTTTTGAGGAATAAGGAAACGACACCATAATTAATACAAGCATGATCCACTCCTTGATAGTTGCCATCCTAATGAACACCTGTAAGTCAAAGCTAGTAATCTTTTCTGACTCATAGTAGAGAATAGTGTCCTCATCACTTTCTACAATACCTTGCATGCAAAACAGAGAAAAATTACAGATTATGAACTTCATGAAAATACTGTTTCTACTTCTTAGATAAGTTTATACAAAACCACACAATATAAATTCAAAGAGGATTTTGTCACACTTACCTCAGAGCACACATTAACTTCTTCTTCGCTTGGATCTTTGGCTGTTGGGCATTGTCGCCTTTCCATTTTGTTCTCCTTCAATCAACCTTACTAGCCACTACAGTTTTCCCATTTTAAACGTAACATATCCCATAGCTAATCCTAACACCAATCCACATCCATACCCAATCAAAACAGCCTTCCAATCAAATCCATTTCCAAACATTGAATCATTATTGTCTTCTTGGAAATTTAATGCTGGTGGAGGAGGTGGAGGCTCATCAGCACTACATTTCCAGGACAGTGGAAATCCACACAACCCTAAGTTCCCATTATATGAGTCATTTTGAAATGTAGCAAATTGCTTACCTTGAGGTATGGATCCAGTAAGCTAGTTTTGCAAAAGGTTTAACACGACCAAAAATGTTAGGCTTGTCAACTGCATGGAAATTTTTCCATTAAGTTTATTTGAAGAGAGATCTAACGATTCAAGTGCTATTAAATTTGCCAAAGATGATGGGATATGTCCAGTTAGGCTGTTATGGGAAAGGTTGAGCAGTCGGAGAAATTTAAGCCTTCCAAGTTCTTCTGGAATCTCTCCTTGGAATTTGTTGCTTGATAAATCAATTGCTGTGAAGATGGTTAGGATTTTCAGTACTTCTATCTCCAATCCTTTTACCGTTACCACTACTAAATCTTGATAATAAGTTGCAGTTGGATATTCGTGAAGATAATATTCACCCAAATATTGTTGTTTAGGTTTATCTTCATTGATACTCCTCATGCCTTTCATGTTTTCAAAATAATTCCTTGGTAAAAGGCCAATGAACTCATTGTGGGAGAGGTCAAGAATTTGTAGTTTAGAGAAAAACATCCCATCAGTTTTATGATTTCCAATTGGACCATGGAGTCTATTAGATCCCAAGACAAGAATCCTTAGATTCGATAGAGCTTCCAACCAAGAAGGGAATGAATCATTTATCCTGTTATTTCCAAGGTCTAGAACTTCTAAACTTGTACAGCGAACCAAAGATTTTGGTAATAGCCCTTCAAATTGATTACCATTTAAGACAAGAGTTGTCAAGCTATAGCCCCATGAAAAAGTATCAGGGATGATGCTATGAAAATTATTCATCTGCAAATTCATCACTAAAAGAGAATAACTGAAGTTTCCCAAACATTGTGGAAGTGCCCCACCTAAATTGTTGTAAGATATGTCAAAGATTGCAAGGGAACTTACATTACAAATCATAGATGGGATATCCCCAGTCAATTTATTGTGTGATATAGAAAAAACTTTTGTATAAAATGGAGGAACAAGAAGCTTTCCTTGCAATAGATTGGCCTGAAGGTCAAGTAAACCTTAGATTCTTCCATGGAAGTCTCTCTATACTTGATAAAAAAATTATAAGAAAGATTTAGGTATACCAAATTCTCCCCAATTTCAAACATCTATTCCGGGACTTGACCATAAATGCTATTATTAGATAGGTCTAAATTTTCTAATTTTTTGACAGTTTTATGAAATTTGGGAATTTGGTTATGTTGCAAGAAACTAAGTTCAAAGATTTAAGAGCAGGGAAGGTATCATTAAATTTGCTTTTGATGCTCAATAATTGATTGTTATATGAAAGATCAAGAGTTTGAAGTTCTTTGAGCTTTGTAGATTGATCAAATTCCACAATGCCACTCAAGTCATTTGATGAAATATCAAGCTCTATAAGATTCACAAGATTAGATATTGATTTTGGAATAGGACCATAAAGCCTGTTATTTTCCAATCTAAGAATTTGTAAGGAATTGCTACTTTGGAATTCTCCAATTTGACTAGTGAGTTGGTTATAAGACAAGTAAACTTTGGTGAGTCTTGTGAGGTTGGTCAAAAAATCAGGAATTCTACCTCTAAGGTTGTTGAATCTTAGGTCAATAAGATTGAGATCCTTTAGCTTTGAAAGTGATGGAATTTGACCGGTGAAGTAGTTAGATTGGAGGAAAATTTGAGTAACTTTCGTGAGTTTCCCAATTGATGAGGGAATTGAACCTGCAAAATTGCAATTTTATGAGATTCAAACAATTTGCACAAACTATACATTGTAAATTGAAAGTAATTATGGGATCTTACCATTGAGATTGTTGTATTCTAGACCCAAGTATGATAGCATCTTGAGGTTTGAAAGTGATGATGGTATCTCGCCATTGAAATGGTTTTCAGATAAATCCAAATAAGTGAGTTGCGTAAGGTTACCGAGTGATACAGGTATTGACGTAATCCCAAATTTCTTAAGAATTTTAGATTGTCAATTGATTTCGGTAATTCTCCTGAGACATTAGTGTAAGAGAGATCCAAAAACCTTAAGGGACTTGTCAAATTTACCAACGGAAAAAACCCTCTTGAGTTCAATATTAGACGTTAAAGTGAGTGTAGGTAGGTTTGGTAGCGAAAAATATCAACTGGTAACGTCCCTTGCAATTCACAGTTAAAGAGACTAAGGGTTGTCAATGAAGAAGAAAAATTCATCAAAGACCTAAGTGAAACAGAAGACATGTCAACCAAATCAAAATGAAGTTCTCTTGGCATCTTCAAATTTTTAGCAAGCCTTCTAACAACAAATGTTTCGAGACTAACAAAATGATTTTGAGAAAGATCTAGTGAAGCCAATAGGGAGAGGTGTGATAAATGAAGAGGGACTTGGCCAGAAAACACACAACCTAGTAAATTGACTAAACCCAGATGAAATCCACGAAAGTTCAAAGTCATTGAAAGCAAGGTTGAGATGTTGTAAGTGAGAGAGAAGAAAGAGAGAACTATTTAAAGGGATGATGCCTTGAAGCCAGCTACAACTGAGGTCAAGGCCAATCAGGTTTCCCTTCACCCTATCACAAGTAACCCCATCCCATGAGCAGCAATCAGTGCCCTTTTTTCCAAGACTCCATCTTTGGATAAGAATGCTGATAACCCAAAAGGTTACAATCAGAAGAAGCAAATTCTGAAAAGGTAAATAATTGCTTAAAATGGAGTAATGCTAACTGCTGGTCTTGGAAGCACAGTGGTTTCAAAGTAGAGGCAATAGATGATGATGATGATGATGAAGTAAAAAGAGAATAGAAGAGCAGTAAGAGGTAGAAGTGTTGAGAGAGCCATATTAACCACCTCATAATTCCAAATGAGATCAGAGGCAAATATATTATGTCTTTAAAGCAGAGCTGGAAGGTGTGTATTTTATATGAAAGAGTGATGATAACTACCTCATAGTTGTACTTGTTATCTTCATTTATTTTATTTTATTAATTTTATTTAATTTTTATTTATCTTCTCAACAAAGCCATCATAGATTCTTTGATTTCTTAGGACAGGTTCGTTGATTTCTTATGGTCTATCATGACTTTGGCTAATGACTCAAGAAGCACTAATGTAATGGGTACCTCTTCCGTTTTCCTTTCCTTCACAATCATTTTCAACAAAGCCATCGTAGTCTACAGTTCAGATGATAGAATTCTAATGGGTGTCTCACAAACACTAACAATTTAAGTCTTAGTCTTTGTACTTGCATTTTAAGTTTACCCATTTACTTATTCCTTTTCCTTGACTAAGCTCATAACCCATTCATACAGCCTCAATAACAATTTAGTAAAACTATAACTATCTAAAACCTCAATTTTTTCCTATTTAAGCTGACTTTGCTAAGGGTATTCACTTCAACATTTTGTGATAAATGGTTGAGGCTGATGCAGAATGGTTTTGATTGAGTAGATCCCTGATACCACCGAACGCATAATGGAAATACAGTAAGACTAGATTCTTTTGGATAGAACTTATTTTGCTGAAACTGAAAACTGAAAACACCGTAGCAAAATAATTTTTAAATGTGTGAATAGTGCTGTGGGACCTATTTTTAATGAAAAAGTTGTTGAAAAGTGAAGTTTGTGAGTCCCGTGAACAGTGCATGAGACCTATTAATGTGCTGAAAAGTCAAAAATTTCGGCTACTGTTTATGCACAGTGCATGAATAGTTGCTGTTTCAACTCAATTTTGTCTCTGAAACGCGTGAAAAAAATAAAAAAAGGGAGCAAAACGCAACGCAAAATGCAAACGCCATATAAGTCCTACCCAAACCCATCCTAGATATCATTCTTGCTTAACAGTAGCCTCGAAGACTCAGGGAAAGAAGTCTGGATTCTAGTTTCCACTAGATATTTGAGAAGTTCTCAAAGAAAAATTTTATTCATGTGAATTTTTGCAAGGTTTTCAGACCCGGACCGTTCATTGAACCGTAAAAGGGAGAGGTTCAAGGTTTTTGAGGTCGAATCAAGGTCGAACCAGGGTCGAACTGTAATGACGTCATAATTAATTTAATAATTAATTTAAATATATATAAAAATATTAAATTAGTAAATTATTTTAATAATTTGAACCTATCACTGAAATTATTTTTTTGCTCACCAATATTAGCTAATAACAATCTATTACTTAAAATTTATTGTGAAAATATTGTGGTAGTATTTCTTAATTGCCATTTCTTAATATTAAATACTACACGTTTGAATAAAAAAAAAACCACACGATTACATAAAAAATAAATAAATAAAACTAAGGGATAAAGACAACCACACATTTTCATACAGACCCAATTTATTACTCAACTCTGAACCTCACATTTACTTCGCAGTTATCATTTCACATATGAACCCAATTATTCACAAATTCACAACATCAGAGAAAGGAGAAGAGAGAAAGGAGAATCTGAAGCGTCGGTGGAGATTGTGGTGCACAGATCGAAGGCCGGTGGAGATTGAGGTTGCCGAAAGGACAAAGCCGATGGAGATCGGCATTAACCATGAAGCACTACCACGTCCGCCGCCCCACCGCCGTTCGTCCTCCTCCCCACCACCAAACTGGGTCAGATCGGCTTGTTCTTTTTATTTATTTATTTATTTATTTATTTTTTTCATATTTGCTTGTTCTGATTCAACTTTATTGTAAGAATTGGATTTTGTTTTGTGTTTTGTGTTTGGATTATGTGAGACGTTTTTTGAGAGTGAAGCAAAGAGACTGAAACAAAGATCAAACGTTTTCTGATCCCAGTAGTTGTGTAATTTTTTTTTAGGTTCAGATTCAAAGGGAACCGTGAGTAGCGGTTTGATCACGGTTCTCAGATTCGTGCGGTTGAACCGCGGTTCGAACGGTTCCCTGCTTTTTTGGCATAGCCGATTCTTAAGCTTAAAAGAACCATGATTGTGAGCGGTTCACAGTTTTCCTAGTCGAACCGTACGGTCCGGTCCGGATTTCAAAACCTTGAATTTTTGTTGGCTTTTGTTAACCAATGCTCTTGTGCACTTATTAAGGAGGCTTTAAACGAATCCCCCTAGTGTGTGTGTGTATATATATATTTGGCTGAATGCTTGTATCAAGAAGTGGTTGAAGTGACTTGAGTACTTATAAAAACGAAATCGATTGCAATTAAAAAAAATCAACCTTAATAAAAGCGCTAAGGCACTCATTAACTGGACCCATATGTTCACGTGTTTTTTTATTTTATTTAATAATTCGATAGTTTCAATGGGAGATAGAAAATTTAAACTTTGGATGTCTTTTTTAGAAATACTAAAAGAGCCAATTAAGTTACAAGACTCTTGACCATAAGTTCCCATATTACTCTTAAGAAATATTGCGAGTCAACTATTTTATGAGTTTAATTAATCAAAATATCAGATCTGACGAAAAATTATTAGGTATTCTCGGAGTACCATAAATGCGTACTCCCTCCTCTCATATGAATGGTGGGTCCTGACGAAAAATTATTAGGTATTCTCGGAGTACCATAAATGCGTACTCCCTCCTCTCATATGAATGGTAGGTCCCACCAAGAATTTAATTAGTAGGACCCACCGCTCATGTGAGAGGAGGAAGTACGTATTTATGGTAATCTAAAAGTACACAATAATTTCCCACAAGAGCTATACTTTGGATTTGTCTACCTATTAATAATCCTTTAATGTGAATCATAAGTAAAATTTTGACTTTAAAAAATTCACAAACACCTAACAAATTAACATCATATAAAAAATTGTTATCTTATAACTTTGTTTACATTAAAACACCGCTGGGCATTCCCGCGAATGATTTGTCATTATTCAGATTGGTATCAAGTATTTGCGTGTATGTATGCATGTGTGTTGTTTGTAAATTTTGCCACCCTTGAAATTAAATCCCAGCTCTGCCATTGATCCTATGTCAAGTTCGTGCGTAAACTGATATTTTGATAAGTAAGATGTTACTTTATTGCGGTGTTGGCGTTTTAATCCATTAAAAACACTTTTAGTGCTTAGTGCTTAGTGATTATTATTATTATTATTATTATTATTATTATTATTATTATTATTTGTTGAGAAAGTGCGTAGTGAATTCTGGTTGTTCAATAATATTTTTGTAATTTTGTTACATGCAGGCTTTATAAAACACTAATAGCAGATCCGCACAATGCTCCAAAAAAATTTGATGATTTTTTTCTGTTAAGTAAAAAATTAAAATAGTATATGAGACTTATAAGTATTAGTCTCAATCCCTTCTTAAAATGAAGTGATTATTTTCTAATAAAGTATAGTCAATACAATATACTTCCTCCGTCCCACTTTGTTTGTCCTGTTTGAAAAGTCAAACTTTTTAAGAGAACATCATTTATTGTCTTGTCTACCTTTTAAAATTGTATAAGTTTCCAAAACTACCCTTAAATAAATTTATCAAAAAATTAGATTATTAATAAAATAGGGATATAATAGGAACATTAGTAAATTAATGACTTTTATTTTTAGAAACAAGACAATATTTTGGGACATCGCAAAATAGAATAAAGGACAAACAAAGTGGGACGAAGGCAGTATTAGATTTTGTAAATTAAGCTATCTATATATTTGTTATTAGAAAGTGCTTTAAATTTTGTATATATTTTTTAAGAAAATATAATACATTTTACATTCAATAATATTATAATACAAGGTATTTTGTAAATAAATTAATGTGTGGTTGGATTTTTTTTTCTAGTACTTCATACAAACGGTTCATCTTTTATACGTCTTGAATAACTAAAGAAGGAAGCATGTATAAGCAAATCCATCACTTAATATTAGGAAAAAAAATACAAAACTTTAATAACATAAGAAAAATATAATTTTATCAAGATACTTATCGATATTACACTGAAAATTTGACATAATTTTCAATTAATCAGCTCCTCTTTTAACATACACCTCTCCTCCTAAAGCATCATCAAAGAGGACAAAATGGATTGAGGTGAACTGAATGGACCGAAGTCGACTAGAGTGGACTGAAATGGACCAATGGACCAAATGGACTAAAATAGATTGAAATAAACCAATGTAGACCGAATTGGTTTAAGTGGACCAAATTGGATGGACTAAAGTGGATCGAAATAAAATGAATGGACCAAAGGGATTGAAGTGGACTGAAATGAACTGAATGGACCGAAATGCTATGTTGATGTGGTTCAACATGAGCATAACAATAATAAATACTATGCTTAAGCTTTTAGGTATTATATAGATGAATTGCAGATCTTGTACACATAAGTATATGTAGGCTACACATAGAAAATATATAGTCACTTGCAAGAGTTCTCTCTCTCCCCAACCTAATGGTCAAAGAAATTGTGGGGTAGCTTAAATGAAGTAAAAATACACAAATGATATTTAATGCTCATGACTCATGAGATCACCTTTCTTTTGTTACTTAAAAGGGCTAGAAAAACTAATGCAGCCTACACTAATTTTATATCAAATGCCAGTTGCTGGCTTTGGCATTATAGCTCAAAATCGCTACAACTCACTTTAATTTCAATGTATGCACCATGATATTCAACCCAAGTTTCCATACGTAATACCCTAGATTGGTTGTAAAAATAACTTGAAGGAAGACTTTGGAAAGGTAAGAGGTTGTTCTGCTTCAACACTCTCTAGTCTAAACAAAAAACTCTAAAAAGTTCAATCGTGGAAGGCAGATCGCCAAATGCCACATTGTTGAGAAGGTAAAATGGATGATGATTTATATAAGAGTCTAAAATGTTGGTTGAAACACACCACTTCCTTGTAAGAGCCTTAATCTATATTGTCAACCAGGAATGGATTTACCAACACAAAGTTAATGGAAGTTATCGATAAGAAATATCAAGACTAAGCTAAGAACATATGTAATATGGAATCTTAGTTATTAATAGATTTCAATTTCACAGAGGACTTTTTTTTTTTTTTTTGGTATTGTAAGAGACAAATTATCAAACACATAGAAGGCATAAACAATGCACACAAGATTTAAGAGACTCAATGCCAGTAGTATGTTTGGAAGTTTGGAGAGAAAGGAGAGTAAAGAGTGAGGGAGAAAGTAGAAGAGAGGAGACGGGAGAGGAATGATTACCCTCAATTAGATATTTTAAATTTTTTTATGGGAGATATTTAAAAAATTAAGAAAAAGGAGAATAGATGATCATCTAGTTGTATTAAAAATTAAGTAGGTGAGGAAAGTAGAAGAGAATGGTCATATAAATTGATATCTTTTATTAATTCATCATAGGGGTAAAATTGGCAATTAAAATTTTAAAATAAATGGAATCCCTCTCCTCTTTTCCAAATTTTTCCTATTTAAAAAAAATTAAAATTAAGGTACCTCGTAAAAAAATAAAATGAAAATTGGGAGGATACACAACATAGGCTTAAATACTTCCTCCCCCCACCACAATTTAAAAAATTCCAAATAAGATTTATTAAACCCTCAATATTTAATTTTTTTTTCTACTCCCCTCCATCCAAAAACACTATAAGTCTACGTAGACAAGTCATGTTTGGAATGATCGACTATAATCAACAAGTTACATTGATCTTTTACTCAAGTTTTTCCACACAACTTGAGCTTAGACTACATATTAAGAGAAATACAAGCTTACCTCAATGACCTCTACAAAAACCAACTTCACCACAATAAAATCTTTTGAACAACACATTAAGAAATAATCTCAAATACCTTTGAAATGCTTGCTTTGATAGGTTTCAATGACCATGGTAGGAGAAAGAAAAGCTCATACTCTAACGACAATCTCTCACATTGTGTGCTCTACCCTCTATATGTGTTGGAAGTTCCAACATCAGACTATAATGGCCTTGAGAATTTGGGAAAAAAGAGGTAAATAAGCCTTCATGTGTTTTGGAAGTTTCTATAGAGTGGGTCTTTTTGTGTGTGTGTGTGTGTGTGTGTGTTGGGGGTTGGGGGAGGGGGGGGGGGGTGGTGGAGTGGGTGGCAACTAACAAAACTTCGACCTTCCTTCAATAAGGGTGTGTTTTCCACTTTTCCATGCCTGATCAAGGACCAGATCTAATTTCCATGTCTAAACCCTTTTTCATTTTGAATTCCAGTATTTTTATGATTATGATTTGAAATATTCCATTTTTTTTCTTTTTATATAAAATCAATTATTCATTGATACAAAGAAAATATTAGAAGCCAGCGCAGGACCATCCCAACACTAAATTCCAACATGCCACACAATCTAAACAAACAAACAATACATGGAATTCCGGTAAATATATATATATATATATGTTCATCATATATGAGCATGATTATTCTATGAAGAAGTAAACAACATCTATACATACAAATTATTGTGCAATTTCTAAGACAAGCATATATAAAACAATAGTACAATAATATTCTAGAGAAATTTCTTTTCAAAACACATCAACCACCCCTTAATTGCTTTAATTTCATCTTCCTCTTGATGTTTAATTATTAGCCCCTTCTCTTCTTTAGATACTGTTCCCCTCTAACCAAGCTTACAAGCCATTTTGAAGTTTTCTAGACTTGGAAACAAGATATCCCAACCAAGCTTACAAGCCATTGTGGTTTTCTAGATTTGGAAACAAGATATCCCATAGCTATCCCATACACGAATCCACATCCATACCCAATCATCACAGCCTTCCAACCAAATCCACTTGTAAACTTTAAATCGTTGTCCTCTTCAGATGGTGGTGGCTCAACAATCCTACATTTCTTCGACAATGAAAATCCACACAATCCTTTGTTCCCAATGTATGAGTCATTTTGAAAAGTATTAAATTGTGGGCCCTGAGGTATGGGTCCTGTAAGTTTGTTTTGCGAAAGGTTTAAAACTGCTAAAAATGTTAAACTTGTCAATTGCACTGGAATGGAGCCATTGAGCATATTTGAAGAGAGGTCTAAGGATTCAAGTACCAACAAATTTCCCAATGATGGTGGGATATAGCCAGTTAGGCTATTATGGGAGAGGTTGAGCTCTCAAAGAAATTGAAGTTTTCCAAGTACTTTTGGAATTTGCCAATGGAACCTGTTGCAAGAGAGGTCAATGGTAGTAAAGATGGTTAAGTTTCTCTCTAGCTTACGTTCATGCCCTTTCCATACCACCATAATTGAGTCTTGGTAATAGTCTTCCCCAATATATTTCAATGAAACTTCATTTTCATTGACTGTTTTTATAGCTTTCAATCCTTCAAAAAAATTGGAAGTTAAATGACCCATAAAATTATTTTGAGAAAGGTCAATTATTCACAACATAGCAAAAGATGAGTTGGCCTTGAAATCTTCAATTTGACCATAAAATCTATTGCACCTCAAGACAAGAACCTGTAGCTTTGGAAGCACTTCCAACCAATAGGGGAATGAATCATTTATTTTGTTATTTCCAAAGTCTAGAACTTCCAACTTTCTATAGTTGACCAAAGATTGTGGTAATGACCCTTCCAATTGATTGTGATTAAAGACAAGAGTTCTCAAGCTTTTGCACTTTGCAAACATTTCAGGGATGGTTCCATGGAATCTATTTGTTCGCAAATCCATCATCGAGAGAAAATCACTCAAGTATCCCAAACATCGTGGAATCGTACCACTTAGATTGTTAAAGGAGATATCAAGGATTTGGAGGGTTAGATTGCAAATTGAAGAAGGGATTTCCCCGGTCAAGTTATTGTTTGAGATAGAAAAGAAAACCACGGAAGATGGTGGAATAGGAAAAGTTCCTTGAAGAAAGTTGGCATGAAGATCAAGATTTTCTAAATTCTCTCCTGGAATTTGCTCTATACTTGTCAGAGAGTTATGAGAAAGATTTAATGATTTCAAATTCCCTAGCACTTTAAACATCCATTTTGGGACTTGGCCTTTGATCCTATTGTTGGATAGGTCTAAGGTATCTAAGAACTCTAAGGTTCTTAAAAAGTATGGAAATTTAGTTATGTTGCAAGATGCTAGTTTCAAGTATTTAAGTTTGGGGAAGGTATACTTTAAATTGTTGTTGATGCTCAAAGATAGACTGTTATAGGATAGGTCTAGAAAATCGATTTCATTGAGCTTTGAGAACATATCAAATTCTATAGTGCCACTTAGATTATTTGAAGAAATATCAAGCTTCTGAAGTTTCACAAGATTTGAGATTGACTTTGGAATAGAGCCATTTAGCCTGTTATTATATAACAAAAGAATCTCCAATGACTTGGCATGTTGGAATTCACCAATTTGACCAATAAGGTGGTTAGAATTTAAGTCTAAATTTGTGAGTTTTGTGAGCTTGGTCAAAAAATCTGGAAGTGTACCTTCAAAGTTGTTGCCTCCGAGGTCCAGAAAAGTGAGATCCTTTAGATTTGAGAGTGATGATGGAATGTGGCCAATGAAGTTGTTGGATGAAAGGTAACAATAAGTAACTTTCGTGAGGTTTCCAAAGGACTCGGGTATTGATCCTGTAAATTCCATTAGATTCAAAAGTATTTAAAGGATTGGATGTTGCCCACATGAAAGTGATGATGGGATCTTACCACTTAACTTGTTGCATCGGAGATTCAAGAAAGACAGGTTCTTGATGTTTGAAAGTGATGATGGCAACTCACCAACAAAATTGTTACCTGATAAATCTAATACAGTAATTTGCGTAAGGTTACCAAATGACACAGGTATCAAGCCATTGAAATTGCACTGAGATAATCCCAAATGCTTCAAGAATTTTATATTGTCAATGGAATTTGGCAATGGTCCTGAAAAACCTGTGGTAGAGACATCCAAAAACATCAAGGGATTGCTCCAATTTGTCGTTGGGAAAGCCCCTCTGAGTTCAGGATTACAAATTAACCTGAGCTCCCTTAGGTTTGGTAGGCGTAAAATGTTATATGGTAAGTTGCCATGCAATCCACAACCATTGAGACTAAGGACTGTCAAAGAAGAGGACAGATTCATCAAAGAATCAAGCGAAACAAGTGACATCTGAACACCATCAAGACAGAGTTCTTTTAGCTTGGTCAGATTTTGAACGAGCCTCCTCATAACAGATGTATTGAGACTAACTTGTTTATTTCCAGAGAGATCTAGTGATGACAGTTTGGAGAGTTTGGATAGTTCATGTGGGACTTGACCAGAAAACTGAGATGAAGAAAGATCAAGTTTTTCCAACTTAGCAAACTGACCAAACCCAGATGAAATCGGTGAATTGAAGCAGTTGAAAGCAAGGTTGAGCTGTCGCAAGTTAGGGAGAAGAAAGACGCTGCTATTGGAATGAATGGTGCCTTGAAGCTCACTACAACTAAGGTCAAGGCCAATCACGTCTCTCCCCATTGTATCACACGTAACACCACCCCATGAGCAACAGTCTCTGCCCTCCTTCCAAGACTCTTTCTTTTGATCACAGTCATCAGAATATTTGGAAGAAGAAGTTGGATAAGAATGAAGTTGCTTAAATTTGAGCAACGCTGAGCTCTGCTCTTGGGAACACGATAGTGTAGAAGAAGAGGAGAAAGATGATGATGAAGTAGGTTGAGAATGCAAGAGAAAAATGAGGAAAATGAGTTGAGAGAGGCATATTATTAAGCAATCCATAGTTCTTAATGAGATTGTAAGAAATATCTATGACTGCTTAGAATGGAGAGCCGGAATGTGGATTTTTATAGGAAAATGTTTGGTCTACTCCCACCACCAGCAGCTTGATAACGAGAAGAAAAAATGGATGCAAATGGAACGTGTGTCATTTCTTTTTTTTCTTATTCGTCTCTGTACTTAAAATTTTGAATAGCGAAGCACCATCATTGTCAACTTAACCACTATTAAAGTTTGGTAGGTATAAAAATGATGGTGACTTTTTATTTTTTAAGTCACGGTCTTTTTTATATATTAATAATTTGTTTAAAAGTCACCATCAATTTGATATGTACCAGACTTTCTTTTTTGATAAATATGTACCAAACTTTTTTTATCTTTGAAGTCACCATCAATTTGATATGTACCCAAGTTTAATGGCAGCTGAGCTGAACATCAACATATATAAAAATGAATAAAAATATGCCAGCAGACTACTTTTTTTTTTTCTTTTAAAACAAATAAATTCTTATAAGAACTTTGACGCAGAGAATATTGTAGTTTGTAAAACATGAAGTGAAACACTTAAAATACAGTAGAGAATTTCTATTCATAAAAAAATAGAAATCAAATCAAGATCGTCTTCATATTGACCAAACTTTTCTTTTCGAGATAGTTATAATATGTAACTAATTTTGCAACTCAAATCCTTTCCTCCCTAAACCCCAAGCAACTGATATGGGTTTGGAACAATGGGCTGTGGTGCTTTGATAATCATCTTTTGGTTCTTCAACGATGGGAAAAAGGAATGTCAGTCAGGTCTATGACGTTCTTGAAACAACCCTTCTAGATTCAAGTGTGGGGGTTGCCCTTTGACCTGATTAATGAGGAGGCAAGTAGTGACATTGGCAGGAGCATGGGGGGGTTGGTGGAGGTGGATTGTAAAGCGTTCAAATCGGACCAATCTAGATTCCTGTAAATAAAAGTTGAAGTCCCACTGAATAAACCTCTCAGGCAAGAAGGTCCGGTGATCAGCCCGGAAGGAGAGACATCTCGAGTGGACTTTAGGTATGAACAATTAGTTGGTTGGTGCTACAACTGTGGCTGCATTGCCCACGATGAAAAAGAATGTGCGCTACCGGTGGACACGGTGAATGGAGAGAAACTGTATGGTGAATGGCTTAAAGCAGGTCCTTAGGGCGAACGATGGAAGTAGGCGGGGGACAAAACCAGGCATGCTGAAACTGAACCTTCCCACATGCTCAACCTCAAACCACAGCAATGCCATCACCGCATGAAACCACGAAGCCAGAATCGGAAAAATCTGCGGGTCGGAGTGAGTCTAATTCCAGCCCGATATTCGTGGAGCAACAATCACGATCTCTTCATTATAACGTCCCAGTTATGTCATCACCACTCCACACAATAAATATGGCAGTTAAGGTCCACAGAAGTCTAAAACCAAAACAATTAAGTCCCATAATGGATCATAAAATTCACCATAGCTGGACATGCCAAATACAACACCATCAATTTCCCCGAAATCAAAGCCCACAATAATGACCACCGAGAATCAAGGAACCGAGTTGTTCTTGGTCCCAATTAGCTACGGTGCCACACAAACACACTCCCAAACCCTAAACACACCCTCACGTGACCAACCCAAAGGCCCAAAAACAAAAAAACACAAGGCAAAAAATCACCCGTTCCCTAGCCACAAAAAGAACCGAACCCTCACAGCTTACTTATTGACAATGGACAAAAAAAGACAGAATGAGAGCACAGACCATGGGAAGGAAGAAGCTAAGCAGACCAAGTTCGGGGCAACACAATACAAACTGATTTTGCCAACGGTGGAGGCTGATGCTCAGCCCTGCCGATCATAATGATCACCCTAAGCTAGAACGACTGGGGGCTTGGGAACTGCCGTGCAATTGAAGTGTTTACTAAATTGGTGAGGAAAAAAGCTCCCAAAATTTTGTTTCTCATGGAAACAAAATTGACTGTTCGTGAGATGGAGCCAATTAAAATAGAGTTGGGGTTCTCTACTATGCTTGTTGTGTCATGTGACAGCCATAAGGGGGGTCTAGCACTACTTTGGAAAGCAGATAAAGTGACCATAGAGACACAAACCTAGTCACCCAACCATATTGATGTGAGAGTTCATACACATGATTCACTGTGGAGATTAACAGGGATATATGGGCACCCGGAGGAAGAACCTAAAGGCAAAACATGGATACTCATGAGACATCTACATGCTCGAGCATCTCTCCCTTGGGTATGTTTAGGTGACTTCAATGAAATCTTGTCCACTGATGAAAAGAATTATGGCAACCAAGGACTTTTTCATTTTTTGTAACCAAGAAAGGAGGGAAATGTGAGAGGGACCGAGTGAGCCGTGTTGGAAGGGCCAAGTTACTGTTAGAATTTTTCTAAAAAAAAAATAATTTGTCATGGTTAGTAATTGGCAACTAGCTGACCTTGAAAATATATAAAAATAGTAAAAAGCCACCTCATTTTAATTTAGACAAAAAAAAAAGGCTGTTGTTAATGTAATAGATTTTTATTTTTATTTTTATTTTTATATATACAAAATAGAAATTCTACTATAACTTAATCTAAGTGTATATGTGTGTAAAACTCCCTCTTAGAGACTTGAACCTCGACTCTTACCCTCCACACTCTACAAACACTTATACTTATAGAGTGACTATCGCACCAAAAATGTACGGTGGTAATAGATTGTTAATAGTAAGTAAAAAAGTAATATTAGTAAGCCAATTTAGAATTGACAATAGTAGATCAACTCAACTGATGTGAAAAATGTTGCCAAATTTTTTTTTTTTTTTTTTGTATATACTATTTATTCTTTAGACCATTATTCTTTGAATGGAAGCTAGCTATGAAGACTTGAAACTTATCTTAAATTATTATATTCTTTGTCTGGAAAAAAGGTTGCACGAAGATTTGGCCATTGCAAATTTCTTCTAACAATGCACCTTGACTTCCTAATTGAAGACTTTACGTTGTTTCATACCATCTAGATCCCCTAATTCGCATCCACTGATCATGCTTGAGATTGAAGACAAATAGACTCTCTTTAGCTTGCTTGACAATGCTCTCAATTTGCTAATTGACATTTTTGTAACTTAATTAATTGACATTTTTTGATATTTTTAACAGAGACATGCATGTAGTGTTCAAATCTCCCACCACTAATTGTTGATCAATATATATAAAGCAATACTCTTGACTTTGAAAAAATATTTTTCTAGTTGCATTTTTACAAAATATGTTATAATTTGGATTCTTTAGGTAAGTTTTGCATAACAAATTTCATTGATAACGTGGCAAAAATAATTGAAATAATATTGCATAAAGCATTTTTAGGTAAAAATCATGAAATTGCATAGTACATGTTGTGAACCACCACAACAACATTAATCCTAAACAGGAAAATAATCCAACCCAAGGTCTTGTCAATTGCTGTCACACATAGAACTTATTAGCCCCCACATGGACACAATAAACGTCACATATATGAAACTCAATAGTTATCTCATAAACGAAATTCAATAACAGTCATATAGATGACTGCTTAGATACCAATGTCACAAAGACTAAGGTTCCATGCAAGCTGGGTAATCACTAACATCTCACAGAAGGATAAAACATAAGGAGCTTATATATAGGTTTAAAATAATTAAACTTCACCACATATTGTTGAGTGGTTTCAAATAAAATACTCTCAATATCCCACAAAGATTTATAAAGTTCACAACTTTTCCATAATAATTCACAAATAATGAATCTCTACCGACCAGTATCACAAATAATGAATCTGTACAAATTTTCAGGTTATCCTATAAATTCGTTAAATAATTAGGAGTTTTTTGCTACAAAATATGTTAATCTGAATGATTTTCTATTTTTTGAAAAGAACAAGTTGAATACTTACATATTATTATGATGTTTGTTGAATTTTTTTAGAAATTTTCAACCCTGAATCTCCTCCTAAATTTTATAATTAGCCAAATACCTGGGTGCGTACAAAACAGAAAATTCTGGACTCGCATTTTAGGATGTTTAGGAACTATAACTTTGTTAGTTTGATAAACTAAAAAGGGTTTTCTGGGTAAGTGAAAGTCCATATGTACCAAACTTAAAAATCTTGATTTGATGTTAACGGGGGAAAACAACTATGAAAATCGAATACTATAAACTATCAGAATTTGTTTTGTAATAATTGAGTTAGTCAATTTGAGTATTAAATCATTAAGATTATTTTATTTTAGTTTAGTTTTTGAGCAAAAATCAAAACTAAACCATGGAGAATGGGATGCACTTGCCTTCAAACTATCAAGCTTGGCTGAATCACCCCTCTCAACTTTGAGGTTTTTAATTTTTTTTTTTTTTTTTGAGAAAAACTTTGAGCTAGATTTATATATTTAAGTTTGAAATTTGTTTTTTGAAAAAAACTCCAACTTTATTACGTACTACTTGATTAACTTTCCCATAAATAAGTAAATAAATATAGTGACCAAAAATTTCTATGCATGCATAGAAATGTTTACTTTTTGTTTTTTGAGAAACAAATTTTTACTAATTGTATATGACTTTCTAATTAATATTAGAAGTCATATACAATATTGTTTAGAGTATATTGTTTGAATTAATTAGAAAGATTGATTTTAATTTATGAACTTATATTATGGCTAGAAGTCATATACAATTTTTACTAACAAATACATTCACATAAAAAAAAAAAAAAAAAAAAATTTCTAACAAATAGAGACCCGTTATTGAAGACATTCCGGAGGACATTGTCCCTTTGGTAACTGCTGATATTTCTTAAGGTTTTTGTTTCAATAATAGCCCAATTTGGACATCCGGTCTAGTTTCTCCAAAAAAAAAAAAAAGAGAGAGAGAGACACACACACACGTTATTTATGTGCGAGATTGAGTGTATTTCTTCTTTTTTTTTTTTTTTTTTTTTTTTTTTTTTTTTTTACAACAAGATTGAGTGTATTTCTAAATTTATTGATTAATAATTAATGTTAGATACAATCTTTAGTTTTTCTTAATCTTTTTTTTTTTTTTTTACAACAAGATTGAGTGTATTTCTAAATTTATTGATTAATAATTAATGTTAGATACAATCTTTAGTTTTTCTTAATCTTTTTTTTTTTTTTTTACAACAATATTGAGTGTATTTCTAAATTTATTGATTAATAATTAATGTTAGATACAATCTTTAATTTTTCTTAATCTATGTTAGAGAGTAAATGATTTTCTAGCAGACCCGTATACACAAGAGGATAGTCCAAAATGAGACAGAAAAAGAGAAGTCAAAGTCAAAGTCGATTTTTCTATCCGTGTGTTTTTCTTTTTCTTTTTAAATTATTAAAAAACCTTCAGCTATTTTTATTTTCCTTTCGGCCTTAAAAGATAGATTAAATTAATTAATGGTTCGCACAGTATTTACACTATTATATTAGATATTTATGTTTTTGTGGATATTATGCGAGAGACTTTGCATTGGTCCAAACCGAGGAGTATTGTTTTGGAAAACAAGTTGCTCAAAGATTTCAGCTATTGGAAATCTCTTCCGATAATGTACTTGACTTCTTTATGTATAGAGGACTTTAGGTTATTTTGGATTATCTAGATCAAAAGTCTTTTTTTTTTCTGGGTAATAAATCTTTATCTACAGTACCATCTACTAATGAAATTCTAGTTGGTAGTAAAATTTCCATACCCATACTTTGTCCAAAAAAAAAAAAAAAAATCCGTTCATGAGTGATACAAAAGGCAATTTTTCCATTTCATTAAGTCTAGATTCACCAAAAAAATAACAAGATTACAAATAGATTATACAAATTTTATAAAAGTCCCACTTAAATTCATTACTTTTGTAAAAAAAAAAAAAAAAATTGAAAATTCTTAAGTGATTCTAATACAATGTTATACATTTAAAATTCTTAATTTATTAAGTTACTCATACTTTCTAGTAAATAGCAAATACATACATAACTATGTACCTCTGTGTGTATGTGTGTTTTGGTCTTAAATGTCGGTGTCGTCCTAAAGATTGCCCCTCCAAAGAAAATTTTCTGGTCCTATTGGGAAAATTAGGTATTTGATGACTTTTGTGCCCAATTTAGTATCGAGACTATTCGTGGGTAGAATATAACTATAAACTCTTTTAGCCAAACAATTGACGGCAGCACTCCCAAAATCAAAACTGATAGTGACCTACTTGAAAGCCAAACATCATCAACCTCACGTTTTTAGCCAAGCCCCCTCTGAGCACAACAAAACTCAAAGACCGTTGCTACTCACAATGGAGATATTTTCATTTGCAGATGCAGGTATATGAGACATCCCACTCACTCACATGTGAGCCCCCACAAAAATCCTACCTCATAGCAAATAACCGATGCTAATTCACAAATCACTTTTGTCATTGCTTTCATCATCAATCTAGTTGTAAAGTGTCTTATCACTATGTAAATCAATCAACTTTAGATTTCTAACTGACCCAAATTTGTATTTTCTTAGAAACTGAAATTTAATCTATTCAGCTCATATTTTGTGCATCTTCAATTTAACTACAGCGCCACATCTATTTTTTAAGCATGTTCATTTCAAACGTTCTGAAGAATATATGACATGCACAGTGCAGAAGAAGTAAAGATTAATGAAAAACAATCGCGCACATATAAACAATCATATAAAAAAAAAGCCAAATTAGGACACAGAAGAATTGGGATTAGGAACATCATCAAAAATTTCCAAATTGGTTGTCTTGTTGTCAAGGGACGGAGTTAGAAAATTATCTTTAGGGGGCCGGTCAAGAATAAATGATCATATTAATTCATAAAAAATATGTGTCTCTATTACATAACCGTATGACCTCCACTATTGAATTTTCAAACATCAATTTCAAGATTTGCTTTTCCAAATGTCAAACACAAAGACAAATAGTACTAGATGTGTTTATCAAACCAAATTCTACCTAAATCTGGTTGTTTGAGTATGTTAGTATGAAATACTAGATTAAAATAATGAATATAGACTATCAATTAGTTTTATAAATAAATGAAAAAAAATCATCTACCTCAAAATAAATAAATAGAAATTCAAGTTTGATTGAAATGGATAGAAATTGGAAGCAAAATATAATGAAAAAAGAGATGAAGAAACAGAAGTGTGAAAAGATTGAAGACAGTAAGTGAAAGATTATGAGAACATTTGCATAAGTGATGAGGTCTCTTGGAAGGAGGCCGGAAAGTACAACATTGGAAAAACATATTGAAAAGGTGAAGTGGTTTCTTTATTGTAAAAGTGATTAAAACCGTAAAACTTATGAAAGTTGTGGGCTTGTTGATGTGTTGGGGAAAAAAGGTCAAAGTAATTATTTGGAAACAAGGATAACAGAAGAATTTTTTGGCCATTTATGAATAGATATTTTTTTCCCTGTTGTTTTTTAATCTATCACAGCCATTTATGAATAGTTGAAGGGGAGGGGGTGCTAAATGCTACCTCCTTAAAGTTTAAGGGTGTTAGTCCATTTTACCCACAAAAAAAAAAAAAAAAAAAAAAAAAAAAAAAAAAATCTATTGGAATTTTTATATATAAAAAAGGATAATAATTTGGGGACAATTCAAGAAATCCCATAATTCCGCAAGTTTTCTACTCAACTTAGTGTTGATTTCAAGCAACCTTGCTAAAAATCTTGTAACTCAATTTGTAAGATAAATCTAGAGTTGCGAAATAAAATACACGTACTTCCTCATAATTGTTTAAGTGTTAAAAAAAAAAAAAAAAAAAAAAAACTCACTATATGATAGTGTATATAAAAGGGTCTTCTAGTGTATGGTCTTTATCTCATATATATATATATATATATATATATCCGTTTGATAGAGACACAAGCTATATATATAGGCCAAATTAGGGACCTTTTTAGATTAAAATTTGTTCGATTACTATTCTTCCATCAAGGAGTTTAAAACTTGTAATTTCAAGGTGTTTATTAATTAAAGGTGTTATACCAATTGAGAGTTACCTAGAAATTGTTATTCACCATAACGTCTTTCACAAATAAAATTCTTATGACATGAGTTTTCATTTATCACTTTAATGTGGGCCACAAAGTCATCTCAAAATCTTATGTTCTCCCACTTGGCCAACATGACATTTAAATAACATGATAAGTGATATTCATTTAATATGGCTATGATATTACCCATGTCAACTAGTTGTGAAATGCTCACTCAAAAAAAAAATTCCAATTCATGAATTGAGTGTTCATTAGACCCTTTAAACCAGATTGTTTAATCTAATTTGTTAACCAAGTGATTACCTAGATTAATTTTTAGATCTAAGTTAAAACAAATAAATCATATCATGCAAAGTTGCAGAAAAGTAAATAATACCACGATATGATTACCTAGGAAAACCAATGAAACTAATTCGTTTCAAGGTAAAAACCTGGAGATGGTTTGACCAAGCTATCCTTAAGGTAAACCAAATCCACTATAAGAGAATTGAAATTTTTACAATCAGATTTAACCCTCAAGGTAACTTACTGACATGATCACATGCAAGCTTCGAATCCACGAACACCGTCTCTTCTTGGATTTATAGCAACACAAGCACCCTTGCTTGTAACTTTGAGATCCCACTCAAAGGTTTAGCAACACAAACTCTCTAGTTTGTGACTCCAAGACCACCCTTGAATGTTTAGATCATCAACAGATGTTGATCTTGTTGCAACAACTTTAGATCTATCGATTCTAATGGTATAAGAATGATTTCTGGTAGTGACTTTGATAAAGGAAGGCACAATACCTTTTTGATCTCACAAGAGCACCTCCAAAGTCTCTCAAAAGCTCTAAAAACGTAGTTAGGGTTTTTCTTTATATACTAGAAGTGTTTACTTGATACCCAAAATATTTTAAGTAGAGTTTGGGCTAAAATAGAATTCTGCAAAAATTTCATGTCTGCAATTTTCGATTGGTTGGATCTAATTTTCGATCGGTCAGATTTCACTGAATTTGAACTCTTCTACCCTTGCTTGTAACTTTGAGATCCCACTCAAAGGTTTAGCAACACAAACTCTCTAGTTTGTGACTCCAAGACCACCCTTGAATGTTTAGATCATCAACAGATGTTGATCTTGTTGCAACAACTTTAGATCTATCGATTCTAATGGTATAAGAATGATTTCTGGTAGTGACTTTGATAAAGGAAGGCACAATACCTTTTTGATCTCACAAGAGCACCTCCAAAGTCTCTCAAAAGCTCTAAAAACGTAGTTAGGGTTTTTCTTTATATACTAGAAGTGTTTACTTGATACCCAAAATATTTTAAGTAGAGTTTGGGCTAAAATAGAATTCTGCAAAAATTTCATGTCTGCAATTTTCGATTGGTTGGATCTAATTTTCGATCGGTCAGATTTCACTGAATTTGAACTCTTCTTTTTGCAGCTTGTATGATTTTGTGTTCTGACTTGTAACACCTTGAGTATTGTCTAATAAACTCTATAGACTCTAAGATCTATACATAGATGAGTTTGTGCTCACAGTTTGTCAATTGTTTTAAACTTTTAGAACCTAACATGAATAATGGCAGTAATACCCTTAATTATAATGAGTACTTCCTTCTATGTATTATAATATATGGTAATCCTTATATAAGTACTTTATGAGCCATTAATCCTTATTAGCCATTCGGATCCTCCTTTATACATCCCCACAAATATATCATCCTTATATATCCACAGATATAATTAACTTAATAAATATACTTTATGTGCACAAGATAAAAATCATACATTTTCTTCTCCAAAAATAACCAAATATGTGTCCAAAACATAAAATAACAAGAGAAATAATTAAACACTGAATGAGCTAACAAGTTCCATATGTCCAAAAGACTTTTATACTGCTTTGCTAGCAAACAATTAGTTATGAAGCTAGTACATCTACAATTTCCAGGTATGCAAAGCAGTTTAACACATAGCAGTGTTAATGAGATTGAGGAAGAGAGTAGTACTGCAAGTGAGATCATTGAGGTCAACAATCATTGATTGGTACGTACGGAAATGATCAAATAAGAGTTTGAGGTAAGCAGTTTGTATTCACTGTATCTTAACTTGGAAGATAGCATGTATGTGGGTATGGGGAAGAGCGAGTCAAGCATGGAAGACAAATGAGTCAATCTCATATCGGAGGCTATACCAGTTTGACTAGTATAACGATATATTTCAGTACCGGTTAATACTAGTGTATCGTTTTGGGTTTACTGTTATTTTTATATTTATAAATATGTGTGTGTGTGTGTGTGTGTGTGTGTGTTCATGCCTGTGTGTGTATTATAATAAATATAAAAGTTTACCATAAAACATTGTTGATGCCTACTTTGCCAAGAAAGCCCAATAGCAAGAAGGAGCCGAACAATAGAAGGGAATATAAAAGAAGAATTAGAAAGTGAGAAGAAAATCATTAAGCCCGAATGGCAGGAATAATGGTCCACGGGCCTATAAAATAGTAAAAGTGCTCCAAAGAAAGCAAATGGGCCCAAGAGAGCCTAAAGAAGGAAGTAGTAAGCCCATGTGAATTATAAGAAATGGAAAGCAAGCAAAAATGGGCCGAAAGAGCCTAAAGAAAGGAATTAGTAAATGGGGTTGGTACAAAGGCCAATAAATTCTGAAAGTAAATGATATAGTAATTGGGCCGGGGAAGCCCAAAAGATGTAGCAAAAGCCTATTAGAATGTAAGAATGGAATGGGCTAAGGATGCCCAAAGGAATAAAGCGGGCTGAGGATGCCCAAGGGAATGAAATGGGCCAAGAAAGCCCAAGACTATATGAAAATCAACCTAGCAAAAACACTAGGCAATGTGAATTAAATAAGAGAAAAGTGCATGGCAGGCCCAAATGAGACCCAGCAAGCACAAGTCAAGTGGTAACATGGTAGAAGCAACGAAATGGTGTGGTAGGAGCGCTAGTCGACCCACAAACTAGAAGTAAAGAGAGATAAGGGCCGAACTGAAGGAAAAAGGGCCCATACTCAAGTAAGACCTAGCCTAAGGAAGAAGCGAAGTGCAAAGAATGAAGACTCGATAACTCATCCAAGCCACAAGAGGTTAAGAATGAGTAGTAGAACATGCAGCAAAGACTAGACAAGCCCCCAAGCAATGGCAAACACATGAACAACAGACAGGCCATGGACTCACATGAAAGTGGAGCACGCATAAGGCTCAGGCACCACCCACTTGTACCTAGCTAATATAGAGGTGGTGGACCATGGGTCAGAGGTAAGAGAGGATATGGTCTGGCGGTGGGGAGAAGGTGGAAGTTTATTCTGGAATTCCTACTCAAGCTCTTTTTGGAGAAATATCTTACTCAGATGACATACTACCCAAAAGAGGGAAAGATGAGCTGAAATCATTAGGTGCATGCCATAAGAGTTAGTAAGAGAGAATGCCCAACCCTTATTAGGATGGGAATGCCACGGAGAGCAACAAAACAAAACAAAACAAAACTCTTTTGTCTAGAAATGTGGCACGGCTAATACTGGGCAGTGGTGATGACTAGGCAGTCGATAAACTAGTAGGTGGTCTGGAAAGGACACCCACACTAGCTTAAAAGTAGTTAAGGGGAAAAAAGTAAAACTCATCATGGCAAATTGTATAAAGGCCTTAGCTGTGCATAGTGAACAATAGCAAGAGGAGTAGGAAGAACAATAAAAGGTAAGCCTAGAGTAAGGTAAAACAAGTAAGAAAAACAGTAAGAAAGAAAATAACAGAAAATAAGGAAGAAAAGAAGGATTATAGGAATAGGAAAGAAAATGGAGAGTATAGAAAAATAGAGGGGATAAGGAGTAAAGTGAGGAAACAAGAGTGTGATAGAGACATGCACCAATAGGCTACTCCCTTTTCTCCCTCTCAACAACCTACTCTCTAGCAAGGTTAAAAGGTTTTGAGGATAAGCCATTTAGGCCCATTCTTTCAAAATGGTCAATTTCCATGGCATGATTTCCCTGTGAGATTGCCCACATTGAAGAGTGGTTCCTTTCCTAGACTTAAATCTCCTAAGGAACCAAGCACGGTAGACTAACCACTCCTTTTTTTAATTGATCAAGCATTAACATTACTTCTTCTTCTTTTATTATTGTCACTAACATATTTTTGTCGTACTCATATCATTGTGTTTTCCTTACTAAGAAAGTGGTTTAATCATCGTCTTTGATTAGTAGCCAACATATTCTTCATATTTTATTGTATTATGCCCTCCTGCTATAACTTTTTTGTGATAGCATATTTTGCTGTGGGCATGTGACCAAGATCTTAGCAAAAGGGGTTCTAGCTTGCGCACAAGCTGGCTTGAGGTGAGTTTCAGTCAAGCCAGTCCCGACTCTCCTACCCCAAAATTATTGGGCCACAATGAGGCAAGAAGTAGTCTAGCCTAGAAGTACAAAAAGGCCCATCACATTTAATTTTATTTTAAAGGATGAGATAGAAAAGGAGTGGAAGAGAGAGAAAGAGTGGGGAGGAAGAGAGAGAAATGAGTAAATAAATGAATAGAGTTAAAAAAATAAGAACTAAAATGTTGGTTAAATTGTAAAATAAAATTTTAAAATAGATAAAAATATTTTTTTGAACGTGTAAAAAAAAATATTTTTTTTAAATACCTGAACACTTATCCATTAATGTTTTCTATATTTTATTTTTTGATGGATACTGTAACTTTTTTTTGAGAGAAAAAATGGTTGTCTTTTCCTTGGAAAAATGGGCCATGCAATTACCGAGACTCAAGTTGACTCTAGTAATTAAATTGCATTTTAAGTCTCTTAAGAAAGAAATCAGGGACCCTAAAAAAAAAAAAAAAAAAAAAGAAAAGAATCAGGGGCCAAAATAAAGAAGACCTTGTGATTCCAAAGACTCTGTTGTAATTTGCATATCTTGTTATCTCTACCTTTTTCTTTTTTTTTTTTTTTTTGGGGGGGGGGGGGGGGGGGGAAGAAAGCTGCATAAAAGAATTTTGGTGATAGATAACCACTTATTAACCGGTGACGCTTGTTTAAATCGTCTAGTGCCCATTCAGTCATGAAATTCACATTGATAGAGGACTATATCTATTTGTGATGTAGGTTTTCTTTTTTGCAAAATATCTCTGTATTTTTGTTTTTTGCAAAATGGGGTACAAAAATTGTGATGAGGGGCCTTATGATTATGAAGACAATACACTATAACTTGCTTTAGGAAAAGTTAGGGGGGAAACTCTTTAACATAAAATATTAAAGAAATTAGTTAGTTTGTGTGAAAGAAACAGCTCCTTTGAAAAAATGCACGAGAAAGAGGGTGGTTGTTGAAGACTAAAACAGGGAAACAGTAGTCCCATCATTGTGAAAATGGACCATGCAATTTACCTCAATTCAACTAAATTGCATTTTAAGTTATTTTACTCCTTTTTTTTTTTTTTTTTTGGCTAAATAAAAAAGAGTTTTTAGTATGAACTCATTAACCCTACGTCACATGACAGTAAAGATAATATCACGTTTACTATTACGGTCTTGATAAAGCTATCATTGTGGTTGGGCACAACACATTGAATGAAGTGCCACTACATCTCTACCTAATGGTGTAACTTGCATATCTACTAAAAGTTCACTTGGTGTATGAGTGCTCGTTTGTTTCAGCTTTTAGGGGCTGAAAAGCGTATTTGTTAAAAAGTTGGACAGAAATTACCGTTTGGTGAAGTAGAATCGCAACTTTTATATAAAAGTTGCGTTTTGGACGAAGGCATAAACACGCAAGACAATTATGGACCTCTGGAGGTCCATAAACAAAAAGTCGAATGTGCGTTTGAATGGTATCCGTTGGGCTCTGCCGAAAAATACCAAATTACTAAATGGCTTCAGTTCTCATGCAGTCCTCATTCCTCTCATCTTATCTCTCTGCTCTGCCCTCTCAATAACAAATTTCCAAATCCAAACACACAAAAATCTATAACAAATTCCCAAATCAGCTAAGGAAAAAAAAAAAAAAAAAAATCAATCCCTTGCATGGGTGTTACAGAAGATGTGCTAAGAGAAAAGGGAAAAAAAAAAAAAAAAAAGAGGAAGAATGACTGAAGGAGAGCTCTGTGAGTCTGGAATGTTATGGGAAAAACAAAGAGCAGAAAAGAGTAAAGGAAAAAAAGAGGAAAGAAGGAAAAAAAAAAGAAAAGAGTAAGGGTATATTTTTAGTAAAGGGAGAAAGGAAGTGCTAAGAGAAAAGGGCGAAAAAAAAAAAAAAAAAAAAAAAAAAAAGGAGGAAGAAGGAGAGCTGGAGCGTTTTGAGTTTGGAGGAAGTTGTAGGTTGCAAAAGAGGAAAGAAGTAAGAAAAGAAAAGTGTAAGGTTACGTGTGTGGAGGAGAAAAAAAAGGGGGAAAAAAAGAAGAAAAGAAATAGAAATGCGATACGTGTGTGGAAGATAAAAAAAAAAAAAAAAAAAAAAGGGAAATGGTATCATAATATTTTTACAATAAATTTTAAGTGGTAGGTTATTATTAGCTAATATTTGTGAGAAAAAAATAATTTCTTTAGAAAGAGGAAAAAATAATTTTAATAGTATGTTCAAATTAAAATTAGTATCAATTTTTGTCACAATATTTTCACAATACTTTCACAATAAATTTTAAGTGGTAGGTTATTATTAGCTAATATTGGTGAGAAAAAAAATAATTTTTTTTGAAAGAGAAAAAAATAATTTTAATAGTACGTTTAAATTAAAATTAGTATTAATTTTTATCACAATATTTTCACAATAAATCTTAAGTGGTAGGTTATTATTAGCTAATATTGGTGAGAAAAAAATAATTTTTTTAGAAAGAGAAAATTTGATTTAAGTATGATGAATTAAGTATGAACCAAACTCACATAAAATAATAATAAAAAAAAAGTATGAAATAAACTCCCTTATATATACATTGTTATTTTTGGTAATTTATCCCTAAAACTGCCACTTTTATAAGTGCTAGTCAAACACTCAGATTTTTCAAAAAGCACTTTTTAACAGCTTTTACCAAACACTCAGCTTTTTGAAAATGCACTTTTTCATTATACACTTTTTGAAAACTCCACTTTTTTCATTATGCGCTTTTACAAAAAGCTGAACCAAACTCACCCTAAAACACCAGTGAATGTTCAGACCCCCACTTACAAAATTACCAACACAAGCTTACATTCAAACAATTGATGTGCAGAATGATAACTATAAACAATACCCAAATTGGCAAAACACTCTAAATCATAATTAATCACAAACACAACATCAATTAAAAGGAAAAGAGTTGGGAAGAGAGAAGCAAACACAAAGATAACACCAACACGTGTTATCAAAGAGGAAATCGAAGAATTTTACAAAAAACCTCTCTGCCACATTCCAAGCGGTAAAATGATCAACTAGAAAATTAGTTGAGATACATGAATAGCAATAGATCCTCCAAACCTAATCTACCCGATGCACCTAAACCCTCAAAACTTCATGCTCCAACAAGGTTAAGCCTAACCGTGTCTTCTCTAGCTTTTCGGATACTGCAATAAGCTCCATATTGCATCCGCCATCCTTGGCATCTTCCAATGCTTTACAAGCTCCAAAAACACTCTCAACACTTTGAATGGGTGTGGGTAGTGTTTGGGTACAAATCTCCTTTCAATCAGTATAACAATGGGAGATGGAATGAGAAGAGACTACAAAGATTTCTCTCTAAGAATGAGTAGCTCTCTCTCTAATAAGGTGGGTCTGTTGTAGAAACCTTTATTAGAGTTTTTCTCTCAATAGGCTCCTTACAATTTCTGTGGGTAATGAGAGTATATATAGTATGAGTGATGGGAATACGAAAAGTCACAATTTTCAGTAAAACAAGGGAACTTCGCGAGTCACTCATGACTAGTGCAAGTTGCGAGTTAACCTCCTAGACAGGTTGTAGTGAGCTGGACACCTGGCCTTACTGTTCACCTCCCTGCATGTGCTTCTCAAGTGACATTTAGCTGTCATGATCAAATCTTCACCACTTAGTACTTAACCCATAACAAATAAATCCCACAAAAATACAAGAAAATAAATCTATGCAATTACAACACTTTTTGTCTTGGAATAAGCCAACATTAATGTTATGAGAAAAATCATAACTTAACATCTACCTCATTTTTTTAATAGAGACTTAACTTCTAATGGTGTAACTTGCATCTCTACCTAATTTTTATTAGGAAGAAAATCGCACAAAAGGTTTTTGGCAATTGATAACTAGTTACGCGTGTCTAAAACTCTAAATCAAGTAGTCCCCTTCTATTTCAGTCAAGAAATTCAAGTGGATAGTAATTAAAAAAAAAAAATCATCATTAAAGGAACTTATTAATGTTTGCTAAAATTGAAAAACAAATATATATATATATATATATTGGATGCATGATGTAGTGAATTAAAGGAGGCATGTTTTTCCATTTCATTAATATATATATATATATATATATTTTTTTTTTTGAGAAAGAAGACTACTATTTTATTGAAAACAAATCAGCCAAGATCAGCAAAGAGTACATCATATAGGTGTGGTGGAATATCCTCCACCCACACCGATAAACCTCTAACATGTCTAGCATGTTTAGCTAGGTTGTGGGCTACTCTATTACCACTTCTACAAATATATGAGAAAGCAATACATTTACTGGTAACTAGAGTGGATTTTGCAGACTTGAGAAGATGGCCAACTGTTGACAAGGAAGCTTCTATGTTTCAGAGGGTGTTTATCATTACTTTCGAGTCTCCTTCAAGCATAAACTCAATGATACCAAGTTCCTGTGTGAAGGTCATCACTCTTGTAGCAGCCATGGCTTCCACAATAACTGGTGTGAATAGTAACGATGCTTGTTCTGATAGTGAGGCAATGTCATTTCCATGACTATCGCAGACTACCACACCCAAACCAGCCTTGCCCAACTTCGGAAAAATGGCCTCGTCAAAGTTTAGTTTGAGACAGTTTGTAGGAGGAGGACGCCACTGGACACTGTACTGAGAACGTGTGGCTACTGCATGGTTTGTGAGCAAGTGTTAGAATTGTTGGAAAGTAGCAAGAGCTTGCGAAGCTTGTTGGAAGATCTGTGCTTTGGAAAGAACACTTGAGTGTAAACGCAGTTGGTTTCACTGGTGCCATATTGTCCACATTACCATAGCCATGAGATCCACGTCCTTCCTTTTCTTGTGAGTCCAGTTGATCAGTTCTCTAATATTTGAAGCATCAAACTGTCTCTGATCTTCAAAGCCTGGAATGTTTTGCCAAATCTCATCCAGCATGGGGCATTCCCATAGAGCATGGACTGTTGTTTTGGACTCCACGCCACACTCTTCGCATTTGTCTTCGGTTAGGATCTTCCTCCTCAACAGATTACGATTAGCTGGTATGGCTTCTTTGTAAGCCCGCCATATGAAGTTTTGCCCTTTATTTGGAACTTTAAGCCCCCAAATCAGCTTCCATACCTCATTTTGCTGCTGTGTGTTATCTGTAGGAGCACACAAAGAAAATAGTTTTAGCTAGGAACTTTGAACCCGAGTTTACTGTGTAGTTACCTAAGGGAGTGAAAGGCCAGATGATTTTTTCCTCCACAGGGGTGCGGCTCAATGGAATATTAAGAACCAGTGCGGCTTCTTCAGGTGACAACAACTTGTGCACTAAATTTGCATCCCATGTTCTTGTACATGGATTGATAAGATCAGTAACTCTACTGTTTTCAAAACCTGGTACAATATCTGATAGGACTCGTGGATGTTCCTGTGATGGTGGCCAGGCGTCATTCCAAATACTAATATCCTCTCCACACCCCACCCTCCATCTGGCACCCTTTAGTAGGACATCTCTTCCTTTTAGGATACTATGCCAAGCTTGTGACCTAGAGCTAGAATCTTGGGCCTCCCATAAACTACAATTTGGAAAAAACTTCATTTTAAAGACTTTGTAGAATAGGGAATCCTTATTGTGAAGTAATCTCCAAGCTTGCTTAGCCAAGAGGGCATAATTGAAATTAGCCAAATCCTTGAATCCCATTCCACCTTCTTTTTTAGGAAGACAAAGTGTATCCCATTTCACCAAATGAACTTTTCTTCGTTCTCCTTTCTGACCCCACTAGAATCTTCTTATTAAACTCTCAATTTATGAACAAAGCCCTAATGGGAGTTTGAAGCAACTCATGGTGTAAGTTGGAATAGCCTGAACAACTACTTTGATTAATATCTCCTTTCCAACTTGTGATAGGAGTTTCTCCTTTCAACCTTGCAATTTCTTCCAAACTCAATCCTTTATCTAATTGAAGCTTGCTTTTTTGTTTCTGCCTACCAATGAGGGTAATCCCAAGTATCTTTCATACTGAATAATTTTTGGAACTCCCAATGCCATTTTAGTTTGATTTCTAGTATCATTAGTGGTAGATTTACTGAAGAATATTTTCGTCTTGTTTCGGTTAATCAGTTGACCTGAGCATCTTCCATACACATCCAGAATGTCCAAAACTCGTTGGCACTCCTCAATGGTGGCCCTGCAAAATAGCAAGCTATCGTCTGCAAACAAAAGTTGGGTTAAGCATGGGCTAATTCTACAAAGAGAGTAACCCTTAATATATCCTTGGTGAGTAGCTTTATTGATTAGCTCATTAAGACCTTCAGTACAAAGTAAGAAAAGGAAAGGAGAGAGAGGGTCTCCCTATCTGATGCCCTTGGATGGTGTGATCATGCCCTTGGGTTCGCCATTCACCAATATTGAGTAGGTCACAGTTTTAACACATAACATCATGAGATTGATCAGTGCTTTGTGAACCCCATTTTTTCCATGACTGATTGTAGGTAAGACCACTCCACTCTATCATACGCTTTGTTCATGTCTAGCTTGATGGCCATGTAACCTTCCTTCCCTGTTTCTGCATACTATGTAAAGACTCAAAAGCTACCAGAATATTGTCAGAAATAAGGCGGTTTTTGTAAAAGCACTCTGATTCTCAGTGATAATATTAGGCAAAATTTTCTTAAGTCTATTTGCTAGAACTTTTGAGAAAATTTTATACAAAACATTGCACAAACTGATTGGTCTAAATTCAGATGCAGATTTAGGATTATTCTTTTTTGGAATGAGTGTAATAAAAGTGTGATTTAGGTGCTCTGGTAAAGTGGCAGAATTAAGATAATGTAACACAGTTTTAGATATGTCATCACCAATTAAATTCCAATAGTGTTGATAAAAGAGGGGTGGCATACCATCCGGCCCTGGGGCCTTTAGCGGGGCCATTTGGTTAATGGCTTGCTTTACCTCTAGATAGGTGAACTCAGATGAGAGCTTGAAGTTCATTTCCTCAGTAATCACTGTCTGAATAGAATCTATAGCCGAAGAACAATATCGCTGGTTTGTTGAGCAGAAAAGGTTTTGATAGTACTGTACTAGACATTCAGCTATGCCTTCATTGTCCTCAACCACACGGCCATTGGAGTCCTTCAACTTCGTGATTAAATTTTTCCTCTTTCTTTGTGAAGCGTGGCTGTGAAAGTACTTTGAGTTTTTGTCTCCAAATTTTGCCCATACGACTTTTGATCTCTGGAACCACAGTCTGTTTTCCTTATCAACCAATTCAGCTATCTCCTTCTTCAAATCTCAGACTTGTTGGTTATTTCCAAATCTCATAGCTGCTTTTTTAGCCTCTTTTAATTCCTTTCTCTTTTGGCTCAACACCATTCTAACATTGCCAAAACAGTTTCGGTTCCATATTCTTAATTCTTTGCCACATTTGTCTATTTTACGAATTACATGATCATAAGCACCTTCGTCTTCCCTAGACAACCACACCGCTTCTACAATATCTAAACACCCACGATCCGAGAGCCACATTTCTTCAAACCTGAATGGTTTTAAGAAAGACGAGATGTCCAAACCATCCAAGGTGATCCATAAAGGAGAGTGATCAGAGGAGTCTGAATGCAAGTGGTGTATTTTTGTACCCGAAAATTTCATGAACCAGTCATGGTTGGCTAACCCTCGGTCCAGTATTTCCCATAGTGAGTGCCCATCAGCAAAATGCTTTCTCCATGTGAATTGCTCTCCCACATACCCAAGGTTAAGAAATCCGCACTCGTCAATGACATCCCTTAAAAGTTGCATTTGAGGTTGACTTATGTTATTGCCTCCCAATTTTTCTGAATGTCTTGTGATAGCACAAAGCCAAGGAAGGTCATGTTTATTATTGAGTAAGCGAAGTTTGTTCCATGCTTCAATTCTTTTGTGCGTTGTCAGCTCTCCATAGAAACCTGTGAATCTCCATGCTTCATCACTCATTTTATTGATTATTGAATCTATGTGATATTTTGAAAAAGAATCCACATGTACATCAAAGGAATTTTTCCAATACAGAGCCAAATCCCCACCACCTCTAAGGTTTCTTTCCACTTAGAACAGATTATCGAAATTAATATTCCTTTGAACTTCTTTTAGCCTACTTCATCTTCCCATGTTCCGGCTAAAAACACGACGGAGGGATCTTTAGCCCGAATCAATACTTCAAGCTCCTTCCTTGTACACAGGTTCCCAAGCCCGTGACAATTTCAAACTAGGAGACTCATTGTGCCTGGCGGGGCTGCTAGGCAGCCTCCACCATTGAGCTTTGTTGACCTTCTTCCTTTGAAACCTGTAGTTTTTTGATAGGTAACTCAGGAAGGAACTCCATGTCTTCTTCTTTGTTTCTTTTTGAAGCCATAGGCCCTTGCATTATTTCAGGCCCCTAAGTAATTTCAGTTTCCATAATATTCTCACGTGCAAGTTTTTTCCATGTGCGAAGTGTTCTGTTTACTGAGTTAGGAGGTGGGGAAATCTCTATCATGTGATGTGCTAACTCTTAGACTATTGAAGGGTGAGCTAGCAAGGAGGGAGGTCACGGCTTCTCCTTGTTGGTTGAAAAGTGTGATGTGCCAGCTTGTTTGTGGTCCACATGCTCTTCACATTTGTCAAACTTTCCTATAGCAGCATCTATCTCCTGTATCTATGATTCAAAATCAACGGAATTAGTATGGCAAGTAAATGATTTTGAATTGGAAGTTATTTCCTCAATTAATGGGGAGCTGTTATTCTGGGATTGTGGCACACTCTGCGCCTTTGTTCCTGAGATTTCCATAACTGTCACTGATTCCTGGTCAACTCCTCCTTTCTCGCCGAGATCATCCCTAGCTGTGTGCTCTGTTTGACTGTTCGCCGTTTTAGAGGGCTTCTCGGCCGTTGGTGTGTTTGAAGGTTTTGTGGCTCCCCCAAACCATCGTCCATGCCAGAGACTACGATGAATGAGGTTTTTCCTAGGTTGAAAGGCACAACTCTCAGCCATGGACCATACTTATACGGCTTTGTGTTCGCTGGTTCTTTCCTTGCTAGCCCAACATCGCAGTCCTTCCCATCGTGTGATATCAGACCGTACCAATAGCAATAGTTAGGTAGTTTTTCATACTTAAAAGAAATATAGATTTCTTCATTGTCTTCCATTACCACCCATTGACCTCGACAGAGAGGTTTGGAGATATCGATCTCAACGTGAACCCATAGGAAATTGCCCCCCACCAACTCAGTAGGGTTCTCATCAAAACTGCTTAAGCTACTCGTCGTCTAGCCTTCATTCTTTTCTGCAGCTTCTAACTTTTGGTCTGTCTGATATACACAAACCACCTCAACGATAAACCTACTACTCCACAAAATCTAAAATAGAGAAATAAGGGATAAGCTCCCCAACTTTTGATGCTAAAAAATCCACTATGAGTTTCATTTTAAGCGAATTTGCTGTTACTTAATTGTTTACATTTTTAACCAGTAATAAAAAAAATGTAACGAAAAAAAAAAAAAAAAAACCTACTCTGACTAGTTCACACTTAGGCTAGGCACACACTAATAAAAAACATGGACTATGATAATATAGATGATTATGATGAAGATTATAGCATAAGAGATATAGACAATAATTGGTTAAATGGTAACATGGATAGATATGAAACAGATTCTAATTTTGATAGTGATAGTAATATAGATGATTATAACTATAATAATAATACAAATAATAATTGGTATAGTAGTGACACAGAACATAATAATTGGAGTACAGAATATAAAAGCAACTGACATACTGACAGACAGAGTAATACTCTTTTAGAATTAGTTAATAATAAGTTAAAAACTTTAGAATCAATTGATAGACTAGTGACATACAGTAAAATAGAAAGTAAAAAAATAGTTTAATAGACTTGTTTGAAAAGATGAAGTCTTTAGACTCACCTTTAGAAAAAAAAAGAGACTTTGAACCCCATCATAGTACACTTTTAGTAAAGACCATGATAGATAGTTGGCATAATAGACAAAAGAGTAGCTTAATAGGTGCTAACATATACCTATAAACATGACATATACAAAAAATGATAAGAGAAATGACTTAAATACGACACTAAAAATAACTTTGACAAAAAAGAAAAAATATAGTTATATGCACATACCACAAGGAAAAGATGATATGAGAAATAATTGATGAAAGACCTATAGTTTTGACATATAGAAAAGATGATAAGAAATATGACATAGTAAAGCTAACACCGAAACAAGAAAACCCAATTGGTATAATACAAAAGAAGCTAGACATGTTTTCTGAAAAATATTTATGACTACTAAATTAAATATTCACTTTCATCCCATTTTAGAGCATTCCCAAAGCACTGAACGAAAATTCAAGCGAAAAGATTACGAAGACTTGAATCTGTAACTTGCTTTTGGAGAAGTTGGTAGATTTATTTTCTTTGGAAAAATGGAAAAGGAGAATCGAGTTACCAAGGCTTGACACATGTTACTTGCATTTTACCATTACGCCTTTAACAAAAGAATCAATTAAGGGTCCCAGAATAAGAAAATCCGCCATGTGATTTTGGAGACTTGACTCTAACAGTGTAACTTGCATCTTTTTTGGGAAAGTAATTCACAACATACTTGACTCTCACAGTGTAACATGCTATTGATGTTAAAAAATCTACCATGAATTTTATTTTAAGCGAATTTTCTGTCACTTATTTGTTTACATTTTTAACTAGTAATAAATAAAATGTAACAAAAAAAACTGTCAATAAAATATCGCCCAAAAAAAAAAATTTTCATATAGCCTTAGGCCTAAAAAAACCCCAACTTTGACTCTAGATCATGAGAAATTTTAGTGATACTTTTCAAAGATATCAAAGTAATTAGTAGAAAATGTTTAACTACTAAATTATATCTCTATATATTAAAAGGATTCAGAAAGTTAGTTATGACTTCAAAAAATGTTAAAAAAATACTCCTAATCTAATTAGATAATCCTTATCCTTAAAAATAAAAAATGGGGTTAAAATTGTAATTCAACAAAATTCAAAACGAAAAAAAAAAACTACCCGAGAAACTGTTTTCCTACAAATTAGATGCTATGTTTACAATATTTTTACAACAAATCATAGGTGGTTAATTGTTATTGTTCAAATTTGAATCTAACACTAAGATTATATTTTGCCCCAATAATAACAACTAGTAACAACCTGTCACTTATAATTTGTTATAAAAATGTTGTGGACATATCATTTCTCATTTAAATATATTTCACGCACATCTAATACATTTTATTCTAAAAATTAGCACATACTAAACCTAGTGATTTACTCATTTTCAAAATCCTAAATAGCTATAAAGATCTCTTCAGTGTAACCTTACTAACAATAAATAAATTTAAATTGAAAAATTATGACATTAAACTCAAAATTAAATTAAAAAAATAGCCTTGTTGCACATGCAGAGCATGTGTGATGAGGCTAGTATTCACTGAGTCTTTCATCCCATTTTAGAGCATTCCCAAAGAACTGAAAAAAAATTCAAGCGAAATGTTTTCTACAAAGTATTTTTATTTTTATTTTAATTACCTTCTTTTTTTTTTCTTTTTTATACACTCACTAACAATCTATCTATTTTAATTTCTATTCCATTTTTTTTTTCTAATTCTTCCATTTTTCTTCTTCTCAAAGGGTAATGTTTTCCCCCACCATCACCACCACAAGATAACACCGGACCCTCAACCACACCATCACCTCCAATCTGTCAATACACCAAATGTCCACCAACAAGACCCCAACAACACCTAAGTGAATCTTAAATCCACAGGACTACTACTTGTCTTTCATCTCATTTTAAAGCATTATGTTTTCTAGAAACTCCTTTTTCTATTTAGCTTACCTACTTTTTTATTTTTTATTTTATTTATTCACTCACTAAAGCTCTCTATGTTATTTCCATCCAATAAATAAAAACTCTTTATGTTATATTCGATTCCTTTTTTTTCTTTTCTTTTCTTTTTTTAATTTTAATTTTAATTTTTTTATTCTTTCATTTTGTATAATCACAACACTTCAAGGCTTCAACCCGAACAATCCCATCATCCACAATCTATCATACCCACCTACAAAGACCCACGATGGGTTGGGTTGATTGTTTACAACCCGACCATAGTGGGTTGGACAAAATGTTAATGTTGTTCTAGATGTAAGTATATCTTTTCTTTTCTTTCTTCTCTTTTGGTGTTTGTGTAGGTGATTTTGCAAATTTGCCTACACCTAAAGATATCTTATATGCCCACATTGCCTATCATAAACCAAGAACCCTTGCTACAAATAAATAAATGCTATGAACAAAATGTTAATGTTGTTCTAGATGTAAGTAGAGCATTGTATAGACGTAAATACTTCATTCTATTTTTATTACAAATAGATCAAATCAGTTGATGTTTGTTTTGTATTGCGTGCATTTATGATTTTGTAATTTTTATAGACTTGAAGCAAGAGGTTAACTGCATTTAAAATTCTTCTCCGTCTAACTAGAATAGTTATGATTACTACATAATCATTCATTTTAAATTCTCTCCTTTTCTGTTTTTGTGGAGGTGATTTTGTAGATTTGCATGCCGATATTGCCTATCATGGACCAAGAACCCACAATATACACTGTAGTTTGTGGATTAGGTTTGGATCAAATACCCCTTTTCTACAAGTCTGCAGACCATGCTAAGATCATTGCCTACGTTGTTTTATACGATTGTTTTTAATTTTAAAATTTAAAATTAATTTACTTTTAAACTAAATTCTTTTTCTTTATACTGTCCATTGTTATATTGTAAATAAATAAATGAATGTTGTAAATATTATTGTTCTATAAAATGAATGGATGTACTTCATTACCCGGATTAATTTTATTGTATTTTATTGTATTGTTATGTCAAGTTGATGGTATTTCAAATATGCATAATGTTCCCGCACATTGCGCGGGTTAAATGCTAGTAAATATCCCAAGACTTTATTGTACATGCAACTCCTTTATAAAATATTTGTAGCAACACAAAATCATGAATGTAGACTGCCACTTTGTAGGTCCAGGGGCGACGCTACATTATTCTCAGGGGGTTCAAATGAACCCCCTGACTTCCAAAAAAAAAATTATATATATAATTTTTTTTAGTTTAATTATATAATTTTTTCTTAAAAATATTTTTACACACCCTGATTTAAATTTTGCACACTTTTATTATAAGTATTTCCAACTCTAAGAATAAAGAGTAAGTGTTTGTGAATTGTAAGTGTCACTATTTTTTTATAAATTTATATTATGTGTGTGAGTGTGTGTAATATTGATTGCGTGCATTACTTTTTGTTATAATGTTATTTGTGTGAATTATGATGTGTGTGAATGTTTGTGTGTATAATATAAATATAATATAAATTTATATAATTTAATAATTAGGAAATAGATATGGTTTGTTACATGTGTGTGTATTGTTATCATGTTATAATAACCTTTTTGTTTTAAAGTTAGTAAAATTTAAGAAAAAAAATCATAAAGTCAGTGATTGTCCAAGCATTTAATTGGTTAAGTAGACACTAGTGTATAATTTTATGTATGAATGACTGTGGTTGTGTGCGTCAATAATTAATACAAAACCAATGAGTTTAGTTTAATCATTTAGTTTAAAATATTTTTATAAAAACAATAACAAATAGATAATAAAAACTGCATAAAAATAAAAATGTTAGATAAACTTAACAAAATAAAATGATTGTAGGCTCATACCTACCCACATTGGCAATAGATATTTATAATTCAAAATTTGAATACTTGTAGAAGGAAATTGTAAAACTTCATGTATTAATTTTTTTTTTTGTCGGTAACTTGATATATTCAAGTTATTTTTTATTAAAATTTTTTAATGAACCCCCTAAATAAAATTTCTGGAGCCGCCACTGTGTAGATTACTACATCTTAATCCTTGAGTACCTAGTTTAATCCTTTTAAGTTATTCATCATATATTTATGAAATCTAATTCCATAAATATATACTTTAGTAATTTCTTACTAAAGTGGTTAGGTCTAACTCTCTGAATAACAAACCCATTAAACTTATCTCAAGGGAATATTTTGTATCTCCGTTAAGAGACTATGAATTCCATCTTGAGAATATATGTTCCATCAACACTAAATGTGGCTGTCCAACATACTGAGGTTTTGACCGTTACTTTAGATCTCACTCCTGATATATCAAAGTAATCTACAACTCATGATCAGGTCCACAATTCTCTCAGGATTAAGAGTTCATGCAAATATAAGTCGTGAGATTTATTATTCATTTAACAGTCTTTAGGAGAATAATAAATCTCACAGCGGTCTAGTTCAATATGTCTTAACTCTTAAAACATATCAACATATCAACTAGAAGTCTTTACTTTTATGATCAAGACAAATCATCGTAGTTGATATGTTATAGTTTTCACAGATGAAATGCTCAATTTCATCACCGACTACGAACTATAATTCTGAGTTTACAAAGAACTTGTGATTTATATCTTCTGTGAATTTTCACATAAATCACATACTATGCATCTCATGAACTACATGATAATATCCAAATATTCATGTTACCATTATTTTAGATAATAATAAAACAACTTTATCAATCACAATATTAAGTCATACATAATGTCATACACAATATCAGACTTAATATCATACATAGCATCACACAATAGGATTTAAGGGCACTAATCCTAACATAGACTCATAACAAATAATACTACAGTTGCTTTTGAAATGCTCCATCATATGAGAAATAGGAGAAAAAGAAAAAACTAATTAAGCTACAAGCTAGCCCTTGGTCATATTGACCAAATTTGAGTGTTGTTTAAGCTTAAAAAAAAGTATTTTATGAGACAGCCTCATGATACTTCTTCTCACAACATATGTAGGTCTCATCCCATATATATGTATCCTACATGTTGTGAGAAATTACACTTTACCACTATATATAAACTATTCTCCAAATTATACTTTACACCCTTACCTTTCAGAATACACAATTGGAACTTAAAATTATAACTCATGATACACTTTACATCACGCCGTCAACTGAGCTATTAACTTAGACGGAAAAATATGATATCATGTGAAAAGACACAATTACCCTTCTCTCAATTCCTTTAATACAAATGAGAAATTATATTTTACCACCTTCAACTATATTTTCGATTACAGTTTACATTCTAAACTTTGGTTTTCCATCCAAGACATAAGCAAAATTGACGGTAGAGTGCAAAGTGTAACACGAGTTAATTATAATTTAATTAGAGTGTTAACCATGCATGGTGCAGAGTGTAATTTGATATATAGTTCAGGGTAGTAAGGTGTAATTACCCCCAAAGACTCTTTCATTCAAATCTCAACACAAACACTTGACTGGGAAAATTTAAATCTTTCTATTTTTTTATTTTTTAATATATAGAAATATTACTATTTTTTTTTTTTTTGAAAGAATATTACTATTCTTTGTTGGGAAGCAAGTTGCTCAAAGATTTTTTTTTTTTCTTTTTTTTTTTCGCTGAAAGTTGCTCAAAGATTTCAACCATTGGAAAAATCTTCGGATAATGTCCTTGACTTCTTGACGTGTAGAAGACTTTAGGTTATTTTGGACTATCTAGATCGATATAGACTTTTTTTTTTTTTTCGTTATAAATGTAGATCTATAGTCACCATCAACTAACGAAATTCTATTTAATAATAAAATTATAAAAGACTGACTAGCAGCATCGTTATTTCCATGGCCATGCTTTGTCAAAAAAAATCTACTAATGACTGATATAGGAGGCAAGTTTTCCTTTTCATTACAATAAGTCTAGATTCAACCTTTTCCCTCTCTCTTGTGTTTGTGTGTCTGTTTTTCAAGAAAAAAGTCTAGATTCACCAATACAATTAAAAAAAGAAGAAGATTACAATTAAACTATACAAATTTTATAAAAGGCCCACTCAAAATCATTACTTAAGCGAAAAAATACATGAAATTTCTCAAGTGATTCTAATACAATGTTATTTAAATGTATAACTAAAAAAATTTATTGTTAAATCCAAAATAAAATACTTATTTGGTATATGTAATAAATATTGTCTAAGGACTTTAAGTTTTGTCTACTAAGTTCCAACAACTCATCACTTCAAAATATGTGTTTAATATCTATAGGGGTTTTTTTTTTTTTTTTAAGTAAATTTTTTTTTCTTCAATTGATTATTATTTTTCTTATTTTATAGTATTTTTATTACTTTTATTTAGATATCAATTAGAATGATAGTTTCTCAAATGATTATTCATTACTTTACTGCTTAATTTCTTACTTATGGGTCAAATAATTGTTACATATCGTTAATCATTTAGTGTATTCCTTAGGTTTGTTAGTATCGTAAGTGGATTAAGTAATTTTTTCTAAATAAAATTTCATAAAGTTAAAAAGGTAGTTTTTTTTTTTTTTTTTTTTTTTTTTTGGAGAAAAAAAAGTTAAAAGTATTAATAAAGCAAAGATTATCACAGTGAAGTAAAAAATATATGACTAATACTGCATAAATACTTTATTTAAATTTAATTTTTTATATAACACTTGCGAATATTTCAATTATTAAATAATATATGATTTATTCAATTTTTTATGATATAAAATATATATAAACAAAAATGTTGATATTAAAAAAATCTAAGAAAAGAAATTAGATTAAAAATTTCTTCGCACGCATTATTTTATTTATCTCTCCCAAAATATTAATAATTTACTCACATTTTTAAGTAAATAACAAATACATACATAACTATGTACGATCGTGGTCCGTGTATAACTCAACTTTAGATTTCTAATTGACCCAACTCTTGTAATTTCTTAGACACCGAAATTTTATCTATTAAACTCATATTTTGTACGTGCATCTTCAATTTAAAAGCATATTAGTTTGTTGGTTTCATGCATTCTGAAGAATACATCACAAGCACAATGCACAAGAAGTACAGATAATTAACGAAAAACAATCACCCGCTTAGAACCAAACATGCAAAAAGGCCAAAGTAGGACACAGAAACAGAGGCCAAAATGGCCAAATACCACTTTTTTTTTGAAATTTTTAGCAAAAAATCACTGTTTCAGAAATAAATAGCAAAGTACCACTTTTTCTGGAAATCGAGTTTCAGAAACTCGAGTTCCCCTAAATTCTGCCACCGTGGCATTGCTGACATGGAATTTCTGTGATTAAAAAAAATTATGTGGTACTCGAGCTTGAGAAACTCGAGTTCCATGCAACACAGTACTCGAGTATACCAAACTCGGGTACGTTTTATAAATAAAATGTAGGGAAAAAAAAATTTACACAGTACTCGAGTACCACCGCAATAGAGTTCATTTAAACATCAAATTTAAACATGAAAAACAAATTCGATTATTGTGAAATTTAAACATGAAAAAGTATTCAGATTTGGCTTTTAAATTTAGAAAACACGATTTCACTAGGTGTTTTATGAGAAAACAGTAAACAATTTTTTAAATAGTGAACAGAGAATAATTTGCACAAAAAAGAGAGTGAAATTTTTTTTCAATAATGCTGAATAGAAAATAATTTTATGCAAAATACTATAAATAGTTTATGCAGAAAATAGTGAACAATTTTCATGAGAAAATAGTGAACAGTTTTACTTAATGCAGAAAACAGTTTTACTTAATGAACAGTTTTACATTCAACTAATTTGAACTTTTTTACAAATTCAAATTTTTCGAGGCATTTACCGTTAGGTGATCTATGCAAATCATTCATTTTTCTTTCATGGAGTTTGTCCATTATTCAGATGGTTACATATTTAAAAAAACATAAAAACCATTTAAATGCAATAACTGCGCCAATGCTAAAAACAGTTTATGCAGAAAATAGTGAACAATTTTTATGACAAAACAATGAACAGTTTTAATTAATGCAAAAAGCAAATTTTATGAATGCAGTAAGCAGCTTCGAATATATAGTAAACATGATGTGTAGAGAACACATTTTATTAACGTAGAAACAAATTTTATCAATGCAGAAAAACAAATTCGATTATTGTGAAATTTAAATATGAAAATCATCCAGATTTGGCTTTTAAATTTAGAAACCACGATTTCACTAGGTGTTACATGAGAAAATAGTGAACAATTTTTTAAATAGTGAACATAAAATAATATATGCAAAAAAAAAGAGTGAACAATTTTTTAAATAATGCTGAACAGAAAATAATTTTATGCAGAATGCTAGAAATAGTTTATGTAGAAAATAGTGAACAATTTTTATGAGAAAACAGTGAATAGTTTAATTAATGCAAAAAAAAAAAAAAAATTTAATGAATGCAGTAAGTAGATTTGAATATACAGTAAATATGATGTGCAAAGAGCAAATTTTATTAATGTAGAAACAGATTTTATCAATGCAAAAAAATATATTCGATTATTGTGAAATTCAAACATGGGAAAAGCATTCAGATTTGGCGTTTAAATTTAGAAAACACGATTTCACTAGGTGTTTTATGAGAAAACAATGAACAATTTTTTAAACAGTAAACAGAAAATAATTTATGCAAAAAAGAGAGTGAACAATTTCTTAAATAATGCTGAACAGAAAATAATTTTATGCAAAATCGTAGAAATAGTTTATACAGAAAACAGTGAGCAATTTTTATGAGAAAACAATGAACAATTTTAATTAATGTAGAAATTAAATTCATATTTTGAAATTAAAATCTCTATATTTTATAATGCTTCTGTTTAAATAAATAAAAACATAAAAAAAGTCACTTATTTTTACATTTATGTTTATTTGTTCATTATCCCCAAACAAAAACAAAAACAAAACCAAAAAAATTTACACAGTACTCAAGTTTGGGAAACTCGAGTACTGTGTAAATTTTTTTTTGCTGCATTTTATTTATAAAACATACCCGAGTCTAGTATACTCGAGTACTGTGTTGCATGGAACTCGAGTTTCTCAAGCTCGAGTACCACATAATTTTTTTTAATCACAGAAATTCCATGTCAGCAATGCCACAGTGGCAGAATTGAGGGGAACTCGAGTTTCTGAAACTCGATTTCTAGAAAAAGTGGTACTTTGCTATTTATTTTCGAAACAATGATTTTTTGCTAAAAATTTCAAAAAAAAGTGGTATTGGGCCATTTTGGCCCAGAAACAGATGCATACCTATTTCTGAATTTAATTATTCTGTTTCTGCACTATCTGGTGATGTTGGAGAGACTAAGAGAGCGATCATATTGGGATTAGGAAAATCATCAAAAATTTCATAATTGGGTATGTTTTCGTTTATTATTTGGAGACAAGAATAATAGAAGAATTTATAGGCCCTTTATGAGTAGTTTTGTTTTGTGTATGAAATTCGTTGAAAATTGGTTGAAGGGGGGGAGAGGATGTTAAATGCATCCTCCTTAGAGTTTAAGGGTTTTAGTTCATTTTATCCAAAAAAAAAAAAAAATAATAATAATAATAATAATAATAATAATAATAATAATAATAATAATAATCTGTGGTTAATTCCAAGAAATTCTATAATTTCTTCATTTTCTATTCGGACATAGTGTTGATTTCAAGCAAGCATTCTAAAACCCTTGTTCCCCAATTGGCATTAGTCAAGACTCTTGCCAATGAACCCTTCCCATTATCTATTGTATATATAGGTATATGCAAGGATAGATTGTAATAATGATGTTTGAGTTTGGAGAATATGGTTTCTTAAAGTGAAAATTTAAGTTCTAGAATTTTCTGCAGAATTTTCTGGTGACTGTTTAGAAATGTTGAAGAGGTTTCAAGCCTTGTTAATGGTTTTATGAAACATTTTAACTCTCCATACGTTCTTTTTGATGAAATATAACTCCACAAAATAGTAAGTTTGAAAGAAACACAAGAAATCATGTACATGGTCATTCTCCAAAATTGCTATTTGTAGAACCCAACATTTTGGTTGTATCATAGGGGACAAATTTGAGATAACCCTTTAGTAACAATAGTGTGGGGGGCAAATATTGTCTTAGGAAAATGATATAGTGCATCCAAGTTATCTATTTTCTGTTTGTCTTTTGTGTTAACCTTGTTTTTCCATTATTATTTTATGTAATATCCTCAACATTATCCAGATCGGATGTGCCAATTTGGGTCTTTTTGCTTGTAGGGGTTGAGTATTTGGGTGATATGATTGAGTTAACCGAAGCTTCCTATTTTCAAGAGCAAAGTATTGTTTTTGTTGTTGGGTTTTCACAAATATTGGTTATGAGTTGTGTGTTGATAATGCTATTGTTGTGAAATTTTAAAGTACTCACAAGTGTATGAACCATATCGAAGTATAGTTTGACAAGAATGAGGTCGAACCCACAGGGACTTGAATGAACATAGGAAAATTAATTAAACCTTAACCAAATTAATCCTAATCTAGTTTAATAAAAATTGGTTGTTTACAATTAAATAAACTAAACAAATAATTAAACAAAGCAAAGATATAATATAAAGCAGTAAAGAGATGTAAAAAATCTAGAGAAATGAATTAAGGTTTTTGAATCTACCTTGTAAGCCATAGCAGCATATATTTATGATCATTAATTTTTTCCAACCACTGCATGATAATCTAGAAATCAATCTTGCTATTATGAAAAATATTATCATTAAAACTTCTATTTGAATATCTAAAGCATGCTCTTCTTCGCTTCTTAGGTATAAAATCAAATCATCAATTATATCCGTGGCCAAATTACAAGAGATATCCAATTTTAAAATCAAGAAATAATAAACCAACCATTCAATTAATTAAGACAAATCCTAAATCATGAGAAAAATATGATTGAACTCATATCTGGGATCCCATCTTAGTCAATTGATATGAAGCAAGAATAATTTAAATCATTAAAGAACAACTATTGTAGGAAAAATCGAATCACATAAATATTACTGATAATCTTTAACAAAGTTTCATCCTTAACCCTAATTATAAGTTTAGCTACTCATAGTAATTGAAAGAAACACAAAAATAAAATACTAAACATTAAACTAGAAAAATAAATAAAACTAACGGTCATGGAAGAGGTAACCACATCTCTCTATACATTCAGCCCTCAGCCCTCAGCCCTCAGCCCTAGCACACCCTTATTTTTCTGTTTTGCTCTCTATATATATACTTACACCGCCTGATACTATGCCTCATCCTAATACAAGTGGAGCTAGAGTTTTTAATGCTTGGACCACACGCTGACTTGAGGAGTTTCACAAGGTATAAACCCGAATGGCCCAGAAATACCTCTGCTATATATTCTAACGTGCAATTCCTTTAAGCAAGAAAGAGGCCCACTTAACAACTATGCATAAAGGCCACAAGCCCACTTGTAGACTCCACATAATTAAACTTCTCTTTCTTCATCACCTCAGCTTAGCATTAATCCAACTCTTTTTATTTTTCTTTTTCTTTCCTTCACGTCTCCAGGCTTACAAATTACAATTCTCTACAATTTGCCTTCTTGAATCAGTTGGCCCACCTCGTAGTTTCGGCATAGTCAATTACACTTCACTTGCTCTGCTTCTTCTTCATTTTTCTTATCTTCCAATAATTCTTGTAAGCACACAAAGCCATTATAACCTATAAAACAAAGATATATTATAACCAATCACAAATTACCATAATAATGTGGCCGAAGATGCAAATATGAGTATATTTTATTGTATATATTTCCTGCACATCAGCTATTAGTGAGTTCTAATTTTGATTTGGAAGTTTTTATGTTAGGTTGATTTGGAAGTTTTTAACCAAACAACTCTAGGTTTTTGTTTGGTTGCTCAGAAGTGATGAATTTTTTGGTTGGCTTTTTATTTGAATGAGTATTTTGTTGAATTTGTATAAAAATTGTATTGATTTAAATTTTTAGAAATCTAAATGTTCTTCCTAATGGTTGGCTTTTTATTTTATTAATTTTTTAAAATATTTTTTTAGTTTTAGAATTTTAAAAATACCAAAATGACGTTTTAGGACATTTATCGGTAACCCTTCTAATGGAAGTTTACAAAATAACTTAATTGAATAAATTAAATAAATTTAAAAGTTAGAGAACTTAATTGAATGAAATTGAAATTACAGAATTAAATTGATTTTTAGACAAAATTAGAAGATGAAATTAATAATTTAGCCTCTCTTTTTTTTTTTTTTTTTTGTCAATTTTTCTGCAAAAATATTTCAGAATTGATTGTCCTTCATCAATTTTAAAAATACCAAAATAACCGATTTTTTTGTTTTATTATTATTTTTTACTATCGGTTCTTTGGATTTTATATTTGGTCTTATTAGCTTATTCCATATTAGTATTTTATTTAATTTTTTTATAGGTTAGTTAATTTCTTTGAGTCAATATAATTTTCATAATTTAATAATTGGCCTTTACCCCTAGCCAATTAGATTTAGGTTTAATCTTATTGGTCTATATTGGTGTGTTATTCTACTTCAATGGGCACAAGCTTATGATGAATAAAATTTCTATTGGAATCTTAGCTTCATGTTGTATCTAAGCGAAAGTAGGGGAGCGCAATAAAGAAATAAAGTCAATAGATCTCTTGGGGTGCATATGGAGATGATCGTGACATTCATGAAACGATTTAGCAGAGTCCTCACTCCTAAATTTATTCTTATCAAAACAAAAGGAAGAGGAACTAGTTCGAGGCCCCTTAGAAGCCATGATCATAAAAGAAATAAGAAACAAATGCAAAGTGGATCGACACACGTTACACAATAAAATGTCACTCACACATTTTGTTGAAAACATGGAGTGCAATATGAAAACAACCATGGATAAAGTGAAAGATTACCATAAATTTGTCCAAAAAGAAATTTAAAACCAAAGGGGAACAACCCCATTATGTACAAGCACTTGACAAAAAGAAATAAAATAAAATAAAAACTTGAGCTCAATATCAAAACTTGTAAAAACCCCAATTCCTAAACTTAGATATGAGTCTACATGATCTTATGATGTAAATACAATAAAATATTATGAGATTACCTTTAATTGGTAAGTGAAAGATGTTGGAATCAAAAGTTCTGGTTTAACTAAAATTTGATAGAGTGTGGAAGAGAAAGGGTTTAGTTTCAGATGACCAAGTGAATGCAAATTAAGACCAAATCGTTAAAATACATGTTTTAAATATGTCCGAGAATCTCAATTCACCAAGTGTCTACTGAGACATTTTGTATGACCTCAGTCGGCTGAGTGTCTAATGAAAATGCATGCAATGCAAAATATAAAAGTTCGAATTCTCAGCTCTTACGGAGTACTATATAATAATTCACTCTCCACGTGTAAAAATTACTTGCACAAGGATTAAAAACATAAAAAGAAAAACATGTCTTTGGCTCTTTCACAAAGAATTTAACATGTTTATAGATGCTTAGATCCTAGAGTTGTTGGTTCTACATTGTTTGCCATCTTCGCAAAGGAAGGCTCATGTGTTGGTTAAAGTCATAGATGTCCTCTACTCCATGAAAAGTGGGAAATTTGTGCTCTAATTTATGACATGTTGGTTTCCACTGCTTTACAAGAGGGCTTAAGATGTTGACTACATGCCCCATATTCGGCCTTTGGTATGGCCTGTGAGTAGTGCAATGTCCTGCAAGCTCAGCCACTCTGTATATGCTCTCCATGGTCTCCTCATCAGGGTTAATAGTTTGATCAATGGCCATGGGGATGCGCTCCTTGTTGTTTAGAATCTTACAAAACTATGTGACCAGATGAGGGTTCTCATCTGGCAAAGTATCTGTAGAGAGGGAAAATTCCCGACCTATCACAAGCTGACACGTCACACTACCAAGTCCACAAAATACAGTCAATTACAAAGTGCCACGTATTGCTGCTAGGGTTTACTATTGCTATTCAGAAGCCAACAGAAATTTGCCAAGTGTCATGCAAGAACCAATCATGCATCGGCTTGTGTAAGCGATGACCCAAGCAACCTCGCACGTGTAAGCGATGACCCAAGCGACCTCGCACGTGTAAGCGATGACCCAAGCGACCTCGCACGTGTAAGCGATGACCCAAGCAACCTCGCACGTGTAAGCAATGACACAAGCGAACCAATCAGATTGTGACATGTGTCACCAGTCAGACTCTGCCACGTGTCGCTCATCCACCCCAAAAACTCCTATAAATAGAAGCCTTCCTGAGACATTTAAGAAGAGATCAAGCCATCTGAAGCATAAGCAGCATCAGAGAAGATTCAGAAGTCCAGAAGCTCTGCCGGAACCAAGCTCTAAAGCCTCCAAGAACTTCAAGAACTTCAACCTTCGAATAAGAAGAACATTCGAAGAGAAATCATCAAAATCATCCGCCTAGATCCAAAAGTCCGCGGGAATCAAGCCTAAAGTGTCCGAAAACATCAACAAACCACAAATCAGTGAAGCTCTACGGATTCAAGCCTCTAAAGCTCCGAAGAACTTCCACCACAAATCCAAGAACACGAAGAACACACGAAGAACGTGAAGAACAAGGGATTTCTAACAAGCTCATAGCCAGAGATTCATTGTAATTCTGTTTTAGCAATCTTCGATCCATCTCTCAACCAAATTGAAAGATATTTTGTGTTCAAGTCATAATCATATTACCATAAATCCAAATCAATAAGTCTTGCAAGGAGATCGAATCAGGGGATTACTCTTTTGTAAACACAGAGATTTATACCGCAATCATCAATACAAATTCGTATTTGTGCAACTATTTTACTTGTTTGATTTATTTCGAACTAAGAAATTTAGTCGTCTACAGTATCATCTACTGCTTTTCTACCGGTAATCAGCTGCATCAAAACCACTCCAAATGCATATACATCCGCTTTGGTAGTCACTCTTCCTGTAGCTATTGACAAGGAAAAGAACTCATCAAGATGACTTGCAATGGCTCAACTAGTGACATCTAACTAAAAAATAATTATTCATGGTGAACATTGGTGTCAACATACTTGGTATGACAAAAGCACATGAAGACAAAAGATTATATACGTACAACAATAACAAGTCCTAGTCTCAAATTGTTGAGTCATGCATAGATTCTTCATAAATTAGTCAAGGTCGACTATACATATATAGTGGCAGAGCCAAAATTTAAATTGAGAGGTTGGGGAAAATTAAGAAACATGAATGGAATTAATCATAAAAATATTAATATGTATGAATCATAAATATGTATAATAATGCAACTATCATACAAAATAAAATGTAAACGTACAATGTAATTTATTTTTCATTCCTAGATTAATTTACTTAGTTGCTCTATGTTTGTTCATATTTTTGAAATTTCTTCATGATTTTTTTTTTCCAATAATTTGATTAGTCAAAATAAGTGTTAGTTTGGATACAAACGCAAACGCGATTGTGAATGGGCTGCATTTTTTGTTTGGATCCCGTGCATTGTTCATAGAACCCGCAAGTACGGATTTCAGCAAATTTTTCTTTAAAACTGGGTTCTACGGCACTATTCACATATTTAAAAATTATTTTATTATAGTATTTTCAGTTTTTAGTTTTCAGTTTTCAGCAATAAGTGGTCTCCAGACAGACCATAAATTGGTGTTAAAATATAACAATACGCCTAGAAAGTTGCATACTAAGTGTATTGATTACTTCAAAAAAAAATTACAGAATTCAATATTTCTTTCTTTGTTTATCTAATTATTTAAATTTTGAGTTTATAACAAAAACCAAAGGTCAAATTTAAGACTCAATAACTTATATAGCAAGTTGGGTAGTAAGGATGGAGAAAATTATATTTATAAACTTGTTTAGATTAGGAAAATGAAATAAAGAGACTCGCATGGTGTCTAATGCATTAAAGTGAAAATCAAAGGCTGTTGTAAAAGAATAAGCAGATTTAAGAAGCATGGGGATTGATATGGAAATGACATAAAAGAGTGGACTAATGTGGACTTACGGCCCAATCATTCCCGTAACACCCTTGATTCTATAAATGACAAAAATCAAGGAGCAATTGGAGCATTATGAAGGCTATACTAAAATACTAATAACACTTTTTCGTCAATGACAGGTATGAGAGATTATTTACAATATTATCATAATACACAAATAAGAAAGTTGACTGACTTCAGTATCAGATTATTTGCTTTCATTGTGCAGATATTTTGGGAGATTGTCCAAGTTTTGAATGGCCATTTAATCACTATACTCTATCAAATTCAATTAAGACACAATGACCCTTTAATAACTATACTCTATCAAATTCAACTAAGACACAAGAACATAAAATCTTAGGCTTTAATTACCTCCATATTCTGGCGCAAGATAACCAAATGTCCCAGCTAATCGCGTCCATACAGAGTTCTTCCCATCAGGCGCAATTTTAACCAAACCAAAATCTGCAACCTTGGCCCTCTTATCATTCCCAAGAAGTATGTTGGAAGGTTTTAAATCCCTATGAATGAAAATTTGTGGAGCTAAACTATGCAAGTATTCCATTCCGCGTGCCACATCCATTGCTATTTGAATCCTCTGCTTCCAAGTAAGAGGAGAAAACCCATTCTCACCCAAATCAAACAAATGTTGTGTTAACGACCCCTGTGGCATATACTCAAATACCAAAAGTCTCTCGTTCTCATTGATACAGCATCCTAAAAGAGAAACCAAATGTCTATGTCTCACTTTATTAAGGACTGAAATCTCCGCCTGAAATTCATTGATTCCTTTGCTACCCATTGCAGCAGATTCCATCCTTTTCACAGCAACCTTGGTCCCATCATGGTATTCCCCTTTGTAGACAACTCCAAAACCTCCCCTACCCAAAATGTTATCTTCATTGAAATTGTTGGTCGCCTGTTTTAGAACTTCAATCGAAATTTCAATATTCCGTACACTTCTACTTTCAGGATTCTCCACTATTTCAATCTTCGATGAAATTGTTGGTCGCCTGTGCCTTCTACTAACATAACATTTAATCGAGACCAATACCATGACCACAAGAAATATGATCACAGCAATAACTATACTAGCAATCATCCCAGGCGAGATGGAAGTACCACTCGACCCCATTACAGTCGTATTGCCACTAGGCGATGTGCCATTCGAACCTGACGGATTACTCCCTCCACTTCCAGAGCTCGGAGTACTCTTCCCAATCAAAGGATTACCAGTCGTAGTTAGCTTAACGGAATCTCCAAATTTTGGTATCAACCCAGTAAGGTTATTGTTCGAGACGTCAAGAACCTGAAGGCTTGTCATGTTGGTGAAAGCATCCGGAATGGAACCCGTCAAATTGTTATCATTCAGATACAAATTCCTCAACGATGTGAGTTTTGCAAAGACAGGAGAGATCGTCCCAACGAATTGCTGCTTAGCAAAATTGATAGTGAAAATATTACCCTGTGAATCGCAGATAATGGAAGTCCAGTCGGTGCAGGCGTTGTTGCCTGTCCAAGAATCGGCTAGCTTGATTGGATACTCAAATGCCGCAGCGATTTCGAGCAATGTGGTCACTTGGGGATCACAAGGACCTGGGGTGCTTTTACAGAAGCTATTGATACCATCAAAAGTGAGAGTAGTCACGCTAGATGGGAACTGTGGGTAAGGCCCTTGGAGGAAATTGTTATCCAAGGAAACGTTTCTCAATGTGGGAATTGACATCAGTGAGGCTGGGATGAGGCCTGTAAACTGGTTGTCTCTGAGCTGAAGATCGAACAAGCTTGTACAGTTTGACAAGTCTGGTAGGGGACCAGTGAACTCGTTCCCCATTAGCCACACTTGGTACAACAATGTCATCGACGACAACATGTTGATGCTACCCGACAAGCGATTTTGCTGGCTGTTGAGCCAGAGGATTCGAATCGCGGATCCTCCAAAGGATTTAGGTAAAGTACCATTGAGAATATTGTAAGAAAGTCGGAGATCCTGAAGACTCGGTAAGGAACCAAAGAAATCGGGTAAAGACCCAATAATGTTTGCGTTGAAAGCATAGAAACTGACTAAACTAGTGGCCTGAGTCAACTCGGTGGGGATGGTCCAAGGCGCAAGATTAGGGTTTTGGCTCAAGTTTAAGGTCTGTAAGCTTGTCAGTCCTTGGAAGAAACCTGAAGGAATGGAGGTGAAATTGTTGTTGTCAAGGTAGAGTTTTTGAAGAGACGTGAGGTTGGCAAGGGAGGGGAGAGGTCCAGAGAGAGAGTTGCCTTGGAGAGAAAGAGTGGTGAGTTGGGTGAGAGTACCGAGATCGGAAGGAAGAGTGCCTGTGAGAGACTGAGAAGCTAAGTCGATGATGGTGACACGGTTGCCTTTGTCGCATCCAACGTAATCCCACACACAGCAGTCTGTGGTGGCGGACCAGCTGCTTGGGGCGGTGTCGAAGGAGGCTAGAAGCTTGGCCATGACTGCGGCGTCATCGGCATATGAAAGAATTAGAAAGGAGAAAATGAAGGTAAAGAGATAGATCAGCCCAACCATTTGAGATTGAGAGAGACAGATGGGTTTGAAGTCTGGCCGTGTTGATGTTCAAAGGTAAGGACTTTTTTCATTTTTTGCACCCAAGAAAGGGGGGAAATGTGAGAGGGACTGAGTGAGCCGTGTTGGCAGGGCCAAGTTACTATTAGAATTTTTCAATACAAAGAACAAAATATTGTCATGGTTAGAAATTGGCAGCTAAGCTGACCTCGAAAATATATAAAAATAATAAAAAGCCACCATCATTTTGATTTAGATAAAAAAAAAAAGAAAAAAAAAAGAAAAAAGAGGTTGTTATTGTGATATATTGTTAATGATAAGTAAAAAAGTAATATTAACGAACCAATTTAGAACCAATAAGAGTAGATCAACTCAACTAATGTGAAAAATGTTGTCAAATAGTATATACTATTTATTCTTTAGACGATTATTCTTTGAATGGAAGCTAGCCATGAAGACTTGATTTTGAATCTTAAATTATTCTATTCTTTGTAGACGTGGCAAAACAGGTGGGTCGGTTCGGGTCGGGTCAATCAGGTTTGCAGGTCAAAATGGGTCACAGGTCAAAACGGGTCATTTTTAAATTGGTCAATCGGGTTTCGGGTCGGGTCGGGTTGGGTTTACCTGTATTTTTCAAACAAGTTTTTTTTTTTTTTTTTTTTTTCAATTACAAAAACAAATTAATCAATGACAACCTGTTTATATAGAATGAATAATATCAATTAAGCAAATGGATTGCACTTAATACCACTTGTTAATATCCTTCCAATTCTAATAGTTTTGAGTATGACAAAAATTATTTATAGTCATAAATTCATGATGAAAAAAGTCATTCATGTTAATAGTTCACTGTCAAAATGCATATAATTACAAGTTTACATCTTCAAAAAGAGATAGATCTTAAAACAAACAAAACAAGTAAGCCAGCAAAGTAGCAAGTTATCGGTCTTCTTAAGTGCACATGTTCTTGTTGCATTTAAAATAATAGTAAAGTTATATTTCTTAGAAAGATAAACAAAAAAAAAAAAAAAAAATCAGTAAGTGTGAAGAAATGGCAGAGGCCGGAGGCACAACTGCGCAAGAGAAAGATTGAAAGAGTAGAGAATGAGAAATTGGGAAAGAAAGCTTTGTGGGTTTCACTGGTTTGGTTTGACTCAACTTTCAGCTTTGCCGTTTGTGGCTTTGTGGCTTTGGTCCTTTGGAGTTTGGACAATGCACAACAGCTTAGCTGGATCCTGAACGAGATTTTTTTTTTTTTTTTTTAATGGTTGTCTTGACTGATGAGTGATGACTCTTGTAACGTGGTGTAGGCAATTGGCAGGCAAGCACAGAATCTAGGCTAGCTAGCTTTTATTGGTAATTTTGATGATTTTTTTTTTGCTGGGTGGTAGTTTTGATGAATTAAATAGTTATTCTCTATAATATATTAATTATTAATTTTGGTACTTTGTGCTTTGTGCACCTAATATCAGAATGTAATTAAAATATTTATTTAGCAAATTTTTTTAACGAGTTGAGTCACGGGTTATCCGGGTCGGGTTGACCCGCAAAAAAATCGAGTCAGGTCACGGGTTAACCCGTCTTTGCTTTGGGTCCAAAAAAATGGGTTCAAGTTAGGTATTTTTCGAGTCGGGTCGGATCGGGTCAGAAAATTCTAACCCATATTGCTATGTCTAATTCTTTGTCTGGAAAGAGAGTTGCATGAAGATTTCGATCATTGCAAATTTCTTCTAACAATGCACCTTGACTTCATAATTGAAGAATTTACGTTGTTTCAGACCATCTAGATCAGCTAATTCACATCCACTGATCATGCCTAAGATTGAAGACTAATAGACTCTCTCTAGTTTGCTTGGCAATGCTCCCAACTTGCTAAGAGTCTTGTAATTTAACTGATTGATATTTTTTAAAGAGACATGCGTGCAGCGTTCAAATCCCCCACCACTCGATTGAAAAAAAATATTTTTCCAGTTGCGTTTTTACAAAATATGTTATAATTTGGATTCTCTTTGCATAACAATTTCCATTGATAATGTGGCAAAAATAATTGAAATAATATTGCATTAAGCATTTTTAGATAAAATCATGAAATTACATAGTACATGTTGTGAACCACAACAACAACATTAATCCTGAACAGGAAAATAATCCAACCCAAGGTCTTGTTAATTGCTGTCACACAGATAGAACTTATTAGGCCCCACATGGACACAATAAACATCACATATATGAAACTTAATAGTTAACTCATAAACAAAACTCAATAACATGTACAGTCATATAGATGGGTGCTTAGATACTAGTGTCACAAAGACTAAGGTCCCATGCAAGTTGGGCAATCACTAACATCTCACAGAAGGATAAAACATAAGGAGGTTATATATAAGTTTAAAATAATTAAACTACACAACAAATTGTTGAGTGGTTTCCAATAAAATACTGTCAATATTCCACAAAGATTTATAATTAAGCTCACAACTTTTCTATAATAATTCCCAAACAATAAGGGGTGTGTTTGGTAAATGTACTTAAAAATTGAAAACATGTGTAGAAATACGTGTGGGTGAAAAAGTGTGTGAAAATACGTGTAATCTATATATTACTAAAAACTGAAGCGTAACGTTTAATGCTGTTGTTTTTACGTTGCGCCACCTCAATTGCCACGTCATTTAAAAAAAAAATATATATATATATATATATATAATTTTTCCTTCAATTTTAAAATAATTTTTACAATTTTCAGCCTTATAAATTCCAACTCTATAAATGTAGTCCATTACTTATTTATTTATTTCCACTATCATTCTATAATAAATTTGTATAATTAATCTAGCCCACCTTTTATTTATTTAGTTCCACTATCAACCCCAACCCCAACCCAAAGCCTTTCCAACCTAAAGCCTTTCAAGTTCAGCTTAAAGAAAAAAGAAAAAAGAAAAACGTTACCAAATAGAAACGTGGAAGCCTTTTTTGTGTGAGCCTTTTCAGGCCTTCTTTTTTCAAAAAAATTTTCATAACGCTGACCACTGTAAAGCCCCAGCCAAGCTAAATAGTCTTTAATGCTAACCCCTCTCTGTTTTCCTGTCTTTCAGGCTTACAAAACTCCACAACTTCAGCTTTTCACGCTTTCAAAACTTCACAACTTCAGCTTCCCAACGCCAAACTCTCTCTCTTCCCACCTTGGTCTCTTTCTCTCCTCATTTAACTGAATCACTCCCTCATACCTGTTCAATTGCCACCATACTGAAAAAAGAAAAAAAAAATAGAGTCCATATTAGGTACACATTATCCCTTCCTTTAGTAATTAATATTTTGCTATTCTTCAACTAATTGAGCATAAATTCGGACCTTCTTCAAATTTGTCTTGATTAGTGGTGATTCTTCCTATTCCTGATGAAGAGGTTTTTCAAAACGTTCAATTGTGCCTATTGGAAATAGAACACTGCATTATTTTTCTATATATATATATATATATCTGCAATCTCTCTTCCTCCATAGATAAAGAGCCTATTAGCCTAACCTATGCCATTGCAGAATCCAATCCTTCCCACCAAGGAGCCCCCATGAAATTATCAGATTTGAAGCCATGAATATTTGTCGTGTGGTTCTCAGTAAACAAATAGACCAAAAAAAAAAAAAAAAAAAAAACAAAACAAACAAAAGAAAAACAAAAACAAAAGCTTTTAGAATCAAAGACCTTGAACCTCCAAACCAAAATGTTGTCAACATTAAAGAAGTGCTTGAACAATCTGTAAACATGGTTTTGAAATCTGGATTGGACCGTACAATGCGACCGGGTTAACCATGAACCGTTCACCAAAACGATTATTTTAACTCATAAAACCGCCCTAGGGAAGAACATCAATAAAACCGCCCAATCACAGGTTCAGATCAGAGATTTTTTTTTGGGTACTTACAGCCACTGTTGAAGCTCCAACCACCATGAGATGCTGTCAAACAATGAGATTGCATCTCTATTTCTTCTTATTCTTCTTCTCTGTATCTGTCTCTTTCGCTCTCATTGCGTTTTTGCCATTTCTGCAGGTCTTCATTGCTTGACTGTCACAGTGAAGGTCAAATTGTTGCAGATGGACGAACAAACCAATGCTTGGGCAAGCTTAGCTGTCATCCACTTGTACCAAATGCTTGCAAGTTTTTAACAACTTATTGCTTTTTTAAATTGGCTTGGGCTTTGTACTGTACTTGATCAACGAATGGGCGGATAAACCAATGTCGGCCCCTGTTCCAGTTTTTGTATTTTTTTTTTTTTTAATTTCATATATACTAAATGGGATTGGAATAATAAAAAAAAAAAAGTATTGGGTAATCAAATGGGGTAAATATGATTTAAGATAATTTAAATGAAGACTTGCGTAGAATATTGAACTCTAATATAAAGTTCAAGGGTATTAATTTCATATATAGATCCATTGAAAAACTCAATATTTATTTATGTTTGATTATGATTTAATATTACTTATTTGTCTTATGAATGTTATGATATGAAAAATACATTTGAAATATAAATATTTATATTTAAGCCAATTTTATATTTTTACTAATTTAATTTTTTTAAAATAATTATTAAATTAATTATAATGTCATCACGGTATGACCTCAATTCAACCTTAGTCCGACCTTTAAAAACTTGAATATCTCGCTTTTACGATTCTTTGAATGGTCCAGGTTTCAAAATCATGTCTATAAATGATAATGTCATAGACAACCTCTACCCACTTGGTATCACAAATCTTATTTGGTCCCTTAAGACATTGTCTTTGCTTGAATATATGTCATTGGTATAACAAATCAGAAAGCAACTTATAAAGAGAGATCACAACTTTTCTTTTCTCTATTTCTCATGAAAAAAGTACATGGGAAAATTGTTTTTTTTTTTTTTTTTTTTCTTTTTCCAAATTTGGTAAGTTGTGGTTGGGAAGGATTATTGAGAGTTGGAGTTGTTTAGTTGTTGACGATAATTGGGTCATGAATGTTTTTAGGATTTGACAAGTTAGTTGTCAGTTTGAGTTTGTGTGTTTGTTTGTTTGTTTGTTTGTTTTTTTTTTTTTTTTTTTTTTTTTATAATTATTTCACACTTTGTTATTGGAACAGTTGTTTCGTTGTAGGTATTGCATATATTCACCAATTATAGGAGACAAGATTCGAAATTTTACAGAATTAATTTTTAACTTGTCCCAACAAAAAATTATGTATTTCTTTTAATAATTAAAGTACTATACAAAGGAGGTCAATGAAATTTCCAATATTGTATGAAATTGGTACTTTTCTTTAAGTAGGTGAATGAACAGCCAGTTAAGAAAAGAAAAAACTTGGCCTTAAGCAAGAGAAGATTGTTGAACCATTCAAAAGGAATTCATAAGGATAAATATTTAATACTCACAAATAAGGATAAATACAATATTAATAAATGCATTTATTTCATTCCATATATGAGCTCCTTAACATTCGGGACATACATTGTAGTTAATAGCACAAAAACTTAAAAAGTCTAATATCATAGGTATTAGATTTATATACGTAAAGCAAACAAAAATATACTACAATTTTAAACAAAAATATGCTACTGACGTGAGTAAAGCTAAAGCAACAGTAGTATTTATATCATTTGTAGGCGCAACTAATTCCCCATGAGGTAACTGTATGACTTTCTAAGGTAAAAGAGCACTCGACCAATTTGAAACAAAAATAATAGAAACAAAGTTATAAATACTATGTTAGGAACCCATGGGTAGAACTCACCCTTGAAAATTGGCTTGCAAGGGAAGGGTGCCCAAGAACTTATAAACACATGGTTAAACTTATACTTAATCCATGTGGGATACTATAATCATAACATACGATATAACTAAAGTCGTGGACTTTTTGTTAACTTCATGAGACTTTGGCACATCAATTTTTCAAGTCTAACAAATTTACACCTTAGTTATTTATTTAATTATTATTTTTAGCGTTTATTTTCAACTCCCTGTTGCCTTGAATTTTTTTTTTCCCATTATTTCTCTCCATCTCCAACCTAAAAAGTCGATCACTTCCCTTCCCTCAACTTAGCCAAAAGGCCCAAAACCCACACTGAATTCATCATTCTCTCAAGACCCAACCAAAAGATGCAGAGAAAGATAAGTAAAAATCCAATATGGGTCTAACTCCTTTGTTGAAAATGCACTTTATACCTCCTCTTCCACTTCTTTTAAATCTCAAAGACTCTTCTTCTTCTTCTTCTTCAAAAACAAAGTTAGGAATTTTTTTTTTAAGGCTGAGATCAATCAGTTGTTGAGTCTAATCATCTTTCTCTATGAGCTTTCAGTAATGTCTTTGATACAAACCAATAATATAGACCTGCTATGTTGCTCAAACCTTGATTTAGTTTTATGCCTAAACCTATTTGGAAAATTAAAAGAAGAAATTTAGTAGGTTTTTATTTTTATTTTTTTATTTTTTAGGTTTATATTTGTTTGATATGTTAGTAATTGTGGCTATTCTGGCCTATTTTGGTGAATTTTGACCGAAATTAAATGAAGCTAGCTTTTAAGAAAGAAAAAAAGAGTAGAAGAAAAAGAAGAAATTCGTAGTATGGATTGTGGTGGACAAAGCTCCAGTAAATTTTGCAAACCTTTTTACAAGATTATATATGAACCACATAGAAAGTTAAATTAATTGACAATTTAAAAAAGAAAAGAAAAGAGGATAAATACAAAGTTATTTGAACAACCATCTAAAAAAACTTTAGTTTTGCCTCTTCCTCATTAAAAAATAAATAAATAAAATCACTTACATTGGAGGCTTGGAGGTTTTTTTTTTTTTTTTTTTTTAGAATCAAATCAGCACGTTGTATTAAAAAGGTTGAGCAAAACTAGCCAAAATCGGCTAAGAGAATAGAGTTTATGTGTGTTGGAACATCCTCCATCCACACCATAAGACATGACTAACATGTTTAGTAAGGTTGAGTAACTAAGTTACCATGTCTATAAATATGAGAAAAGCAAACAGAAGAAAAAGAAGCAAACAAAATTTTGGCCTCCCACCTCATGTCACAACTAGGCTACTCCTTCCCATAAATCAATAACCCACTAAAATACATTTACTATTTTATTTGTTCATTTTACCGTTTCATTAGTGGACAATGGTATTTTTCATATTTGTTTACAAACAAAACACTCCTTTTTTCTTTTCTTTTTTTTATTTTTATTTATTTTTATTTTTATAAATACTACTTCCACAATATTTTCTCAACACTTTTTATGACAAAACATATGTGGTAAGTTTTTATTGGTTCTAATTTGAATCCACAACTTAAATTATGTTTTTGCTCACTCATAACAACCTACCACTCAGGATTTATTGTAAAAGTGTTGTGAAAATATTATGAACATAACATTTATTTCTCTTTTTTTTTCCCCCAGTGACAACTTATTCTTACCCCACTTATTACCAACATAACTTTAACAGTTTACTAGCCTAAAATCTCTTTAAATTTTACAATGCTAAAAAACATAAGCTTAAATATTAAGTGAGCCCAACAACTGCAAATCCTGTTTCTCCTCATCTCAAAACTGGACATAGCACTGGCCTTTTTTCAAAACCACCTATTATGCAAGTTTTGGCATTATTTTTAGAGATAGTCATGATTCTCCTATTATAGTCCATACTAAAATAATTCCTTGCCAAGGAAACCCATTGTATCCTGCCATGCTCTATTGAGTGTTACACTCTTGTCACGAACTATGGATCAAGGATTTGATTGTGGACCTTGCCAATTCACAGTTTCTGGCATTAATTGGGTTGCATGAACTATGCTTGAATGAGATTTCGGATGTGTTAAAACAAATTCATGCTTTTTGTGAAATAGGCAGGACATATATCTTATAGGACAGTTTCTAGACTGTGTAATAAGTAAGCGCAAGCTTTGGAATCTTTTGCTTTTGAATTTTTTTATTAAAAAAAAACTATTTAGAATGTTTCATAAATATTTCATTTTTGGAATTTTCCCGTGCATCGCACGGGTTAGCGACTAGTGTTATTTAAAAACTGAAAACATGTGTTTGAGTGGATGTACCAAATGGGGCCTAAGTTTTTCAATCGGTATCACAAATAATGAATCTCTACAAATTTTCAGGTTATCCTATAAATTCGTTAAATAATTAAGAGTTTTTTGTTACAAAATATGTAAATCTGAATGATTTTCTATGTTTTGAAGAGAACAAGCTAAATACGTACATATTATTATGATGTTTGTTGAATTTTATAGAAATTTTCAACCCTGAATCTCCTCCTAAATTTTATAATTAGCCAAATACCTGGGTGCATACAAAACAGAAAATTTTGGACTTGCATTTTAGGATGTTTAGGAGCTATACTTTGTTAGTTTTGTAAACTAGAAAGGGTTTTCTGGGGTCCAAAATGAGGTTTTACCCCTTTCTCACAAACTTTCCTGCAAAATGCCCCATATTTGAAACTATTTAGGGATATGCCCCTATTTTGAAACTCGATTTTTAGAAAAATCGAGTTTCTAATGTAAAACTCGATTTTTAGAAAATCGAGTTTCAAATGAAAAACTCGATTTTTGGAAAATTGAGTTATAGCGAGATTGTACTTAGAAATTTTTTTTTTTCTTAGAACTCAAGTTCCATGAACTCGAGTTCCAGAATATTTTTTTTTTTTTTTTTTCCAGTTCGCTATTACTCGATTGTCCAAAAATTGAGTTTTAAATTGAACAGGTGCATTTTCTTAAATAGTTTCAAACAGTGGGCATTTTACTGGAAAGTTTTGGCGAAATGGGCAAATGCCCATTTTGGCCATTTTTTGGTTAAGTCCATATGTATACCAAACTTGAAAATCTTGATTTGATGTTAATGGGGGAAAACAACTATGAAAATTGAATACTATAAACTATCAAAATTTGTTTTGTAATAATTGAGTTGAATCAATTTGAGTATTAAATCATTAAGATTATTTTATTTTATTTTAGTTTTTGAGCAAAAATTGAATCTAAACCATGGAGAATGGGATGCACTTGCCTTCAAACTATCAAGCTTGGCTGAATCACCCTCTCAACTTTGAGCTTTTTATTATTATTTTGAGAATAAATTTGAGCTAGACTATATATTTAAGTTTTTATTTTTATTTTTATTTTTTTTAAGGAAACAAATATCGAACTTTTTATTAATGTAAACCAAGAATGTCACTTTGGACAACAAAAGACAAAGGTGGTGGAACATCTTCCATCCACACTACAAAATCCAAAATTCCTAAAGCATATCGGGCTAAAGAATGAGCAACCTTATTACCTTCTCTCTTTACATGAGAGTAACACAATTCATAAAAAGATCTAGCATCAAAAAGAACATCTTCTATAAATAAACCATCAGTATACAAGAGCATACCATCTTCTTTGAGGGCCTTGATGAGGACTTGGCAATCTCCTTCAAGAAAAACTCTGTTAAAGCCAAACTCAACTGCAAATTGGAGTGCTCTTGATGCTGCCATAGCCTCAGTGATCAGAGGAGTGTAGAGATGTGGTAGGCATTGGGCAAGTGAACCCAACACTGAACCATTCTCATTGTGCAAAACTACACCAATACCTGAAGCTTGGTCCTTTGCTGATGTTGCGCGATCAAAATTAATTTTGATTGTTCCCTATGGTGGAGGCTGCCAGTGAACTTGCATCCGAGGAGGAGGAGCATTGTGCACTGGTTGGACCAATAGAAACTCAGCTAGTTGATCTTTCGCGAAGGCCGCAATAAGATGAGGACTACAGCTAGGTTGGTGCATACAGACCTGATTCCATTGGTTCCAAATTACCCACCTTGTGATGGCAAACAGCTCAGGTTGTTTATGGTTTTAAGAATCCATGAGAGTAGTTCCTTGAAGCTCAGAAGCTTGTCGATCTCTGAAATCCCCACTGGTTTGAATCCTTCCAAACTACATCAAGTTTTTTGCAAGCCCACAAAGCATGCATTGCAGATTCTATTTCTTGTTTGCATCTGTCACACATTGCACAGTCAATGATCATTCGTCGCATCAGATTTTTCTTTGTAGGTAATGATTCTCGGCATGCCCTACAAAGCAAATTTTCACCTTGTTCGGAACATTGAGAAACCACAGTCCTCTCCATAATTCTTTTTCATGTTGTGGGTCTCTTGCAGGGGGTTCAACGCTAGCTTCATTCTTCAAAAACTGATATCCCGACTTGCTAGTGTAAACAACATTGCTTGTAAATGACCAAAACAGACTATCTGCCTTCACCACCCGTGAGAGAGGAATGGATTTATGAGAGTAGCTTCATCACTGGTGAAAATGCCATCAATGAGGTTGTGATTCCACTGCCTTTGTGACTCGTCAATGAGAATTTTGACTTTGTCATCGATTAGAGATTCCAAAGTAGGGGATAGGATGTTGGGATTACTCTGTCTAGGCAGCCAAAAATCACTCCATAAACCAATTGTTTTGCCATCACCAACCCACCATCTACATCCCCGTTTTAGCACTTCTTTAGCATGTAAAATGCTTGTCCATGCATATGAGCTTGATCTTGACTATTTGGCTTCCATGATTGAGCAATTTGGAAAAAACCGTGCTTTAAAAACTCTATAAAATAGGGGAATTTTATTTTGCATAAGCCTCCATGCCTGTTTAGCTAGTAAGGAGTCGTTGAACAAGGCGATATCCCTAAAACCCATTCCACCCACTATTTTGGACTTTGTTAATTCATCCCATTTAACCCAATGGAGTTTCCTTCTATCACCCCATTGCCCCCACCAAAATTTCTTGATCATTGCTTTAATGTCGTGGCATAACCCCAAAGGAATTTTGAAACATCCCATGGTAAAGTTTGGGATGGCTTGGATAACTACTTTTATTAGGACCTCTCACCCTGCTTGAGACAATAATCTACTCTCCCACCAAAGTAGGCAAAGTAGGCAAGCCAAGGTACTTTTCATATTGTGTAATTTCCTACAAGCCCAAAACAGATTTGATTTCTTGTCTAGTGCCTTCCTGAGTAGACGTACTGAAGAAGATGGCAGTTTTGTTTTTGTTGACCTTTTGTCCCGAAACCATAGTGGTTCAAGATGCCAAGTATTTTTTCACATTCTTCAGGAGTGGCCCTACAAAATAAGAGGCTATCATTTGCAAACAATAAATGAGTTAGTTCTGGACCTCTTCGACATAAGGAGAAACCTTTAATGTCACCCTTATCTGTTGCATGCTTTATGAGACCATGTAACCCTTCAGTACATAGGAGGAACCAAAAAGGGGACAAAGGGTCTCCTTATCTGATGCCCTTAGTGGGATGTATCATACCATGTGGTTCCCCATTAACTAAGATTGAGTATGTAGCTGTTTTCATACACACCATGACAAGACCAATCCATTTTTCATTAAAACCCATCTTCCTCATAAGGTTTTCTAGGTACACCCATTCTACCCGATCATAGGCTTTACTCAGGTCGAGTTTTATAGCCATGAAACCTGAAGCACTTGTTTTATGATTTCTCAACCCATGCAAAGTCTTAAAGGCCATAAGGATGTTATCAGTGATAAGCCGGTCTTTTGTAAATGCAAATTGATATTCAGTGGTGATAGATGGCAAAACTTTCTTCAGCCTATTAGCTAACACTTCGGAAAATTTTTTGTAAAGCACATTACATAAGCTAATAGGGTGATATTCCTATACATGCTCAAGATTTGTGGTCTTTGGGATAAGGGTAAGAAAGGTGTGGTTAATGGGTTAAGGAAGAGTACCTGAATTTAACCAGGAAAGCACAGAAGTTATAACATCATGGTCCACTACTCCCCAAAAGTGTTGGTAAAACAATGATGGCATCCCATCCAGACCAAGAGCCTTAAGTGGTGCCAATATTTGTTTTAGTGCTAAAACAACCTCAGATTCTAGAAACACTCTCGTAAGAGCCTGATTCATCTCATTAGAAATCACATGGGGTATATGTTTCCAATTGGGCAGTGTGAAGGTGTTGTTGAAGTGGAAAAAGGGTTTTGATAATACCTGAGTAAAGTGGATACAATATCCTCTTGTTGGTCCTGCCACACATTTGCCTATTCCCTTATTCCCCTTATTAGATTTTTTTGGTGTCTTCGTGTTGCATGGCTATGAAATACTTCGTATTGTTGTCACCATTTTTTAACCATAATATCTGCGATCTCTAGTTCCATAGGCGTGCCTCCCTCTCAAGAAGGATTTTAATTTCATCCTTTAGAGCACGTACGTGGTGGTTGACCCCACTGCTTATTGCTTCCCTCTCGGCTTGGACCAATAGAGATCTTTTTTTTTATTTTCCAAATCCCTTTTTACATTACCGAAGACATTACGATTCCACCACGAAAGCTCCTTCCCACACTTTTCTACCCGTTGTGAAATACTACCATCACTATTGCCGTGGCCAAGGGAAAGCCAAGAAGCTTCTACAATCTCACTACAACGGGCATCAGACAACCACATCTCTTCAAAACGAAAAGGCTTTTTTGTTGAGGGCAGATCAATACTTGACATGTTGATCAACAAAAGGCAGTGGTTTGAAGTATCACATTGCTAGTGATGTACTCTTGAACCTGGAAAACTGAGGAACCAATTATTATTTGCAAGCTCTCTATCTAGTCTTTCCCATATTTAAGTTTGGAATTTGTTTTTTGAAAAAACACTCCAGCATTATTACGTACTACTTGATTAACTTTCCCCATAAATAAGTAAATAAATATAGTGACCAAAAATTTCTATGCATGCATAAATCTATATTGATGATTAATACCTAAATTTTTTAGAGTATATTGTTTGAATTAATTAGAAAGATTGATTTTAATTTATGAACTTATATTATGGCTAGAAGTCTTATACAATTTTTCTAACAAATAGATCAGACATGTTATTTAAGACATTCCAAAGGACATTGTCCCATTGGTAAGTGCTGATGTTTCTTAAGGTTTTTGTTTCAATAATAGCCCAGTTTGGACATCCAGTCTAGTTTCTCCAAGAAAAAAAAAAAAAAAAAAAAAAAAAAAAAAAAAAAAAACCATAGAGACACGTTATTTATGTGCGAGATTGAGTGTATTTCTTTTTTCTTTTTTTTTTTTTTTTGGTACAACAAGATTGAGTGTATTTCTAAATTTATTGATTAATAATTAATGTTTGATACAATCTTTAATTTTTCTTAATCCATGTTAGAGAGTAAATGAAATTCTAGCAGACTCGCACCACTACAAAAAAATCGTCCTGTCCCAGTGTTTTTTTTCTGACGTTTTTACAAATCGTTGTATTAGATAAGCCTGTACCAGCGTTTTTTGAAAATGCCGACATAGGAAATCCTATTACGGCGGCTCAAAACCAGCACTTTACAAAGCGCTGCAATAGGAGGCCTATAGCGGCGTTTTTTAAAAACACTAGTATAGGAAGCCCAAAAGAGCTGGAATAGGGTCACTGATTTCCCTTGTGGTGAAAGACCTATCTTAGTGCTTTTAAAAGCGCTGGAATAGGTGGACCCTATTCTAGCGCTTTCAAAAGTGCTGGGACAGGTCTATCCCCATAAGGGTATGAGTGATCCTATCCTGGCACTTTTGGAAGCACTGGGACAGGTCTCTCCATTCCCTTATGGAGAGAGGCCTATCCCGGGGCTTTTAAAAGTACTGGAATAGGGTCCACCTATCCCAACGCTTTTGAAGATCTATCCTAGCGCTTTTGGAAGCGCTGGAATAGATGGACCCTATTCCAGTGCTGGGACAGATCTATCTCCATAAGGGAATGAGTGATCCTATCCCGGCGCTTTTGGAAGTGCTGGAATAGGGTCCACCTATTCCAGCGCTTTCAAAAGCGCTAGGACAGGTCTCTCCATTCCCTTATGGAGAGAGACCTGTCCCAGCACTTTTAAAAGCGCTGGAGTAGGATCCTATCCCAACGCTTTTGGAAGCACTGGAATAGGGTCCACCTATTCCAGCGCTTTCAAAAGTGCTGGGACAGGTCTCTCCATTCCCTTATGGAGAGAGACCTATCCCAGCGCTTTTAAAAGTGCTGGGATAGGTCTTTCCGTTAGCATTTTCTTGATTAATAGTAATATAAATAATTCAAATTATAAATAGTAATATTTAATATTTTCTTGATTAATAAGATTGAATATAATACTTCAAATTAATAAAATATAATTTAACAATACAAATTAATAAAATAAATTATATTAATTAATAAAAATATTTTTTAATAATTCAATTTAGCAAAATTTAATTTAATTTAATACTTCAAATTAATAAAATATAATTCCTCACTAAAAATTAGTAAAATATAATGTAATAGCTAAAAAAAATGTAAGATGAGACTCGAGGACCAACAATATTAAAATATAATTTATTATTTTAATTGGGTTGGATATATAAAACTCATTTACCCATTAAAACTCATTTAACTAATTGCTTCTAACCCAAACCCAACCTAACCTAATTATTATGGGTAAACCCCAACCCACCCAATCAAGGTTTTGAAACCCGGATCGTTCATTGAACTGTAAAAGGGAGAGGTTCAAGGTTTTTAAGGTCGAACCGAGTTTGAATCAGAGTCGAATCGTGATGATGTCATAATTAATTTAATAATTATTTAAATATAAATATATTAAATTTGTAAATATTAGCAAAATTTACTAAAAATATCTTAAAAATTGAAACAAAATACATAAAATGGTACATTATAAGGTTAATAAAAAATAGTATAACATAAATAAGCATAAAAAGAAATTTTTATAATAATCCTTTAAGAGAAATCATTTCAATTAACTAAAAACGAATTTTAAAATAAATTCATAAATTGCATAGGTATTATTCTTAAATAAAAAGTTAATTTAGTAATATTTAATATGTTGAGAAAGATGACATAGAAGTTTAGAAACTATAAATCATATAGATTTATCATAAATTTAATAATATTGCATATTAGCTCCCAAGAAGAGCACTTGGTCCGTTGGTCATGGCTTCAATCTTGCTTACAAGGCAAGGAAGTCAATACCATTCCGAAAGGCATTTCGTTTTGGTCATGAAAACGAAATATTTCGGTACCGGTATACCGTTTCAGGATTACCGCTAATTTGATATATTTATATATGTTAAGTTAAATCCCTATAATTTGTAAAAGAAATTTAAATTTAGAAATAAAAAATTCACTTAATATGTTAAGCTTTAGTTAAAGTGTGAGCTAATTAGTAATATTAGGCCATTGATGTATTTACTATTTACTATTTAGTTGATAATAATAATAATAATAAAATTAATGTCTTTTTCTACCTGTCATTGGAAACTTCAAAGGTTTTAAAAAGATTTTAATTAAAAAAATAAAAGTTTTTACAACTTTGAATTATCTAGTTCACATGGGTTAGTGTCCTATCAAAGGCACACTGCCCAAACTTCAAGTTTAAAGGCCATAAAAGCTACACATGTCCTCCAATAAAATAAAGTTTAAAAAGCTATTACATAAGTCTACCGTCCATAAAACCATAAGATAAAGTAAGAAATAGAAAAGAGGGAAGAAGTCTAGCTTTTAGGACTCTGTGTGAAGAAGAAGAAGATTAGAAGGAGGACTAGATGAGAGGATGAACAGAAAAAGAGTCACTACCAGAACATCATGGCAATAGTGAGGATCTGAGCTATCTGGTTTTTTATTCTTATCCACTGACATCGTTTATTTTGGTGTTTTTTTTTTTTTTTTTTTTTTTAAATACCTGCCGATTGTTATTTTTTGGCCGGAATCTTATATATTTCCCGTTATGGTCGGTACAATCTAGTATGCCTTAGTATTTGGAGTGGTAAGAAACAACCATGTTTGGGTACCAGTTTAAGTGCCGGTACAGTATAAACTTCCATGTTACAAGGCATGAGAGCTTTGATTCGGGTCCTGGCAGCCGCATTTTTCTTTAATTTTTTCCTATTCCATGACTGATTGAACCGGCACACGGTTCGTCTGGTTTTTTCGGTTGAACCCCGGTTCTCTCAGAACTCAATATACCCGGTTCTCTTAAAAAACCAGATTTCAGTCCGATTCCCGATTTTTTTGGTGGAATCGCTCTGTCCGGTTCGGGTTTCAAAACCTTCACCCAATTACCCAATTATCAAAATTTCCAAAATGCCCCTAAAGTGTAAATGACCAAAGTACTCTAAAATCTTCAAAAATGACCAAAATACCCCAAAATTTCAAAATTACCAAAATAACCACGAAACCTACAAAATAACCAAAATACCCCCGAAACCTAAAAAAATGACCAAAATACCCATAAAATGACCAAAATAACCCCAAAACCAAAAAATTACCAAAATACTTCTCGAAACCAAAAAAATGACCAAAATACCCCCGAAACATAAAAATGACAAAAATACCTTTGAAACCAAAAAATGACCAAAATACCCCCCAAAACCCTAAAAAATGTCCAAAATACCCCCGAAACCTAAAAAATTACCAAAATACCTCCAAAAACTAAAATATGGCCAAAATAACCTCAAAGCCTAAAAATTAACCAAAATAACCCCGAAACCAAAAGATGACCAAAATACTCCCAAAACCTTAAAAAAATGTCCAAAATACCTCCAAAACCTAAAAAATTACCAAAATACCCCTAAAACCTAAAAAAATGGCCAAAATAACCTCGAAGCCTAAAAATTAACCAAAATAACCCCTAAACCTAAAAATGACCAAATACCTCCAATACCTTAAAAATGGCCAAAATAACCCCGAGGCCTAAAAATTGACCAAAATAACCTACAAACCTAAAAATGATCAAAATACCCCCGAAATCTTAAAAATTGCCAAAATGACCCCGAAGGCTGAAAATTGACCAAAATAACCTAGAATCTAAAAATGATCGAAATATCCTCAAAACCTAAAAAATGGTCAAAGTACCCTGAAAGCCTAGAAATTAACTGAAATACCCCCTAAAACCTAAAAAATGACCAAAGTACCCCTGAAACCTATATATGACCAAAATAATCCCTAAACCTTAAAATGAACAAAATATCCTCGAAACCTAAAAAACGACCAAAATACCCCAAAACCTATAAAATGATGAAAATGCCCCTTAAACCTATAAGTCGATAAAAATACATCCTAAACCTAAAAAATTAGCAAAATCCCCCCTAAAACTAAGAAATGACCAAAATACTCCTTAAACATAACAAATGACCAAAATACCCCCTAAACCCATATTTTGGTAATTTTAGAGGTTTTGTTCATCTTATATGATTAGTGGTATATTGGTCATTTTAGATCATTTGAGGGGTATTTTGGTCGTTTTAGGTGTTTCAGGGTATTTTTCGTAATTTAAAAGGTTTCAGGTTGTTTGTGGCCATTTTTGAGGTTTTTGGTTTATTTGGGTCATTTCAAAGGTTTAGGGTATTTTCGGCACTTTATAGGTTTGAGGGTATTTTGATCATTTTTTAGGTTTCAGGGGTATTCTAGAAATTTTTTAGGTTTAGGGGGGTATTTTGGTCATTTTTAGGTTTCGGGATTATTTTTCTCAATTTTTAGGCTTCGGGGTTATTTTGGTCATTTTTTAGATTCTGGGGGGTATTTTGGTCATTTTTAGGTTTCGGGGGGTATTTGGGTAAATTTTTTGGATTTTAGGGGTACTTTTGTAATTTTTAGGTTTCGAGGGTATTTTGGTAATTTTATGGACTTCAGGAGTATTTTGGTAATTTTTAGGTTTTGGGGGGGTATTTTGGTCATTTTATCGGTTTCAGGGGTATTTTGGTCCTTTTTTATGTTTTGGGGGTATTTTGGTAATTATTAGATTTCAAGGGTATTTTGGTCATTTTTTGGACTCTAGGGGTATTTTGGTAATTTTTAGGTTTTGGGGTTATTTTGGTCATTTTCTTTGGTTTCAGGGGGTATTTCAGTCATTTTCTATGTTTCGGTCGGATTTTGGTCATTTTTTTTCTATTCGGGCAATATTTTGGTCATTTTATAACTAACAAAACCCTATAGGTGATTTTTATAGGTTTCGAGGGCATTTTGGTCATTTTTAATATTTCAGAGGTATTTTGGTCATTATTTTGGGTTTTGGGGCTATTTTAGTCATTTTTAGATTTTGAGGGTATTTTGATAATTTTTTGTGTTTTGGGGGTATTTTGGTAATTTTTAAGTTTTTGGGGGTATTTTGGTCATTTTTTGGGTTTTAGGGGAATTTTAGTCATTTAATGGTTTTGGGGATATTTTGGTCATTTCATAGGTTTGGGGGTATTTTGTTCATTTTTTTAGTTTCAAAGGTATTTTGGTCATTTTCTAGAAATTTAGATTTTATGTTGTTTATTTAAATTTTAGATGGGTTTTAGTGGGTATTAGTGGGTTTATCCATTAAGAACCATATAATTAAATAACCAAAAATACATTATAGGTGACCTATCCTAGCGCTTTAGGTGACCTATCCCAACACTTTTGGAGCGCTGGAATTCGTTGACCCTATTCTAGCGCTTACAAAAATGCTGGGATAGGCCTCTCTCCATAAGAGAATGAAGAGACCTGTCCCAGTGCTTTTGAAAGCGTTGGGACAGGTCCCTTCATTCCCTTATGGGAAAAGACCTATCCCAGTGCATTTTAAAGTGCTGGAATAGGTTGACCCTATTCCAACGCTTTTAATAGCACTGGGATAGGTCTTTCCCAATAAGTGAAATCAGTAACCCTATCCCAGCGTTTTTGGGCTTTCTATACTAGCGTTTTTGAAAAATGCCGCTATAGACCTCCTATTGCAGCGCTTTGTAAAGCGTCGGTTTTGAGCCGTCGTAATAGGATTTCCTATATCGGCGTTTTCAAAAAACACTGGTATAGGCTTATTTATTACAACGGTTTGTAAAAATGCCGGGAAAAAAACGCTGGGGCAAGACTTTTTTTTGTAGTGTAATTCCAATTCAATTAAAAAATGACAAGATTACAAATAGATTATACAAATTTTATAAAAGTCCCCCTTAAATTCATTACTTTTGTAAAAAAAAAATACATGAAAATTCTTAAGTGATTCTAATACAATGTTACACATTTAAAATTCTTAATTTATTAAGTTACTCATACTTTCTTGTAAATAGCAAATACATACCTAACTATGTACCACGATGTGTATGTGTGTTTTGGTCTTAAATGTCGGTGCCGTCCTAAAGCTAAAGATTGGCCCTGAAAAGAAAAAATTCTGGCCCTATTGGAAAAATTTGGTATTTGATGACTTTTGTGCCCAATTTAGTATCAAGACTATTCGTGGGTAGAATATAACTATAAACTCTTTTAGCCAAACAATTTATGGCAGCAGTCCCAAAATCAAAACTGATAACAAAACATCGTCAACCTCACGTTTTTAGCCAAACCCCCTCTGACCGATAGCAAAACTCAAAGACCATTGCTACTCACAATGGAGAAATTTTCATATGCAGGTATATGAGACATCCCTCTCACTCACATGTAAGCCCCCACAAAAATCCTACCTCATAGCAAATAACCAATGCTAATTCACAGATCACTTTTGTCATTGGTTTCATCATCAATTTGGCTGTAAAGTGTCTTAACACTGTGGATCAATCAACTTTAGATTTCTAACCGACCCAACTTTGTATTTTCTTAGAAACTGAAATTTAATCTATTCAGTTCATATTTTGTGCATCTTCAATTTAACTACAGCGCCACATCTATTTTTTAAGCATGTTCATTTCATACGTTCTAAAGAATATATGACATGCACAATGCACAAGAAGTAAAGATTAATGAAAAAAAATCACACACATATAAACAATCATAAAAAAAAAAAAAAAAAAAAAAAAAAAAGAAGCCAAATTAGGACACAGAAGAATTGGGATTAGGAACATCATCAAAAATTTCCAAATTGGTTGTCTTGTCGTCAAGGGACGGAGTTAGAAAATTATCTTTAGGGGGCTGGTCAAGACTAAATGATCATATTAATTCATAAAAAATATATGTGTGTCTCTATTACATAAATGTATGACCTCCACTATTGAATTTTCAAACATCAATTTCAAGATTTGCTTTTCCAAATGTCAAACACAAAGACAAATAGTACTAGATGTGTTTATCAAACCAAATTCTACCTAAATCTGGTTTTTTGAGTATGTTAGTATGAAATACGAGATTAAAATAATGAATATAGACTATCAATTAGTTTTATAAATAAATGAAAAAAAAATCATCAACCTCAAAATAAATAAATAGAAATTCAAGTTTGATTGAAATGTATAGAAATTGGAAGCAAAATAGAATGAAAAAAGAGATGAAGAAACAGAAGTGTGAAAAGATTGAAGACAGTAAGTGTAAGACTATGAGAACATTTGCATAAGTGATGAGGTCTCTTGGAAGGTGGCCGGAAAGTACAACATTGGAAAAACTTATTGAAAAGGTGAAGTAGTTTCTTTATTGTAAAAGTGATTAAAACCATAAAACTTATGAAAGTTGTGGGCTTGTTGATGTGTTGGGGAAAAAAGGTCAAAGTAATTATTTGGAAACAAGGATGATAGAAGAATTTTTTGGCCATTTATGAATAGATATTTTTTTCCCTTTTATGTTTTAATCAATCACAGCCATTTATGAATAGTTGAAGGGGAAGGGGCTGCTAAATGCAACCTACTTAAAGTTTAAGGGTGTTAGTCCATTTCACCCCAAAAAAAAAAAAAAAAAAAATTTATTGGAATTTTTTTATATAAAAAAGAATAATAATTTGGAGTCAATTCAAGAAATCCCATAATTCCACAAGTTTTCTATTCAATTTAGTGTTGATTTCAAGCAACCTTGCTAAAAATCTTGTACCTCAATTTCTAAGATAAATCTAGAGTTGCGGAATAAAATATACATACTTCCTCGTAGTTGTTTAAGTGTTTGAAGAAAGAGGGTGGTTGTTGAAGACTAAAACAGGGAAACAGTAGTCCCATCATTGTGAAAATGGGCCATGCAATTTACCAAGTCTCGATTCAACTAACTTGCATTTTAAGTTATTTTATACTCTCTTTTTTTTTTTTTTTGCTAAACAAAAAAGAGTCTTCAGTATGAACTCATCAACTCTACGTCACGTGACAGTAAAGATAATATCACGTTTACTATCGGGGTCTTGATAGAGCTATCATTGTGGTCGGGCACAACACATTTATTGAAGTGCCACTGCATCTCTACCTAATGGTGTAACTTGCATCTCTACTGAAAGTTCACTTGGTGTATAAAACACTAGTGAATGTTCAAACCCCACTTACAAAATTACCAACACAAGTTTATATTCAAACAATTGATGTGCGAAATGATAAATATAAGTAATACCCAAATTGGCAAAACACTCTAAACCATAATTAATCACAATCATAGCAGCAATTAAAAGGAAAAGAGTAGGGAAGAGAGAAGCAAACACAAAGATAACACCAACACGTGTTATCGAAGAGAAAACTGAAGAACTCGGCGAGAAATCTCTCCGCCGCCCTTCAAGCGGTAAAATGATCCACTAGAAAATTAGTTGGAATACATAAATAGCAATAGATCCTCCAAGCCTAATCTACCCGATGCACCTAAGCCCTCCAAGCTTATTGCTCCAACAAGGTTAAGCCTAACCGTGTCTTCTCCAACTTTCTAGACACCGCAATAAGCTCCATATTGCATCCGCCATCCTTGACATCTTCAAATGCTTCCCAAGCTCCAAAAACACTCTCAACACTTTGAATGGGTGTGGGTAGAGTTTGGGTGCAAATCTCCTCTCAATGGGTATAACAATGGGAGAGGGAATGAGAAGAGACTACAAAGATTTCTCTCTAAGAATGAGTAGCTCTCTCTAAAATAAGGTGGGTGTGTTGTAGGAACCTTTCTTAGGGTTTTTCTCTCAATAGGCTCCTTACAATTTTTGTGAGTAATGATGATATATACAGTATGAGTGATGGGAATACGAAAAGTGACAATTTTCAGTAAAACAGGGGAACTTCGCAGGTCACTCACGACTAGTGCAAGTCGCGAATCCAAGTCACAAGTTAACCTCTTGGACAGGCTGTAGTGAGCTAGACACCTGGCTTGACTGTTCACCTTCCTGCATGTGCTTCTCATGTGACCTTCAGCTGTCATGATCAAATCTTCATCACTTAATACTAAACCCATTACAAATAAATCCCACAAAAATACAAGGAAATAAATTTATGCAATTACAACACTTTTTGTCATAGAATAAGCCAACACTAATGTTATGAGAAAAATCATAACTTAACATCTACCTCATTTTTTTAATAGAGATTTGACTTTACTTGTATCTCTACCTAATTTTTTTTAGGAAGAAAATTGCACAAAAGGTTTTTGGCAATTGATAACTAGTTACGCGTGTCTAAAACTCTAAATCAAGTAGTCCCCTTCAGTTTCAGTCAAGAAATTCATGTGGATAGTAATTTTTTTTAAAAAAAAATCATCATTAAAGAAACTTATTAATGTTTATTAAAACTAAAAAAAAAAAAAAAAAAAAAAATCTATTGGATGCATTATGCAGTGAATTAAAGGAGGCATGTTTTTCCATTTCATTAAAATTTATATGTTTCTTTTAGAATCTGGTAAATAAATATTTTTATGTTTTCATTAACTAAGAAAATGCTAAATACCCACCACTATGTATATGTTGTGTACTTTACCCAAAAAAAAAAAAAAAAGTATACGTTATGGATCTCTGACTTGCTATGAGAAACAAGATTATTTCAATCCATGCATGGTTTTAGAAGGTAAAAAGGGGTTAAAATGATAGTTAAGTAGTAATGAGTAAATGACATTCTTTGAAGTGTCTTATGTCTGTGATTTGAAACTTACTTACTTATCTAAAAACAATGAATTAAAAAAAAGAAAAGAAAAAAGAACTAATGTAATTTATGTGAATTGGAGAAATTACTCTAATATATTTCAACCCAATATATGATATAGATACAAGACAACGGCCAAACACCGAGAAATGTTCACAAGTGCGCAAGGCTCCACTAAAGTTTAATAATTATTCTCTAAAAAAAACTCAATAACAAATTAAAATTCCTTTGAATATTCTCAAAAAAAAAAAAAAAACAAAAATTAAAAGTTTAGCATTGGCTAATCTTCAATATTAGCAACTATTGTGAAAATAAACTCATTAACGCAAATTAAAGAGGAGAGAAGAAAAATAGAAAAAGAAAATTTACATCCACATCACAACAACAACAAAAGTAAATTTCTTAGAAAATCAAAACGGTTAGAAAAGTTCAAATTTTAAACAATCCAATAATCACTAAACACTAGTTTCTAACATTTATTAATGCAAGCTCAAAAAAAAAAAAAAAAAACATTTATTAATGCAAATCGTAATACTCTTGTTACACAAACCACCTCAACGGTAAACCTAATACTACTCAAAATCTAAAATAGAGAAATAAGGGATGAGCTCCCCAACTAAGCAAGTAACCATTTTTTTTTTTTTTTTTTGAGAAGAAGCAGGTAACCAATCTGAACTAGCATGATCAAGCACATATACAAGTAAAATAAATAAATTATTCATAAGATAAATATCATATACTTAAAAATTGTATTTCAGATTAATTAGAAAATAAAATATAATTTGCAATAAATTCCAAATATTAAAATTTTCAGCCAACTTATGTGACTGATCGAATTGATATCAAATGATCAATTAGATTTTGAGATTCTAATAGTCTTAGATTATTCTCTAGAAAATGAAAAGAGCGCATGTATTACTGTAAATGAAAATTGAAAGTAATCAAATTCATATGAAAATGCAGAAATTGGTCGAAAATGTGAATTGTGGTGAAAAGAAATGCAGGGCCAAACATATAAGTTTTCCAATGAAAACCGTAAATAGGGCTATGTAATTACGAAGATCTAGACTTGATTCTAATAAAAAAGAAAAGATTACAAAGACTTGAACCTGTAACTTGCTACTTTTGGACAAGTTGGTAGATTTATTCTCTTTGGAAAAATGGAAAAGAAGAATCGAGTTACCAAGACTTGACACAAGTTACTTGCATTTTACCCTTACTCCTTTAACAAAAAAATCAATTAAGGGTCCCAGAATAAGAAAATCCGCCATGTGATTTCGGAGACTTGACTCTAACAGTGTAACTTGCATCTTTTCTCGGAAAGAAATGCACAAAAGACTTGGACTCTAACAGTGTAACATGCTAGTGATGTTAAAAAATCACTATGAATTATATTTTAAGCAAATTTGCCGTTACTTGTTTGTTTACATTTTAAACCAGTAATAAATAAAATGTAACCAAAAAAAAAAAAAAAGAAAGAAAGCTGTCAATAAAATATCACCAAAAAAAAAAAAAAATCATTATAGCCTTTTTTTTTTAATTTTTTTTAAGAGAGTTTCAACTTATGACGTCCACTCTCGATGATAGCTCTTTATTATTAAATCAAGACACCAATCGGTTATAAGTGTAGGTGGAGTTCAATCTCTTATACAATAGTCTTGTAACACTACAATTTCTCACACAATACAATTCAAGCCCTAACATAGTAAATATATACTAACAAAGTCGGCTAATGTATTGTAACACAACTAAGACCTGATTTCTTTGTGCGGTGATGTATAACTCCAAAACCAAATAGGACATGGTTTCCTACTTTCACTAGAGAAAACTCTCCAAAAAAAAAAAAAAAAACATTTATTAATTCAAATTGTCATACTCTTCTTACACTATGAAGATTTGGTTAAGAGTGAATTCTCATAAACTTGGAAAATAACGATTACACAGATGTTTATATACAAGCAAAGAGAGGGAAAAACTAACAGATAAGCATAACTAACTTCTAACTAACTAAATACACTGTACAACTAATCACACACGTGCTGCTCACGTGTTCACTAACCAAGGTTCAACTACATGTAGCTTTTATCAAAACTGCTTAAGCTACTTGTCGTCTAGCCTTCATTCTTTTCTACAGCTTCTATAACTTCTGGTCTATCTGATATACACAAAACCACCTCAACGAAAAACTTACTACTCTAGAAAATCTAAAATAGAGAAATAAGGGATGAGCTGCCCAACTATTGATGTTAAAAAAATCCACTATGAGTTTTATTTTAAGCGAATTTGTTGTTACTTATTTGTTTACATTTTTAACCAGTAATAAATAAAATGTAACGAAAAAAAAAAAAAAAACCACTTAGGCTAGGCACACACTAATAAGAAACATGGACTATGATGATATAGATGATTATGATGAAGATTATAGCATAAGTGATATAGACAATAATTGATTAAATGGTAACATAGATAGTTATGAAACAGATCTAATTATGATAGTGATAGTGACATAGAAGATTATAACCATAATAGTAATACAAATAATAATTGGTATAATAGTAACACAGAACATAATAATTGGAGTACAGAATATAAAAGCAACCGACATACTGACAGACAAAGTAATACTCTTTTAGAATTAGTTAATAATAAGTTAAAAGCTTTAGAATCAATTGATAGAGTAGTGACATACAATAAAATAGAAAGTAAAAATAATAGTTTAATAGACTTGTTTGAAAAGATGAAGTCTTTAGACTCACCTTTAGAGAAAGAAAGAGACTTTGAACCCCATCATATAACACCTTCAATAAAGACCATGATAGATAATTGGCATAATAGACAAAAGAATAGCTTAATAAGTGCTGACATACCTATAAACATGACATATACAAAAGATGATAAGAGAAATGGCTTAAAGACGACACTAAAAACAACTTTGACAAAAAAGAAAGAATATGATTCTATGCACATAGCACAGGGAAAAGATGATATGATAGAAATAATTGATGAAAGACCTATAGCTATGACATATAGAAAAGATGACAAGAAAGATGACATAGTAAAGCTAACACCGAAACAAGAAAACCCAATTGGTATAATACAAAAGAAGCTAGATATGTTTTCTCAAAAATATTTATGACTACTATATTAAATATTCACTAAGTCTTTCATCCCATTTTAGAGCATTCCCAAAGAACTGAACAAAATTTCAAGCGAAAAGATTACGAAGACTTGAATCTGTAACTTGCTTTTGGAGAAGTTGGTAGATTTATTTTCTTTGGAAAAATGGAAAAGGAGAATCGAGTTACCAAGACTTGACACAAGTTACTTGCATTTTACCCTTACTCCTTTAACAAAAGAATCAATTAAGGGTCCCAGAATAAGAAAATCCGCCATGTGATTTTGGAGACTTGACTCTAACAATGTAACTTGCATCTTTTTTGGGAAAGTAATGCACAAAATACTTGACTCTCACTGTGTAACATGCTATTGATGTTAAAAAATCTACTATGAATTTTATTTTAAGCGAATTTTCTGTCACTTATTTGTTTACATTTTTAACTAGTAATAAATAAAATGTAACAAAAAAACTGTCAACAAAATATCACCCAAAAAAAAAAAAAAAATTCATTATAGCCTTAGGCCTAAAAAAACCCCAACTCTGACTCTAGATCATGAGAAGTTTTAGTGATACTTTTCAAAGATATCAAAGTAATTAGTAGAAAATATTTTCTTACAAATTAGATGCTACGTTTACACAATTTTTACAACAAATAATAGGTGGTTAGTTGTTATTGTTCAAATTTGAACCTAACACTAAGATTACATTTTGCCCCAATAATAACAACTAATAACAACTTGCTACTTAGGATTTATTATAAAAATGTTGTAAACATATCATTTCTCATTTAAATATATCTCACACACGTCTAATACATTTTATTCTAAAAATTAGCACATACTAAATGTTATAACTTATAACTAAAGAAGATAAATTGTTCAAGTATTGGAAGCAAAGAGGAATTGCTTGAAATATTGATTAAATTACTAATTTTTCAAAATTGTGGATTTTATATTCTTATATTATGTTTAATTAACTATTGTTCTAAAAGTTTAAGAATCTTTTTTTTTTTTTAGAAATGTTAATGAATGCCTTAAGGATATTGGTTTAGGAACTATTTTAAAAGAGAAATGATATGTCTACAACATTTCTACAACATTTTTACAACAAATCTTAAGTGGCAAGTTGTTACTGGTTGTTATTGTTGGGGCAAAAAAGTAATCTTAGTGTTAGTTTCAAATTTGAACCAATAATAATTAACCACCTATGATTTGTTGTAAAAATATTGTAAAATTGTTGTAGACGTAACATCTCTCATTTTAAAAAGGATTCAGATTATCTAAATTTCCTAGGGTACTCTACTAATAAATTTCTTTAAATCTTAACCACTCTTTTATGATTTAAGGGTCTAAATTCTGCCATGTCAGCATTCTACTAACAACACCCTTAAAAAAAAAAATGTTGCAAACAAAATTATTAAAGACACAGCTCTCAATGTTAAGCCGCACAGTATAACTGAACATTGAAAAGAAGCAACTACCTCCACCAACTAAAAGAGCGAATTACAGAATGACACATGGCCACTAATATAACTGAGCAATAAACTACAGCTATTTACAACAGAAGCACTTGACGACTTGCAGCATAATATCTTCTGAACATAAACGACAGAAGCTAGATCGTAAGCGACTTGTCGTGAAATGTGAACAGACCAAAGCAAATACGACCAGTCGTTTAGATTGCAGCTTTTCATTCAATAACACAGGGTATATATATTGCTACAGTATTCACTATACCTCTTTTTTTTTTTTTTTTTTTTTGAGAACGCAAATAGAGGATTCTCAGGAGAAAAAAGAAAAAAGAAAAATAAGAGAGAGAGAGTACATATATTTGATTGGTAGCAACCAGAAAATTTTACATCAAAACTACATATTTGATTCAAAGTTCAAACGAAATATTTTTCTTTTTCTATTCCTTTAATTTTTCTTTATTTTTATTTTTATTTTACATGTTCAAGTGTGTTTATGGATAGAGAGTGATAGATATTGTGATTAAAAGAGCAACAATGAATGGCTTCTTTTATTTACAGCTTTTGTGTGTGCGTGTTTGTTTTTGTGTCTCAGATTTTGGATTTCCCATGTTTGTTTTCTTATTAAAAGCTGTATGATACTGGATCTCCCATTTGTTGCATTTTATATGTTTGTGGAAATGTGCGTGAGAATTATGTGACTTATTTTTGCATTTTTATAGAGTTTATATTCCATTTCCTAGACAATGCCCAATGCACACCCCGAAGGGACATGAACTATTGCTATTGTTGTGAGCTTAGGCAGGGGCAGAGCTAGGAATTTTTGTTTGGGGGGCCGAGTTGCGATATTAATATATTTATCAAGACAACCCCCACATACATATATATATATATACACACACACACACACACGTTTTTTTATTATATATACACACACACATATATATACACACTTTTTTATTTGATAAGTTTTATATATATACACACACCCAAAAAAAAAAAAAAAAAAGCTTAGAATTTTCAATCAAAATTATGTTCGAAGGTGATCTTTCATAAAATAAAATTCATTTTGTCCATTTTCATAGTGAAATTCATAGAAAGTTTCATTTTAAATACAAATTATCAAATTTTATACTAAAGTAAAAATCTTTCAATTGAATTAATGAAATTTTCAAAAATATGAATGATCCAAAACTTGGAGAAATAAATTAATCTCCAAATATATTTGAAATTATCTTGCTCTAACCTATTAGTTAAGAATTGAAATCCGTCATCCTTTTTTATTTATTTATTTTCCTTTCAGTTTTGTTTCCTCAATACTTATTCGTTATTTGTACTCATGATTTCTGACACTAACCATTGATAAATTTATCAATGTTATGGAAAGAGAGAAGCTAATTAGATTAAGCTCTAATTTAGCTTTTGATGGCTATTAGTGTTATTTTTTTTATTTTGTAATTGTTGTATGCAAATACATCTTTTTTTGTTTTCCTTTATTTCATTATTTTAGATAAGAGTTTTTGCATATGTATAGACAGTGGATTGAAGGAATAAAGTTGGAAGAGAGAGATGGCTACGTTTTCTAGTGATTTTCTATAATAGTAAGTTATTAACAAGCACTTTGCTATCTTGATATTCACACGCTTATAACCTTCAGGGGAAACTGCAGTTAACCCACCTATGGTTTGGTCCGTTTTAACAGTGCCCACCTGTGGTTTGAAATTTGTCACTTAACCCATCTAAGGTGGCCTCCGTTAGACCCCCGTTACCCACCTCACTCTTTTCACTGTTAAAAATAGGGGTAAATGTGTCTTTTTTATTATATTTTATGTCTCTCTCCTCTTTTCTCCCATTCTTCTTCTTCTTCACATAAAACATAAAAGAAAATCCATACACCTATAGTCACAAACAAATCCACAAATCCATGTGAACATACACCCACAGATTCACTAGCCTTTCATTGCTAAATCCAAAAATTGACTACATAATTCTTCATAAAACAATCACAAAATAAAACTCTAACCCTCTTTCTTTCTTTTGCTGGGTTCTCCAAAAAAAACCCAGATTTGCAAGTAAAAAAAAAAAAAAATTCTGCAAAAAAAAAAAAAACCCAGCAATTTGTTCAAAAAAAAAAACCCAACAACTCTGTTCAAAATGGCGCCACTCTGAGCTGGTCTAGGAGCTTCAGCAGGTGGAGTACTGCTGTGTTGGCGACGGTTGCAACTGGACCAACTCTGTTCAAAACTCGATCTGAATCTGTTTGCGCCTCCAAACACGATCTAGACGATGGCAATACTGTTTGCCTTTAAGGAAAGATTCAAGGTCAAACTTTACCTTGTTTTTGAGATCTTCTTCCATGGAGATGGTTTCAAAAGTCGAAGGATGCGTGAAAGGAATAGATCTCCACCATCCGTTGCCTTGCTGGTCTTTGATGTTCATGTACAGCTTCAAATCTTGAGGCTTTACCTGTTCGATTTTGACGGATTATGGATTTGGGGATTTTTAGGGTTCTAAGGTAGAAAGAGAGAGAGAGAACTTGTTCCTTTTTTTTTTAGGGTTCTAATTCGGTTTTAATTTTGGCTTATATAGTAAAGGAGATTTTTTAACAGAAATGGCAGAGGTGGGTAACGAGGGTCTAACGGAGGCCACCTCAGGTGGGTTAAGTGACAAATTTCAAACCACGGGTGGGCACTGTTAAAACGAGCCAAACCACAGGTGGGTTAATTGCAGTTTCCCCTAACCTTCATATTTCTCTATCTTTCTCATTTTGTTATCTTTTATTTTCTTTGTGGTGACTTTGCATTTCTTTGCCAGTTTTTATTTTTTATTTATTTTTACACAGTTGGCTTTGTCTAGGGCATCCTATTCTCTGGCTTTAGCCATTAGATAAAAATATAAAGAACCTAAGTTTATTTGTTTCAGCTTGAGACAAATAAAATCGGCTTATACCTTTAAACAAAGTTTTTCTTCGCATCACATTGATTTGCGACTAGTACATACATTAACATCTTCTTCGCTTGGGTCTTTGGTTGTTGGGCGTTGTCACCTTTCCATTTGTTCTCCTTCAATCAACCTTACTAGCCGCTGTAGTTTTCCCATTTTAAACATAACATATCCCATAGCTAATCCTAACACCAATCCACATCCATACCCAATCAACACAACCTTCCAATCAAATCCATTTCCAAACATTGAATCATTATTGTCTTCTTGGAAATTTAATGCCGGTGGAGGAGGTGGAGGCTTATTAGCACTACATTTCCATGACAATGGAAATATACACAATCCCGAGTTCCCATTATATGAATCATTTTGAAACGTAGCAAATTGCTTACCTTGAGGTATGGATCCGGTAAGCTGGTTTTGCGAAAGGTTTAACATGGCCAAAAATGTTAGGCTTGTCAATTGCATGGAATTTCCCCACTGAGTTTATTTGAAGAGAGATCTAACGATTCAAGTGATAATAAATTTGCCAAAGATGATGGGATATGTCCAGTTAGATTGTTATGGGAAAGGTTGAGCAATCGAAGAAATTTAAGCCTTCCAAGTTCTTTTGGAATCTCTCCTTAGAATTTGTTACTTGATAAATCAATTGCTATGAAGATGGTTAGGATTTTCAGTACTTCTATCTCCAATCCTTTTACTGTTACCACTACTGAATCTTGATAATAAGTTGTAGTTGGATATTCGTGAAGATAATATTCACCCAAATATTGTTGTTCGGGTTTATCTTCATCGATACTCCTCATGCCTTTCATGTTTCCAAAATAATTTCTTGGTAAAAGGCCAATGAACTCATTGTGGGAGAGGTTAAGAATTTGTAGTTAAGAGAAAAACATCCCATCAGTTTTATGATTTCCAATTGGACCATGGAGTCTATTAGATCCCAAGACAAGAATCCTTAGATTCAATAAAGCTTCCAACCAAGTAGGGAATGAATCATTTATCCTGTTATTTCCAAAGTCTAGAACTTCTAAACTTGTACAACAAACCAAAGATTTTGGTAATAGCCCTTCAAATTGATTACCATTTAAGACAAGAGTTGTCAAGTTATAGCCCCATGAAAAAGTATCAGGGATGATGCTATGAAAATTATTCATCTACAAATCCATCACTAAAAGAGAATAACTGAAGTTTCCTAAACATTGTGGAAGTGCCCCACCCAAATTGTTGTGAGATATGTCAAAGATTGCAAGGGAACTTACATTACAAATCATAGATGGGATACCCTTAGTCAATTTATTGTGTGAGATAGAAAAAACTTTTGTATAAAATGGAGGAACAAGAAGCTTTCCTTGCAATAGATTGGCCTGAAGGTCAAGTAACCTTAGATTCTTCCATGGAAGTCTCTCTATACTTGATAAAAAATTATAAGAAAGATTTAGGTATACCAAATTCTCCCCCATTTCAAACACCCATTCCGGGACTTGACCGTAAATGCTATTATTAGATAGGTCTAAGTTTTCTAATTTTTTGACAGTTTTATGAAATTTGGGAATTTGGTTATGTTGCAAGAAACTAAGTTCAAAGATTGAAGAGCAGGGAAGGTATCATTAAATTTGCTTTTGATGCTCAATAATTGATTGTTATATGAAAGATCAAGAGTTTGAAGTTCTTTGAGCTTTGTAGACTGATCAACTTCCACAATGCCACTCAAGTCATTTGATGAAATATCAAGCTCTATAAGATTCACAAGATTAGATATTGATTTTGGAATAGAACCATAAAGCCTGTTATTTTCCAATCTAAGAATTTGTAAGGAATTGCTACTTTGGAATTCGCCAATTTGACTAGTGAGTTGGTTATAAGACAAGTAAACTTTGGTGAGTCTTGTGAGGTTGGTCAAAAAATCAGGAATTCTACCTCTAAGGTTGTTGAATCTTAGGTGAATAAGATTGAGATCCTTTAGCTTTGAAAGTGATGGAATTTGACCGGTGAAGTAGTTAGATCGGAGGAAAATTTGAGTAACTTTTGTGAGGTTCCCAATTGATGAGGGAATTGTACCTGCAAAATTGCAATTTTATGAGATTCAAACAATTTGCGCAAACTATACATTGTAAAATGAAAGTGATTATGGGATCTTACCATTGAGATTGTTGTATTCTAGACCCAAGTATGATAGCATCTTGAGGTTTGAAAGTGATGATGGTATCTCACCACTAAAATGGTTTTCAGATAAATCCAAATAAGTGAGTTGTGTAAGGTTACCGAGCGATACAGGTATTGGGCCGTTAAAATTGCATTGACGTAATCCCAAATTCCATGAGAATTTTAGATTGTCAATTGATTTCAGTAATTCTCCTGAGATATTAGGGTAAGAGAGATCCAAAAACCTTAAGGGGCTTGTCAAATTTACCAATGGAAAAAACCCTCTGAGTTCAATATTAGACATTAAAGTGAGTGTAAGTAGGTTTGGTAGGCGAAAAATATCAACCGGTAACGTCCCTTGCAATTCACACTTAAAGAGACTAAGGGTTGTCAATGAAGAAGAAAAATTCATCAAAGACCTAAGTGAAACAGAAGACATGTCAACCAAATCAAGATGAAGTTCTCTTAGCATCTTCAAATTTTTAGCGAGCCTTCTAACAACAAATGTTTCGAGACTAACAAAATGATTTTGAGAGAGATCTAGTGAGGCCAATAGGGAGAGGTGCGATAAATGAAGTGGGACTTGGCCAGAAAACACACAACCTGAAAGGTTAAGATATCTCAACCTAGTAAATTGACCAAACCCAGATGAAATCAACAAAAGTTCAAAGTCATTGAAAGCAAGGTTGAGATGTTGCAAGTGAGAGAGAAGAAAGAGAGTACTATTTAAAGGGATGGTGCCTTGAAGCCAGCTACAACTGAGGTCAATGCCAATCAGGTTTCCCTTCACCCTATCACAAGTAACCCCATCCCATGAGCAGCAATCAGTGCCCTTTTCCAAGACTCCATCTTTGGATAAGACTGATAAACCAAAAGGTTACAATCATAAGAAGCAAATTCTGAAAAGGTAAATAATTGCTTAAAATGGAGTAATGCTAACTGCTGGTCTTTGGAGCACAGTGGTTTCAAAGTAGAGGCAATAGATGATGATGATGATGATGAAGTAAAAAGAGAATAGAAGAGCAGTAAGAGGTAGAAGTGTTGAGAGAGCCATATTAACCACCTCATAATTCCTAATGAGATCAGAGGCAAATATATTATGTCTTTAAAGCAGAGCTGGAAGTTGTGTATTTAATATGAAAGAGTGATGATAACTACCTCATAGTTGTACTTGTTATCTTCATTTTTTTTTTTTTTAATTTTTATTTATCTTCTCAACAAAGCCATCATAGATTCTTTGATTTCTTAGGACAGGTTCGTTGATTTCTTATGGTCCATCATGACTTTGGCTAATGACTCAAGAAGCACTAATGTAATGGGTACCTCTTCCGTTTTCCTTTCTTTCACAATCATTTTCAACAAAGCCATCGTAGTCTACACTTCAGATGATAGAATTCTAATGGGCGTCTCACAAACACTAACAATTTAAGTCTTAGTCTTTGTACTTGCATTTTAAGTCTACCCATTTACTTATTCCTTTTCCGTGACTAAGCTCATAACCCATTCATACCAGCCTCAATAACAATTTAGTAAAACTATAACTAGCTAAAACCTTTGCTAAGAGTATTCACTTCAACATTTTGTGATAAATGATTGAGGCTGATGCATAATGGTTTTGATTGAGTAGATCCCTGCAGATACCACCGAACGCGTAATGGAAATGCAGTAATACTAGATATCGTACTGGATTAACAGTAGCCTCAAAAACTCAGGGAAAGAAGTTTGGATTCTAGATTTTACTAGATATTTGAGAAGTTCTCAAAGAAAAATTTTATTCATGTAAATTTTTGTTGGCATGTTAACCAATGCTCTTGTACACTTGTTATATAAGAAGGCTTTAAATGAATCCCACTTGTATAATTTTTTTTTTTTTTTTTTGGGGCTGAATGCTTGTATTAGGAAGTGGTTGAAGTGACTTGAGTACTTATAAAAAAAAAAATTGATTGCAATTAAAAAATCAACCTTAATGAATGCGCTAGGGCATACATTAATTGAACCCATATGTTTTTTTTTTATTTGATAATTCGATAGTTACAATAGAAGATAGAAAATTTAAAATTTGAATTTCTTTGTTGGAAACACTAAAAGAGCCAATTAAGCTACAAGACTCTTGGCCGTAAGTTCCCATATTAGTCTTAAGAAATATTGCAAGTCAACTATTTTATGAGTTTAATTAATCAAAATATCAGATCTAACAAGAGCTATACTTTGGATTTGTCTACCTACTAATAATCCTTTAATGTGAATCATAAGTAAAATTTTGACTTAAAAAAATTCACAAACACCTAACAAATTAACATCATATAAAAAATTGTTATCTTATAACTCTGTTTACATTAAAACATCGCTGGGTATTCACGTGATTAATGATTTGTCATTATTCAGATTGGTATCAAGTATTTGCGTGTATGTGTGCATGTGTGTTGCTTATAAATTTTGCCACCCTTGAAATTAAATCCCAGCTCTGCCATTGATCCTATGTCAAGTTCGTACGTACACTGATATTTTGATAAGTAAGATGTTACTTTATTGCGGTGTTGGCGTTTTAATCCATTAAAAACACTTTTAGTGCTTAGTGATTTTTTTTTTTTTTTATTATTATTATTATTTTTGTTGAGAAAAGTGCTTAGTGAATTCTGGTTGTTCGATAATATTTTTGTAATTTTGTTACATGCAGGCTTTATAAATACTAACAGCAGATCTGCACAATGCTCCAAAAAAAATTGATGATTTGTTCTTTTTGTTAAAATATTTGATGATTTTTTTTTCTGTTAAGTAAAAAAATTAAAATAGTATATGAGATTTATAAGTTTTAGTCTCAATCCCTTCTTAAAATAAAGTGATTATTTTCTAATAAAATATAGTCAATACAATATATTAGACTTTGTGAATTAAGCTATCTATATATTTGTTATTAGAAAGTGTTTTAAATTTTGTATATTTTTTTTAAAAAAAACTTAATACATTTTACATTCAATTATTATATAATGCGAGGTATTTTGTAAATAAATTATGTGTGGTTGGATTTTTTCTAGTACTCCTTACAAACGGTTCATCCTTTATATGTCTTGAGTGGCTAAAGGAGGAAGCATGTATAAGCAAATCCATAACTTAATATTAGAAAGAAAAAAAATACAAAACTTTAATAACATACGAAAAATATAATTTTATCAAGATACTTATTGATATTATGTTGAAAATTTGACATAATTGTCAATTAAACAGCTCCTCTTTCAACATACACCTCTCCTCCCAAAGCATCATTAAAGAGGACAAAATGGACTATGGTGAACTGAATGGACCGAAGTGGATTAGTGTGGACTGAAATGGACCAATAGACCAAAATGGACTAAAATAGATTTGATAGGCCATAAACTGAATGATCCCTTGTGATTAAACCAATTAATTAATTAGCCAAGTTATTAATTAATCAATTTAACATGCAAATACGTGGAAGCACAAACAAATCACCAAATAACTAAATATGTAATGAAAATTAAATGACACGGTAATTTGTTTACGAATGGAGAAAACCCTTGCGGCAAAAACCCCACTGAGTGATTTTTAGGTCACCACTCCCGAAACTCCACTATTATCAAATCAAGCGGTTACAAATAAAGGAATCCCAAGTACCTTATCAACCTACAATTAAACCCTTACCCCAATACCCAATTGGACTTGATCTATAGTGACAGTTCCCCCTTTTGATGCACGACTCCCAAGTACGTGACTAACCAATGCACGGATCCCAGTACGCGACTTCAAACACCAACTTAGAAAGAGAGGTTGGCTGCAAAGTTCTTTAGTTCATTCTACACGATGAAGATCAGGAAGATGCTTGGTCACAAAACCCAAAGGTTCAAATACACAGCAACTTCTTCAGAGAAGATGAACTAGGTCAAGAACTTTGTCTTTGATCACAAATTACTTGAACAGAGTTTGCTCAATGCTTTTTCAACTTATGTTTACTTTTATGGCTCTTAAAATAGTCCTTTTATATGTCTAGGGTTAGAAGAAAAGAAGGCTCAAAGACATATTCAAGGATCCCAAGAAATCATATTAGAATTCTGATTTTCTTAAATCTCGACAGATAGCAGGTGTCGAGGAGTTATCGAGAATGTGTCGAGCTTTAATGATTTTGCACTTCAGCTTGTTTTTCTTGGACAGACTTGATGACTTCAACACTTGATCTTGAAACCTTATTTCTTGAAGTATTAAAAACACCTAGAACTACCCAATTACAAGTAGAGTGCGTTTTGTCAAAAGGATTAGCCAATTTACATAAATAAGTGACATATGTTCTTAACAAGTGAAACCACATATGTCCTAACAATCTCCCCCTTTGGCAATCCGTGACAAAACCACAACAACAAACAAATGAACATATGAGAGAAGTCATAAATCACTTAACTCATATTCACTTGTTGAATACAATAAAATCTATCCTATCACAAACCCTTGAAAAACTTTGCAAGAAAAGAGTTTATGGCAAGTAGACTTTGACAACCTGTATTTCTGAAACACTTTAAACAAAACTCATCAAGGCATCTTGTGTGAAACAGAAATAATTAGATTGCATACAAATATAAGAAACATGTGTATAAAGATAGAGAAGAAACAACACATGAAGAGATAGGTGAAAGAAACATACATCCACATATAATAAATATAAGTACAATGTATGTAAAATTGGTCACAAGACCTAATGTACAAGAACAATGTATCTAAAATGTAAGAAAAGAAAAGATACATCATAACCTCACTATATCCCTCAAGAATCAACACTCTCCCTAACAAAAATGTCCAATACTAACTCTCCCCTTAAGATGACTACTCTCACAACCCAAAACTACTCCCTCTTTTTGTCACGAGGAACAAAGGGTAGAGTGTCATGTAGACATCTCATCAGTAGAGCTAGCATCTCCATCATCATTTGAAGTGTCATCGTCATCACCATCATCATCATCATCCTCAGAGTCAGAAGCCGCTGGAGGAGGTGGTGAAGGAGTAACCTCAGAAGCAAAACCACCCATGGTCACCTGTCATCGTGCAATACAACCAGCACAAACATTCACCTGATACAACTCAGTGGAGAGTGTATCGAGGCGAGCATCCATGCGCTGCAGTTGTGCCATGATGTCTTCAAGAGATACATCGCCCATAGAGGAAGAATGAGCAGATGTAGATGGAGTAGATCTGGATGGAGCTGTACGGGAGGGAAGAGTGGAATCCGGCTGTCTCAACCTAAACTGAGCTGCACTACATTTTACGGTAGCGGCATCTATGGCACAAATATGTGTGAAGTGGTTGGACACAGGAAAAGGAATGGAAAAATGGCGTAAGATCCTCGTGATAGCGAAAGGAAAGATGAGCTTATCACAGGACGCCAAATCTAAATAAAAATCTATGATAGAAAGAATGAAATGAGAAGGAAAATCTATAGTCAGATGCTCAAGAAGAGGTAACAAAAATCGAGCACGAGGCTCTGTGATGGAGTTGTAGTGAGAAAGCGGATGGAGTACAAAAGTCATCACCATGTTTAAGAATCTAGGACCTTTAGCAAAAGGTCTACATGATGTATACTGATGTTCACCCCAATCAGCAGGGTGCTCACAAAAAGCAGAAATGAGCTCAGCTTTGGACACAGTCTTCAGACGCTCACAAGTAGGATAGTTAGGAAACTCTATCCTAGGAACCCTAAGCACATCCGCAACTAGCTGCGGTGTGACAGGGATGCGCATACCTCGAACGTGAGTGAAAAAGAAAGGTACTGAACGATCAATCCCGTGCATATTGGAGTAAAGCTCCTGAATGAGCACGAGAGGACAAGTGACCGGGACGTCACACAGTGACTCCCATCCCCTACTGTGAATGACAGAGGGAAGGTCAGTGTCGGCGAAGTCCGCCAAAATGACTTGGCGTTCTGAATGAACACCTCGTCTAGAAAAGTTCTCCAAAAATGCCTTGTGGGCATCACCATCACGGAACCGCAGATTAAGAGGAGCAGAATCAGAAGATGAAGAAGCTCTAGAACGCAGAGGGTTTCGAGCCGGAGTGGATTTACGCTTAGGTGCCATAGACACTACTAACGTAAACAGAATGAGAGAGAGAGAAAGAAAGAGACAATTAGAAAAGTCCCAAAACATTTCACATATAACAAATATATTGAACAATGAGTACGTATGCATGGGGAATGCATGAACATGTGACATGCAAAGTAAAAACATCATGGGCTCAGCCCAATCCAAACCTACCAGCATACAAAGAAATGCATGTAAATACCATTTTAATGCACATGAAATGCAATGCATGACATTTTGAACACATTTAAGTGAAAACCTAACCCAAAATTTTAAGAAAAACTCATTAATTTTGGAAAACCCCAAAATTTTTCAAAAACCCCAAAACCTAAGATTCAAAACATGAAATGCATGAATAATGAGGGAAAAAGAGATCATACCAAGTGATTTGAAGCAAGGAAGGGCCAAAAATCACGTGGATTGAAGGTTTTGAGTGAGAAAAGGAGTTTGGGAGATGAACAGACACAGATAGATCGAGAGAGATTGAGAAAATGAGAACCAGATTACGACAGAAGCTTATATAGGAGCTTCAGTAAATCTTGATAGATGAGGTATCGAGAGGTGTCGAGAAATCTGTCGAGGAAGGTGTCTAGAAAATGCACGTCGACAGCTACAGGTGTCGAGAAGGTATCGAGGAATGAACACCAGAACCAAGAACAGAAGCTCGATCGATCGACAAGGTATCGAGAAGACAGGAGATTTTTCGATCAATCCATCAGGTGTTGAAGAGGTGTCGAGATTGCGATAAGAAAGCGGCTTGAGAAGCTCAACAGATAACAAGGTATCGAGGAGGTGTCGAGCTAGCAGTTAAAAGCAGTTTTTCAAGAAGAGAAAAACACAGATATGAATGCAATCCAACATATACCTCAACCAATGATCCAATCAACATATTAAGCTCTCAAAATCATTTCTCATCAAACAATTTAAGCACATGGATCCTTAGAAACACACGCACACACACTAAACAAGTCTAACCAATTTTATATTTCAAAAACAAGTCAAAATAGTTTAGTGAGCATACATTAGCATATGTAAACACTTGTGATGGCCAAATCACATTGTACCTACACATGTATCAAGAGTAGCAAAGAATATTGCGTGTTGTGTGTGAAAAACATCGCAAGATTGCATATGTGTATACATGTTATGACGATTTGAGATATGAGAAAATAACTTTAACTCACACACAATTATAACTATTTGATAGGGACTATCACCTTTGAGGTACATCCTATAACTCCCACATCTCCTAGAAAACACGCTTGCAATCATATTTAAAGTATTTTAATCTTTTTGCTTTTTATTTTTCTTTGCATATTTTCTTTTAAGCATATCATGCATGGGCATATATAAGAGAGAAAAGAAATACCCAACATGTTAAGTATAGACATTGCACTTTTGCTATGCCGAAGCATACGGATGTCTTTGACACTGCACTTTTCCTATGCCGAAGCATACAGGTGTCATATTATGATTGGCGGGTAATAGTGGTGAGATGGTTTATGCCTTTCTCTTAGGATTTTGTAGTCCTACCCGTCAAAAAGAGTGATATGAATGTTAAGTTCAAGAGATAACTTAATCTTACTCATCACAAACAAGAGCCACAAAGCTGACTTGCTTAGTTGTGCATGGAGATGCTCATCTAAGCTACAAAAGATACAAAGTTTAGAAAATTTTGTTTCAATGGCCATCCAAGGTACACAAATACCAAAGTACACAAAACACACACTGTTTTTGTATTTTCTGATTTTTCAATTTATTTTTATTTTTATATCAAAAACAAAAATAAACAAAACTGAAAATAAACAAACAAAAACATGTTATCAAAGCAAAGCAAAAACTAGACTGACTCAAAAATGCAAAACACACAAGTAATGCAGTAAAAAAAAACAAGAAGGTAGAAGAAAGTGATGAAATCACTTAGAGTCCTTTTTCTTCCACACCTTGGAAGAACCTTTCCTTTGATTGAACCCTTGAACCGGTGGTGAGGGGGAAGAATTGAAACCGTTCAAGTTCGAAAGGAACATGAGGGCTTTCAGAAGATCTCCAAGAGGAGCAAGAGAGGATTGAAGCTGATTTTGGCTTTCAAATGCTATCATGTCGTTGCTCTGTTAAGTGGCTAACCACTTATAGCAATTTGGTTGTGTATGACCGGCAGCTCCACAATGATGACAGAGATGCTGCTTCTTTTGTTTAGGCTTTTGAGAGTTAGCCTTCTTAGCCCTAGGGTTTTTAGCATCTTTTTTATCTTGCTTAGGGGGTGCTCCTAAGATAGATTTACTCTTGTCTAGGTTCTCACTAGCTAATTCAATTTTAACCTCAGTGTTCTCAATTTCAGTGTTATTAGCAGGAGAAACAAAAACAGTAGTACTAGTAGAAGCAATATGAAAGAAAGAAAGACCATACCCTAAACCTGTTCGATTCGAAGCAGATTTCTAATTGCTGAGCATCTCATCAAGCTTTGCACTTGAAGTCCTCTCCAGTTGAGCTTTAACTTAAAACAGCTCCGCTTCAAGCTTCTTGGTCTTCTCAGCCAAGAAATTGTTCTCAAACCTCAGTGCACCAATAGTTTGATTCGCCTCATCAAACTTTGTGGACAACTCTTCACGATCAAGTTCCACATCACTAAGCTTCTTGGTGGCTAGCCTATACAATTTCTCATGCTTCTCAGAGAGCTTGTAAAGCTTCTCATAGGCTGAATGGATATCATCTTGATCATCCATCTTCTCGAATTTTGACTCCACCATTTCTTCTTCTTCGTCCACTTCTTCAACAATCCCTTCAGTAGGATTGACTGTGGCAATGAAGGCATTTAAGATTTCGTCATCCTCATTGTTGGAATCATCTTCAGACTCAGTGTCACTCAAGGTTGCAGCAAGTGCCTTGCTTTTCCCAGTGCTCTTGAGATATGTAGGACACTCATGTTTCATGTGTCTGAATCCATGACAACCAAAGCACTTTGGTCCTGCAGGAACAGTATACTGACCGCCATCCTTAGCATTCTTCTTCCCTTTGTCTTGGCTCTTAAACTGAGAAGAACTGGATTGCCTACAGTCCTTATCGAAGCTCCTTCCATTGGCATTCTTCATAAACTTCTTGAACTACCTTGTAATGTAGGACTTCATCTTGGAATCTTCATCATCGGAAGATTCATCTGTATCACTGCTCTTTGTCTTCAAGGCCATGCTCTTGCCTTTACTCGACTTGCCAATCCTAGATAACCCTAGCTCATAAGTCTGCAAGTTTCCAACTAGCTCAGTCAAAGGAATCTTGTCAATATCCTTTGATTCTTCTATCGCCGTGATCTTGGCATGGAATCTCTCGGGAAGAGATCTGAGCACTTTCCTCACAATCTTGGGTTCAGGGATGGTTTCCCCAAGATCGAAAGTTGAGTTCACTATATCCTTGAGGTTGGCATAGAACTTATCAAACGACTTATCCTCCTCCATCTTAATCTCTTCAAAACTTGTAGTGAGCCTCTGAAACTTTGAATCTTTGACAGCCTTTGTTCCTTCATAGGTTATCTGGAGGATGGTCCACGCTTCCTTTGCAATTTCAGTAGAGGATATCTTCTTGAACTCCTCATTGGTGACTGCGCTGAATAGGGCATTCAACGCTCTACTGTTGAAGTTTGCCGCCTTGATCTTGGCTTCATCCCAATCGACCGGCGCTTCCTCTGGCTTAGTCTAGCCAATCTCTACAGCTTGCCACACCTTTTCATCTAAAGACTGTAAGAAAGCTCTTATGCGTACTTTCCAATATGCATAGTTAGTGCCATCAAATAAAGGAGGTATAATTAATGACTGTCCTCTATCCATGACAAACAAGGGTCAATGGATCAAACACAGCAAAGATTAAGCCCTAATCAGAGTGTGCCCGCTCTGATACCACTTGATAGGCCACAAACTGAATGACCCATTGTGATTAAACCAACTAATTAATTAGCCAAGTTATTAATTAATCAATTTAACATGCAAATACGTGGAAGCACAAACAAATCACCAAATAACTAAACATGCAGCGGAAATTAAATGACACGGTGATTTGTTTACGAATGGGGAAAACCCTTGCGGCAAAAACCCCACCAGGTGATTTTCAGGTCACCACTCCCGAAACTCTACTATTATCAAATCAAGCGGTTACAAGTAAAGGAATCCCAAGTACCTTACCAACCTATAGTTGAACCCTTACCCCAATACCCAATTGGACTTGATTTGTAGTGACAGTTCCCCCTTTTTATGCACGGCTCCCAAGTACGTGACTAACCAATGCGCGGATCCCAGTACGCGACTTCAAATACCAACTTAGAAGGAGAGGTTGGCTGCAAAGTTCTTCAGTTCATCCTACACGATGAAGATCAGGAACTTCTTCAAATACACAGCAACTTCTTCAAAGGTGCAAATAAACCCAAAGGTGCAAATACACAGCAACTTCTTCAAAGAAAATGAACTAGGTCAAGAACTTCGTCTTTGATCACAAATTTCTTGAACAGAGTTTGCTCAATGCTTTTTCAACTTGTGTCTACTTTTACGGCTCTTAAAATAGTCTTTTTATATGTTTAGGGTTAAGAGAAAAGAAGGCCTAAAAACATATTCACGAATCTTGAGAAATCAGATTAAAATTATGATTTTCTTAAATCTCGACAAATAGCAGGTGTCGATGAGCTATCGAGAAGGTGTCGAGCTTTAACAATTTTGCACTTAAGCTTGTTTTTCTTGAATAGACTTGATGACTTCAACACTTGATCTTGAAACCTTGTTTCTTGAAGTATTAAAAACACCTAGAACTACCCAATTACAAGTAGAGTGCATTTTGTCAAAAGGATTAGCCAATTTACATAAATAAGTGACATATGTTCTTAACAAGTGAAACCACATATGTCCTAACAAGATTGAAATAGACCAATGTGGACCGCACTAGCCAAAAGTGGACCAAATTGGATGGACTAAAGTGGATCGAAATAAAACGAATGGACCAAATGGATTGAAGTGGACCGGAATGGATTGAATGGACCAAAATGCTATGTTGATGTGGTCCAACATGAGCATAACAATAATAAATATTATGCTTAAGCTTTTAGGTATTATATAGATGAATTGCAAATCTTGTACACATAAGTATATGTAGGCTACATGGAGAAAATACATAGTCACTTGTAAGAGTTCTCTCTTTCCCCCAAGCAAATGGTCAAAGAAATTGTGGGGTACCTTAAATGAAGTAAAACTACACAAATGATATTTAATGCTCATGAGACCACCTTTCTTTTGTTACTTAGATGGGCAGCCTACATTAATTTTATTTCAAATGTTAGTTGCTGGCTTTGGCAGTATAGCTCAAAATCGCTACAACTCACTTCAATTTCAATGAATGCACCATGAGATTCAACCTAAGTTTCCATTTGTAATAGCCTAGATTGGTTGTAAAAATAACTTGAAGGAAGGCTTTGGAAAGGTAAGAGGTTGTTTTGCTTCAACACTCTTTAGTCTAACCAAAAAACTCTAAAAAGTTAAATCGTGGAAGGGCATCCTAGCGATAAATTAGGATACTTACAGCTTGCAGAAGCATCAAAGCCATACTAAAGACAATAAAACCTGTGGGCAGATTGCCAAATGCCACATTGTTGAGAAGGTAAAATGGATGATGATTTGTATATGTGTCTAAAATGTTGGTCAAAACAAACCATTTCCTGGTAAGAGCCTTAATCAATATTGTCAACCAGGAATGGATTTACGAACACAAAGTTAATGGAAGTTACAGATAAGAAATATCAAGACTACGCTAAGAACATATGTAATATGGAATCTTAGTTATTAATAGATTTCAATTTCACGGAGGACTTTTTTGTATTGTAAGAGACAAATTATCAAACACATAGAACGCATAAACAATGCACACAAGATTTAAGAGGTTCAATACTAGTAGTATGTTTGGAAGTTTGGAGAGAAATGAGAGTAAAGAGTAAGGGAGAAAGTAGAAGAGAGGAGACAGGAGAGGAATGGTTACCCTCAATTAGATATTTTAAATTTTTTTATGGGAGATATTTTAAAAATTAAGAAAAAGGAGAATAGATATTTTAAAAATTAAGAAAAAGGAGAACAAATGATCATCAAGTTGTATTATTATTATTATCATTATTATTATTATTATTAGTATTATTATTATTTTTAGAGAGTTTCAACCTATGGTGTCCGCTCTTGATGATAGCTCTTTATCATCAGACCAAAACACCAATCAGTTTTTAGTATAGGCAAGGATTGAACCCTAGATCTCTTATTCAACCATCAAAGACTTTACTAGTTGAGTTACCAGTTGAGCTAACTAGAACCCACAGTTGTATCAAAAATTAAATAGGTGATAAGAGCAGAAGAGAATGGTCATATAAATTGATATCTTTTATTAATTCATCATAGGGGTAAAATTGGCAATTAAAATTTTTAAATAAATGGAATCCCTCCCCTCTTTTCCAAATTCTTCATATTTTAAAAAATTAAAATTAAGGTAGCTCGTAAGAAAATAAAATGAAAATTGGGAGGATACACAACATAGGCTTAAATACTTCCTCCCACCCCTCCAATTTAAAATTTTCCCAATAAGATTTATTAAATCCTCAATATTTCATTTTTTCTACCCCCCCCCCCCCTCCATCCAAAAACACTATAAGTCTGCATAGACAAGTCGTGTTTGGAATGATCCACTATAATCAACAAGTTACATTGATCTTTTACTCAAGTTTTATCATAGAACTTGAGCTTAGACTACAAATTAAGAAAAATACAAGTTTACCTCAATGACCTCTACAAAAACCAACTTCACCACAATAAAATCTTTCGAACAACACATTAAGAAATAATCCCAAATACCTTTAAAATACTTGCTTTAATAGGTTTCAATGACCATGGTAGGAGAGAAAAGCTCATACTCTAATGATAATCTCTCACACTTGTGTGCTTTACCTTCTATATGTGTTGGAAGTTCCAACATCAGATTATACTGGCCTTGAGAATTTGGGCAAAGAAGAGGTAAATAAGCCTTCATGGGTCTTGGAAGTTTCTATAGAGTAGGTCTTTTTCTTTTCTTTTTTTGTGGTTGGGGGGGTGGTGGGGGTAGGGGAGGGTGGCAGTTGACAAAACTTCGACCTTCCTTGAATAAGGGTGTGTTTTCCACTTTTCCATTCTTGATCAAGGACTAAATCTAATTTCCATGTCTAAACCCTTTTTCATTTTGAATTCTAGTATTTTTATGATTATGATTTGAAATATTCCATTTTTTTTCTTCTGATATAAAATAAATTATTGATTGATACAAAGAAAATATTAGAAGCTAGTGCAAGACCATCCCAGAACTAAATTCCAACATGCCACACAATCTAAAAAAACAAACAAAACATTGAATTCCGGTAAATATATATATGTGTATATATATATATATATGTTCATCATATATGAGCACGATTATTCTATGAAGAAGTAAACAACATCTATGCATACAAATTATTGTGCAACTTCTAAGACAAGCATATATAAAACAATAGTAAAATAATATTCTAGAGAAATTTTTTTCAAAACACATCAACCACCCCTTAATTGCTTTAATTTCATCTTCCTCTTGATGTTTAATTATTAGCCCCTTCTCTTCTTTAGATACTGTTCCCCTCTAACCAAGTTTACAAGTCATATTGAAGTTTTCTAGACTTGGAAACAAGATATCCCAACCAAGCTTACAAGCCATTGTGGTTTTCTAGATTTGGAAACAAGATATCCCATAGCTATCCCATACACAAATCCACATCCATACCCAATCATCACAGCCTTTAAATCATTGTCCTCTTCAGATGGTGGTGGCTCAACAATCATACATTTCTTCGACAATGGAAATCCACACAATCCTTTATTCCCAATGTATGAGTTGTTTTGAAAAGTATTAAATTGTAGACCTTGAGGTATGGGTCCTATAAGTTTGTTTTGTGAAAGGTTTAAAATAGCTAAAAATGTTAAATTTGTCAATTGCATTGGAATGGAGCCATTGAGCATATTTGAAGAGAGGTCTAAGGATTCAAGTACCAACAAATTTCCCAACAATGATGGGATATAGCCAAATAGGCTATTATGGGAGAGGTTGAGCTCTCGAAGAAATTGAAGTGTTCCAAGTACTTTTGGAATTTTCCCATGGAACCTATTGCATGAGAGGTCAATGGTAGTGAAGATGGTTAAGATTCTCTCTAGCTTAAGTTCTTGCCCTTTCCATACCACCATTATTGAGTCTTGGTAATAGTCTTCCCCAATATATTTCAATGGAACTTCATTTTCATTGACTGTTTTTATAGCTTTCAATCCTTCAAAAAAATTGGAAGTTAAATGACCCATAAAATTATTTTGAGAAAGGTCAATTATTCGTAACATAGCAAAAGATGAGTTGGCCTTGAAATCTTCAATTTGACCATAAAATCTATTTCACCTTAAGACAAGAACCTGTAGCTTTGGAAGCGCTTCCAACCAATAGGGAAACGAATCATTTATTTTGTTATTTCCAAAGTCTAGAACTTCCAACTTTCTACAGTTTACCAAAGATTGTGGTAATGACCCTTCCAATTGATTGTGATTAAAGACGAGTTCTCAAGCTTTTGCACTTTGCAAACATTTCAGGGATGGTTCCATGGAATCTATTTGTTTGCAAATCCATCACTGAGAGAAAAATCACTCAAGTATCCCAAACATCGGGGAATCGTACTAGTCAGATTGTTAAAGGAGATATCAAGGATTTGGAGGGATGTTAGATTGCAAATTGAAGAAGGGATTTCCCTGGTCAAGTTATTGTTTGAGATAGAAAAGAAAACCATAGAAGATGGTGGAACAGGAAATGTTCCTTGAAGAAAGTTGGGACGAAGATTAAGGTTTTCTAAATTCTTTCCTGGAATTTGCTCTATACTTGTCAGAGAGTTATGAGAAAGATTTAATGATTTCAAACTCCCTAGCACTTTAAACATCCATTTTGGGACTTGGCCTTTGATCCTATTGTTAGGTAGGTCTAAGGTGTCTAAGAACTATAAGGTTCTTAAAAAGTATGGAAATCCAGTTATGTTGCATGATGCTAGTTTCAAGTATTTAAGTTTAGGGAAGGTATACTTTAAATTGTTGTTGATGCTCAAAGACAGACTGTTATAGGATAGGTCTAGAAAATCGATTTCATTGAGCTTTGAGAACATATCAAATTCTATAGTGCCACTCAGATTATTTGAAGAAATATCAAGGTTCTGAAGTTTCACAAGACTTGAGATTGACTTTGGAATAGAGCCATTTAGCCTGTTATTATATAACAAAAGAATCTCTAATGACTTGGCATGTTAGAATTCACCAATTTGACCAATAAGGTGGTTAGAATTTAAGTCTAAATTTGTGAGTCTTGTGAGCTTGGTCAAAAAATCTGGAAGTGTACCTTCAAAGTTGTTGCCTCCGAGGTCCAGAAAAGTGAGATCCTTTAGATTTGAGAGTGATGATGGAATGTGGCCAATGAAGTTGTTAGATGAAAGGTAACAATAAGTAACTTTCGTGAGGTTTCCAAAGGACTCGGGTATTGATCCTGTAAAATTGCAATTCCATTAGATTCAAAAGTATTTTAAAGGATTGGATGTTGGCCACATGAAAGTGATGATGGGATCTTACCACTTAACTTGTTGTATCGGAGATTCAAGAAAGACAGGTTCCTAAGGTTTGAAAGTGATGATGGCAACTCACCAACAAAATTGTTACCTGATAAATCTAATACAGTAATTTGCGTAAGGTTACCAAATGACGCAGGTATCAAGCCATTGAAATTGCACTGGGATAATCCCAAATGCTTTAAGAATTTTAGATTGTCAATGGAATTTGGCAATGGTCCTGAGAAACCTGTGGTAGAGACATCCAAAAACATCAAGGGATTGCTCCAATTTGTCGTTGGGAAAGCCCCTCTGAGTTCAGGATTACAAATTAAACTGAGCTCCCTTAGGTTTGGTAGGTGGAAAATGTTATATGGTAAGTTGCCATGCAATCCACAACCATTGAGACTAAGGACTGTCAAAGAAAAGGACAGATTCATCAAAGAATCAAGCGTAAAAAATGACATCTGAACACCATCGAAACACAGTGTTCTTAGCTTGGTCAGATTTTGAACAAGCCTCCTCATGACATATGTATTAAGACTAACATGTTTATTGCCAAAGAGATCTAGTGAGGACAGTTTGGAGAGTTTGGATAGTTCATGTGGGACTTGACCCGAAAACTGAGAAGAAGAAAGATCAAGTTTTTCCAACTTAGCAAACTGACCAAACCTGGATGAAATCGGTGAATTGAAACAATTGAAAGCAAGGTTGAGCTGTTGCAAGTTAGGGAGAAGAAAGAGGCTACTATTGGAATGAATGGTGCCTTGAAGCTCATTGCAACTAAGGTCAAGGCCAATCACGTCTCTCCCCATTGTATCACACGTAATCCCATCCCATGAGCAACAATCTCTGCCCTACTTCCAAGACTCATTCTTTTGATCATAGTCATCAGAATATTTGGAAGAAGAAGAAGTTGGATAAGAATTGATGATGCCAAAAAAAACCACCAGTAAGCCACACGATACTCGCACGCTCGAAATAACACCTGCGCAACAGAAAGGGAAGACCTAACAGAGAGCACCGGTGTAGTGCTGGCCAAATACCCTCTGAAGGTCAAATTAGAACTTCTCATAACTCTAGAATGCTAGAGAGGGGTAAATTATGTGTACCTTGATTTGTGAGGGTATTGGGGCTTTTATAGTAGTAGAAGATTGATATCTCTTCCTTGGTGTAGAAGTCTTTTCCTTATAGGAATCCTCTTGAATAATCCCAAACATGATGGACAAGATATTTCCATATATAGAAGATCTTCATTAATGCGCGTATCTTCCGGAATCCTCTTTGTGCTAGGATTCCATTCACCATGGGATTCCATGGTAACTAAGTGTGTGTCACAAGTATTTCCCATCTGAGGTTTCTGCCTGCCACGTGGGTGCTCGATTCATCCCTGTTGCCTTCGCTTATGTAGGATCTATTCATATCAAAATCTTGCACGCATTGAGCCCGTCCTCTATCAGCCCACGGATGCGGAATCGTCAGGCCCATTTGATGGGGATCCGTCAACCTATATTTTTACCCTCTTCAGTTGCCCCCTCACCCTATGGGTCTGTCATCTTTGAGGACCCGTGGGGTGACAGTTCAAGGTTTGGGGGATGATGGTTCAAAGGTCTGTGGGGTGAAGGTTTCAATATGGAGTCCGTGAACTGTGCCCACTCCTAACAGGTTGTCCGGAAATTATTTATGACGCATGCCACGTGTCACTCTTCCATTGGATATTATCTCGAATCGAAGCGTCGCTTCGTCTTCCGTGCACTTCCTTTATAAATATCACACTCTTCTTTTTCTCATTTCTTTACTTTCTTGCTGAAAAACAATCAGAGCGCTTTTCATCATCCTTGTTAGAGACCACTCCATCCAGTTGCTGTGTCTGTCATCAACGCCTTTCTACCATTCACTCACTAACTTGGTGAGTACTCTCTTTTTCACGTCTCTTTTACCTTCAGATTCACTCTTTTATTTTCCTAGACTTTATTCCTCTGTCAACCCTTCTAGACCCGTCATAGTCTTAGGTCTTGTCGTCACATGTAGGCAATGTCTAGTGCATCAAGTAACTAGTCAGTTGTCCGTGGTGGGACAGATTATGAGGAAGTACACCCGTCAGGTCACAAAGACCAAGAGAGTCCAAGCAAAGAAAGGAGTTTGTTCACATCTTCCCCATCCTCAACAAATGAGGATATGGAAAGTGCTGACCCAAATGAAGGTTTTGGTGACGGCGAGGAATAACCAATGGAGCCCGTCGTAGGAGCTGATGGACTTAGGGAGTTCATCATGCTTCTAGAGTGGATGGTGAACGATTTTATGTCCACCATCAAGGAAAAACACTTCAACACTCTTAGGGCCAATTACCAAATTTTGGATAACATCCCCATCTGTCTACCCTATAAGTCAGAGAAATGCTATTATGAAAGGGTAGAAGGTGTCGAAGTATACGAACAGATGCTGAAGGCAAGGCTTAGGTTTCCACTAAGCTCCCTTCATCGTGAGCTTCTCAAATACCTAGGCCTGTCTGTCAACCAAGTATCCCCAAATGCCTGGAGGGTCTTCATAGCAATAAAGGTCTTGTATGGTGCTATGTCAAATGGTGCTAAGAGGCTAACGGTGTGAGAATTCCTTCACTGCTACCGTCTAGATGAAATAGACAAATCAAGGGGGATGTATAGTTTTGTGCCTAGGAGTCAGTTGTTGAAGGTTATATTTGAAACCCCAAACTCTAATAGGAATTGGAAGAGCCGTTATTTTTTCTTAGAGGGTGACAAGTGGATGTGTCGTCCAAGGGACATGGAACACATGCCCGTCGACACGACTCGGGGTATATTGCCTCCGTCTAGTATGCACTCGTCCTTGTGTGGAACCTTTACATAACCGTCCAGTTTATTATAATTTCTTCAACACTTTTAACCGTCTTCTTTTTTGTAGTTTGACGACGTCCACAAGTTGAACTTGAGGAGTTCAGCTTTCTTGAGAGAATTTTTGCCAAGACCAAGTCGAAGGAAAAAACTTAGGTCAAACTAGTCACACTTGATACCATCTATTGGTATTGTGATGGACCTGAACCAATGCCAACAGCAAAAAAATACGATGCCAGAATTCGCCAATTCGCCAATGTAAGTCTGTCGTCTTCATTCTGTTTGAACGGTTTTTATTTTTGTTATATAAATTAACTTCAACCGTCCACCTTTACAGAAATGGATGACGCCAAAAGGAGGGCAATGATAAAGGCACAGGCTGCCAAGAAAAAGGAGATCGACGGAGTTGATCCCAAGGAAACGGGCCCAAGCCATTTGTCCATAAAAAGGAAGCCGTCGTCCAAATCGAACCGTCCTGCAAAGAAACCCAAGGTTCCTTTGGAGCCCGTTGTAGGGCTAATGGCTGAGGGTGCAAAGATGGTCACCCTAGTGAAGCATGGGGCTGGCAAAGGTCTTATGAAGGGTCCGTCCACTAACCAGGAGAAGCCACCCATCCTCCTTCGAGAGGACTCCAAACACGCTCTAGAGAGGCTTTTGTCCATTATAACCACTGAGGATTATGAGGACCTAAGCAACCATTCAACGGAGGCGATAAGGGAGACGGGACTGTTCAGCATGGCTTAGGTAAAACTTACCTGTCCTCTATTCGTCCGTCTACCTTTTTGCTAGTTTGAAACTAACTCCTTTTTATTTTTAGGCAATGGTCATGATGAAGGGGCTCATGGGACGGTGTCTAAGCCGTGAGACATCGTTGGACCGTATCCATGAAAGGGCAAAGGCGACAGATGAGGAACTGGACGAGCTAAAGGCTTGGAAGGTTGTCCAGGATAAGAAGTTTGTCATGGTGGAAAAAGTAAGGGATGAGTATTTCAGCCAGATGGAGTAGCTGAAGAAGGTCCTAGAAGATAAAGAGAAAGAAATCATGAAGGCTAAGGACCAACTCCATCAAGAAAAAGATGCAGCTGTCCGAGAGTATCGTGACTCTGAAGCCCTCATCAAGGAGCTCGCTAGTTCTTATGCTAACGGATTTGATGATGCTGTTCGTCAGGCCAAGAGAGCTTACCCTGACCTTAACTTCTCCATGATAAATATTGATGACCAAGCCCAAACCACTGTTCAGCCCATTGCTTCTGACAGTACGAAGAGCCTATTTACTGACAATGCAACTGGTGAAGGTGAGTCAGCTCCTCCAGAGGGCCATGTTCAGACCATCGATGGCGATGCCCGTTGGACCGTTGATGTTGAAAATGACGACCCCCAAAAGGAGTAGTTTTTTTTTTTTTTTAAGGATATTTGGTGAACAATTTACGACCCATCCGTCATATCTTTGGATTATGTACACATTTCCCTATAAGGGGTTTTTTTTTTTTTTCTGTTAGATTTTTTTGCTGTTTTGTTTTAATCTGTCTTCTATGATATTTTGTTCATGGAATGCATCCGTCTACTTTGTTTTATCTTGCTTTAATTTAGACCGTCCTGTCCTCTTGAGATAGCTATTCAACTTATTGAATATTAGTTTATGTCCGTCTGTTAGATCCGTCCACTCTGTGGACTTGGTTTGTATCCGCCCATGTATTGGACTTGACAAGAATCTTTACTCTTTAGGTGACCCCGTCCACTTGTGGACTCCCTTTTATTGTTTAAGAATTTTCATTCTCTTTGGATGATCTGTCCACTTCGTGGATTGGCCTTTTCATCTTCCTGGGATGACCCATCCAGTTTGTCCATTTTTTGGATTTTCACCCTCTTTAGGTGATTCGTCCACTTTGTGGACTTCAGTTTATACCTACCCTTTTCTTGGACGGTAAGAATTTTCACCCTCTTTGGGTTATCAGTCCACTTTATGGACTTTTTTTTATACCCATCCATTTTTCGGACTTAGAATTTTCATCCTCCTGGGATGATCCGTCCACTTTGTGGACTTGTTTGTACCCATCCACTTTTTGGACAGAATTTTCATCCTCCTAGGATGATTCGTCCACTTTGTGGACTTGTTTATACCCGTCCACTTTTTGGACTTAGAATTTTCATCCTCTAGGGATGATCCGTCCACTTTGTGGACTTATTTATCCCCGTCCACTATTTTGGACTTGAAATTTCATCGTCTTGGGATGATCCATCCACTTTGTGGACTTGTTTATACCTGTCCACTTTTTGGACTTAGAATTTTCATTCTCCTAAGATGATTCGTCCACTTTGTGGACTTGTTTATACCCGTCCATTTTTTGGACTTGAAATTTCATCGTCCTGGGATGATCCATCCACTTTGTGGACTTGTCCACTTTTAGGGACTCTTATCATAATTCATGTAGAAAAACATAGTTGTGTCTGAATATTCTTTTATTAATTATAAAACATGCTTTTGTAGAAAAGTACCTACCCCTATGGGCTTAAAAAGATACTTATTGTAGCAAAAAATTGTCAAAGTAAAACTAGTAATAGTAATAAAACTAAATGAACTGGGAAATTGGGGAGCATCATTGTTCTACTAGTAGTATTTTCGTAGGTGCTCCGTGTTCCAAGGGTGCTGCAGCTTTCGCCCGTCCAGAGTCTCGAGGTGGTAGGTTCCCTTCCTCTGCCATGATGTGATCCTGTAAGGTACTTCCTAGTTGGGGCCGAGCTTTCCTTGCGAAGGATCTTTAGTAGCGCCCATTACCTTCCGAAGTACAAGATCTCCAACTTGAAAGTCTCTATGCTTGACATTGGAGTGGTAGTGTTTAGCCATGAGATTTTGATACCGTGCTAGTCTTTGCTACACTATCGCCCGGACTTTGTTCACCAGGTTAAGCTGAAGGCGCATGGCCTCTTCGTTCTTATCCTCATTGTAGTTCTCCACCCGATAGCTTGTGAGCCCTACTTCTATTGGGATGACAGCGTCACTCCTGTAGGCTAGTCGAAACGGCGTTTCTCCAGTGAGTGTTCTTGCTGTAGTTCGATATGCCCACAAAATGCTTGGTAGCTCGTCCAGCCAAATACCCTTTGCCCCTTCAAGCTAGGTCTTGATGATCTTGAGCAAGGATCGGTTCGTGACTTCAACTTGCCTATTGGCCTGTGGATGTGCGGGCGACGAGTAGTGATTCTTGATACCTAGCTCCGAACAGAAGTCCCTAAATGCATTCTTGCCGAATTGCTTTTCATTATCGGAGACAAGCATTCTAAGTATGCCGTATCGGCAGATGATATTTCTCCAGACAAAACTTCGAATGTTCTTCTCCGTGATAGTGGCTAGGGCTTCTGCTTCCACCCATTTAGTGAAGTAGTCGATACCAACTACCAAAAATTTTAGCTGCTTAATTGCTGTCGAGAAGGGGCCCATGATCTCTAGCCCCCATTGAACGAATGGCCAAAGGGCCGTCATGGGGGTTAGCTCTTCGGACGGTTGCCAGATGAAGTTACTAAACTATTGGCACTTGTTGCAGGCCTTGACATAAGCTTGTGTGTCCTTTAGCATTATAGGCCAATAGTATCCAGCTCGGATCAACTTATGTGTTAATGATCGTGCCCTCGAGTGATTTTCACAGATACCTTCGTGGACTTCTCTCATTACGTAATATGCTTCCTCGAGGTTTAAACACCTCAGGTACGGCCGAGAGAATCCTCTCTTGTATAAGATATCTTTTATCAGTACAAACCATGATGCTTGGGCCTTCATCTTCCTAGCAGCATCTTTCCCATTTGGTAACACACTAGCCCTTAGGTAGGACATTAATGGCGTAATCCAATTGCTTTCAGAACCTACTTCCTGCACATTCGTTCCGTCATCGATAAGTGAGGAGACTTGAACAAATGATAATACCTGTTTAGGGACAAGCATAAATTCTGCTGAGGAAGCTTTTGCTAGACGGTCGGCACACCCGTTTTCCTCCCTTGGGATTTAAACAAATCTGATTTTAAGGCTGCTGATTCAGTTTTTCACCACCTCCAGGTACCTCTTCATCCTTTCATTCTTGCATTCTTAACCACCATTAATCTGACTTATTACCACCTGGGAGTCGTAGTGTACAACCACGTTTTCAGCACTTGCTGCCTTTGTGAGATCAAGCCCCGCTACCAACGCTTCATATTCGGCCTCGTTGTTGGTTGTGGGGAAGTCCAATCGGATCATGCATTCGATTTTATCCCCCTCTGGGGTTTGGATTACCACACTGGCCAGATGACTTCGTCCCCCAGGTTGAGCTGAAGGCGTATGGCCTCTTCGTTCTTATCCTCGTCGTAGTTCTCCACCCGATAGCTTGTGAGCCCTACTTCTGCTGGGATGACAGCGTCACTCCCGTAGGATAGTCGAAACAGCGTTTCTCTAGTGGTTGTTCTTGCTGTAGTTCGGTATGCCCACAGAATGCTTGGTAGCTCGTCCAGCCAAATACCCTTTGCCCTTTCGAGCTGGGTTTTGATGATCTTGATCAAGGATTGGTTCGTGACTTCAACTTGCCCATTGGCCTGTGGATGTGCGGGTGACGTGTAGTGATTCTTGATACCTAGCTCTGAATAGAATTCCCTAAATGCGTTGTTGTTGAATTGCTTTTCGTTGTCGGAGACAAGCATTCTGGGTATGCTTTATCAGCAGATGATATTTCTCCAGACAAAACTTCGAATGTTCTTCTTCGTGATAGTGGCTAGGCCTTCTACTTCCACCCACTTAGTGAAGTAGTCGATACCAACTACTAGAAATTTTAGCTGCCTAATTGCTGTCGAGAAGGGGCCCATGATATCTAGTCCCCATTGAACGAATGGCCAAGGGGCCGTTATGGGGCTTAGCTTTTCAGATGGTTGCCTGATGAAGTCACTAAACTTTTGGCACTTGTCGCAGGCCTTGACATAAGCTTATGCGTCTTTTAGCATTATAGGCCAATAGTATCCCGCTCGGATCAACTTATGCGTTAATGATCGTGCCCTCGAGTGATTTCCGTAGATACCCTCGTGGACTTCTCTCATTACGTAATTTGCTTCCTCGAGGTTTAAACACCTCAGGTACGGTCAAGAGAATCCTCTCTTGTATAAGATATCTTTTATCAGCACAAACTGTGATGCTTGGGCCTTCATCTTCCTAGCAGCATCTTTCCCATCTGGTAACACGCCAGCCCTCAGGTAGGATATTAATGGCGTAATCCAATTGCTTTCAAAACCTACTTCCTGCACATTCGTTCTGTCATCGATAAGTGAGGAGACTTGAACAAATGATAATACTTGTTTTGGGACAAGCATAAATTCTGCTGAGGCAGCTTTTGCTAGACGGTATGCACACCCGTTTTCCTCTCTTGGAATTTGAACAAATCTGACTTTGAGGCTGTTGATTCGGTTTTTCACCACCTCTAGGTACCTCTTCATCCTTTCATTCTTGCATTCTTAGCCACCATTAATCTGACTTATTACCACCTGGGAGTCGTAGTCTACAACCACGTTTTCAGCGCCTACTGCCTTTGTGAGGTCAAGCCCTGCTACCTACGCTTCATATTCGGCCTCGTTGTTGGTTGTGGGGAAGTCCAGTCGGATCATGCATTCGATTTTATCCCCTTCTAGGGTTTGGATTACCACACCGGCCAGATACCCTTTGCTCCGCTGTCGCTCGGACTTCGTCCACCAAGTTAAGCTGAAGGCGCATGGCCTCTTCGTTCTTATCCTTGTCGTAGTTCTCCACCCGATAGCATGTGAACCCTATTTCTGCTGGGATGACAGCGTCACTCCCGTAGGCTAGTCGGAACGGCGTTTCTCTAGTGGCTGTTCTGGCTATAGTTCGGTATGCCCACGGAACGCTTGGTAGCTCTTCCAGCCAGATACCCTTTGCCCCCTCGAGCTGGGTTTTGATGATCTTGAGCAAGGATCGGTTCGTGACTTCAACTTGCCCATTGGCCTGTGGATGTGCAGGCGATGAGTAGTGATTCTTAATACCTAGCTCCGAATAGAAGTCTTTAAAAATGTTGTTGTCGAATTGCTTTTCGTTGTCGGAGACAAGCATTCTGGGTATGTCGTATTGGCAAATGATATTTCTCCAGACAAAACTTCGAATGTTCTTCTCCGTGATAGTGGCTAGGGCTTCTGCTTCCACCCACTTAGTGAAGTAGTCGATACCAACTACCAGAAATTTTAGCTGCCTAATTGTTGTCGAGAAGGGGCCCATGATATCTAGTCCCCATTGAACGAATGGCCAAGGGGCCGTTATGGGGGTTAGCTCTTCGGACAGTTGCCTGATGAAGTTACTAAACTTTTGGCACTTGTCGCAAGCCTTAACATAAGCTTATGCGTCTTTTAGCATTATAGGCCAATAGTATCCCACTCGGATCAACTTATGCGTTAATGATCGTGCCCTCGAGTGATTTTCGCAGATACCCTCGTGGACTTCTCTCATTACGTAATCTACTTCCTCGGGGTTTAAACACCTTAGGTACGGTCGAGAGAATCCTCTCTTGTATAAGATATCTTTTATCAATACAAACCGTGATGCTTGGGCCTTCATCTTCCTAGCAGCATCTTTCCTATTTGGTAGCACGCCAGCCCTCAGGTAGGATATTAATGGCGTAATCCAATTGCTTTCAGAACCTACTTCCTGCACATTCGTTCTGTCATCGATAAGTGAGGAGACTTGAACAAATGATAATACCTGTTTAGAGACAAGCATAAATTTTACTGAGGCAGCTTTTGCTAGACGGCCGGCACACCCGTTTTCCTCCCTTAGGATTTGAACAAATCTGACTTTAAGGCTGCTGATTCGGTTCTTCACCACCTCCAAGTACCTCTTCATCCTTTCATTCTTGCATTCTTAACCACCATTAATCTGACTTATTACCACCTAGGAGTCGTAGTGTACAACCACGTTTTCAACGCCTGCTGCCTTTGTGAGGTCAAGCCCCGCTACCAACGCTTAATATTCGGCCTCGTTGTTGGTTTTAGGGAAGTCCAGTCGGATCATGCATTTGATTTTATCTCTTTTTGGGGTTTGGATTACCACACCGACCCCTCCTGCTTGTCTATTGGAAGATCCGTCTGTGTGGATGCTCCACTGTGCGGCTATTTTCGCCCCCATACCTTCCAATTGTGTAAATTCGGCGATGAATTCAGCCACAACTTGCCCTTTTATCGCAGTTCGTGGGCGGTACTGTATATCAAATTCACTCAGCTCTATTGCCTATAGAGCCATCTGTCTGGCAGCTTTAGGATTACTCATAGCTCTTCTCAGGGGTTGATTCGTCAAGACTATGATGGTATGTGCCTAAAAGTATGATTTGAGCTTTCGCACCGCAATTACTAGCGCGAAGGCCAACATCTCCATTTGGGGATACCTCTCTTCTACTCCTCGGAACGCCCAGCTTATGAAGTAAACAAGTCTTTGAGATCCTTCTTCCTCTCTTACTAAGGCCGCATTGATTGCTGCCTGTGAAATTGCCAAGTAGAGGTAGAGTCCTTTTCCTGGTTTGGACGGGCTAAGCAATGGCGGGGATGAAAGGTACTTCTTCAAATCTTCAAAAGCCTTCTGGCACTCGTCCATCCACTCGAATGATTTTTTCAGAGTGCAGAAGAAGGGCAGACATTTGTCCGTCGCTTTCAAGACGAACCTATTCAGGGCTGCAATTCTGCCATTCAAGCTTTGCACCTCCTTGACCGTCTTTGGTAGTTCTAACTCCATTATGGCCCATAGCTTCTCCAGATTAACCTCTATACCTCTATGGGATACCATGAAGCCTAAGAATTTCCCCGCCGTCACTCTGAATGCGCACTTGTTTGGATTTTGCTTCATGTTATACGACTAGAGTGTGTCGAATGTCTCCCGGAGGTCGCTTAGGTGATCATCTTCACGCAGGCTCTTCACTAACATGTCATCAACATAAACTTGTACGTTCCTCCTAATTTGGTGTGCAAACATTTTGTTCATCAGTCTCTGGTACGTTGTCCCCCCGTTCTTGAGCCCAAAGGGCATCACCTTATAGCAAAAGAGTCCTTGGCTAGTGACAAAGTAGTTTTCTCTTGATCAGCCTCATCCATCTTGATTTGATTGTAGCCCGAAAAGGCATCCATGAAGCTCAGGAGCTAGTGTCTTGCCGTCGAGTCTACCAAGGTATCTATCCAAGGGAGTGAGTAGCTGTCCTTCGGGTATGCCCTGTTGAGGTCTGTGAAATCGACACACATTCGCCACTTCTTATTAGCCTTCTTGACCATAACTACGTTAGCTAACTAGTTAGGGTAGTACACTTCTCGGATGAAATCTGCTTCCAGTAGCTTCCTGACCTCTTCTGCTATCGCTTTGTCTTGCTCCTGAGTGAACACTCGCTTTTTCTGTCGGACGGGCGAGGATGCGGGGTTGACATTCAACCTACGGACTATAACTGAGGGATCAATCCTGGGCATGTCCTCGTGACTCCACGCGAACACATCTTGATTTATCCTAAGGAATGTTGCGAGGGCTTATCATATTGGTTGGCTAGCCAATGTTCCCATTCTAGTCGTCCGTTCAGGTCTTGATTCATCAAGGGTTATTTCTTTTAGTTCTTCAACCGGTTCCGCTATGGTTCGTTGCTCTTCTATGCACATGGTTTGTTGGTGATCTTCCATCTCTAGCATGGAAATGTAGCATTCGCGTGTGGCCACCTGATTTCCTCGTAGCTCTCCGACCCCGTAATCTGTAGGAAACTTGATCATTAGGTGGTATGTTGACATTACCGCCTTCCACGAGTTAAGGGTGGGTCGTCCGAGGATAGCATTATAAGCGAACGAGCAGTCGACCATAAGGAATGTCACATCCTTAGTGATCTGTTGAGGATAATCGCCTACTGTTACTGAAAGCACAACCGCGCCCAATGGGAATACTTTCGTACCTCCAAAACCAACCAGTAGAGCGTTTGTCAGTATTAACTGTTCTCTATCAATCCTCATTTGCTGGAACGCTGGGTAGTACAGGATGTTTGCTGAGCTACCATTGTCGATTAGTACTCGGTACATGTTGAAGTCCCTTACTTGTAAGGTGACGACAAGCGCGTCATCATGAGGATGGTGAAGACGCCGGGTATCCTCTTCCGAGAATCCTATGATTGGGCTCTCTATTCGTTCTATCTTTGGTACGGAGCCCGTCAGTTGGACGTTGTGCGCCATCCTGAGGTATGTCTTTTTGGCCTTCTTGGACGACCCCGTAGTTGTTGTGCCCCCTAGATCATTCTTATATCCCCTATAGGTGGCTTAGGGCGCTCATTATCCCATCGGGGGGGCTGTTCCTGATGTTGCTGATCCATCCTTTCCTTGCTGACGAACTTCTGCAATTTTCCTTGCCTAATAAAGGCTTCGATTTGCTATTTTAAGTCATAGCAATCTGCTGTATCATGTCCGTGATCACGGTGGAAACGACAATACTTGTCTTTAGATCGCCTACTAGGATCTCCCTTTAGCTTTCTGGGAAAGGTTAGGGTTCCTTCGTTCTTGATCTGCATTAGTACCTGGTCAATTAGGGTAGTCAACGGGGTGAAATTCTCGAATCTCCCTGTGGGGGGCTTGGAGCGCTTGTCATCCTTTCGGTCTCCCGTTCTCGCCATCTTCCAACCTCGGTCCTATCGGGCATCTTCCTGTCTTTCCCTTTTCCTTGGCTTTTCATCTCGAGCCAAAAGTGCGTCCTCAGTGTTCATGTACTTAGTAGCTCTATAGAGGACCTCCGACATTGTTTTTAGGTCATTTTTATATAGAGAGAAAAGGAACTTACCCCTTCGCAACTCGTTTGTGAAGGCCGCCACAAGTATCTTATCATCGGCCTCATCGATCGAGAGCGCTTCCTTGTTGAAACGGGTTAGGTAGGATCTTAACGTCTCCTCTTCTCGCTGCCTAATGTTCATTAAGCATGCGGTAGACATTTTGTACCTGTGTCCTCCAATAAAATGCGAGGTGAACTGGGCGCTTAGCTCCTTGAAAGTGCTGATGGAGTTAGGCGTTAGTCAGCTGAACCAAATCCTCGCGGCTCCCTTCAGTGTCGTAGGGAAGGCCCTACACATGATCTCATCCGCTACCCCTTGAAGGTGCATCAAGGTTTTGAAGGTTTCCTGGTGGTCCAGAAGGTCCTTCGCTCCGTCATAACTGTCAATCTGTGGCATGCGAAACTTATGTGGTAGAGGGAAGGAATTGATGGTTGCAGTGAACAGCGAGTCGGTGCGGTTGACCAAATCGTCAAGGTCGCTGGACACCCGCCCCTTGAGAGCGTTCATCATAACCTCCATTTGCTCCTTCATCGCCTGCATCTCTGTGACAATACGTGGCGGAGCTGTATTCGTAAGGGACGACATGCTCAAATTTTGTCGCTCTGGTCTGCTTTAAGCGTTACTACCCTCTGGCCCCTCTCATTCTCTTCTATCGGCATTGGTGCCTTCTTGGTCCTACTCTTGAGTGCCATGACTTGCGTATTTCTGGCGTAACTACTCCTCCAGATCGTGGTTCTGCTTAGTGAGGCGCTCCACGGTGGTAGCTAAGGTCTGGACCTGCCTCTCGAGGGCTGCTGCGCGAGTTTCGTCTCCCTGAACGTTGTTCGTGGTCGCCATTGAGCGAGTAAGTACCATGCAACTCTATGTCTGGGAAGCGATAGTATGGCCAATTGATGTTCTTCCCACAGACGGTGCCAACTAATGACGCCAAAAAACCACCAGTGAGCCACACGATACTCACACGCTCAAAATAACACCTGCACAATAGAAAGGGAAAACCTAACAGAGAGCACTGGTGTGGTGCCAGCCAAATACTCTCCGAATGTCAAGTTAGAACTTCTCACAAATCTAGAATGTTAGAAAGGGGTAAATTATGCGTACCTTGATTTATGAGGGTATTAGGGCTTTTATAGTAGTAGAAGGTTGACATCTCTTCCTTGGTGTAGAAGTCTTTTCCTTATAGGAATCCTCTTAAATAATCCCAAACGTGATGGACAAGATATTTCCATATATAGAAGATCTTCATTAATGCGCGTATCTTCCAGAATCCTCTTTGTGCTAGGATTCCATTCACCATGGGATTCCATGGTGACTAAGTGTGTGTCGCAAGTATTTCCCATCTAAGGTTTCTGCCTGCCATGTGGGTGCTCGATTCATCCCTGTTGCCTTCGCTTATGCAGGATCCGTTCATATCAGAATCTTGCACGCATTGAGCCTGTCCTCTATCGGCCCACGGATCCGGAACTGTCAGGCCCATTTCATGGGGATCCGTCAACCTATATTTTTACCCTCTTCAAGAATGAAGTCGCTTAAATTTGAGCAACACTAAGTTCTGCTCTTGGGAACACGATAGTGTAGAAGAAGAGGAGAAAGATGCTGATGAAGTAGGTTGAGAATGCAAGAGAAACACAAGAAAAAAGAGTTGAGAGAGACATATTATTAAGCAAACCATAGTTCTTAATGAGATCGTAGAAATGTGGATTTTTATAGGGAAAAAGTTTGGTCTACTCCCACCACCACCAGCTTGAAAATGCGAAGGAAAAATGGATGCAAATGGAATGTGTGTCATTTCTTTTTTTCTTATTCATCTCTGTATTAAAATTTTGAACAGCGAAGCACCGTCATTGTCAGCTTAACCCCTATTAAAGTTTGGTAAGAATAAAAATGATGGTGACTTTATATTTTTTAAGTCACGGTCTTTTTTATATATTAATAATATTTTTTTAAAACTTACCATCAATTTGATATATAATAAACTTTCTTTTTTAATAAATATGTACCAAACTTTTTTTTCATTTTTTTTTTAAAGTTTATAGAACACGCCATCTCACAAAACTGCTAGTGGCAGTTGGAGACGCGGAGCTCTATATAAATCCTAAGAACTACACTCACACACCTGAAGTGGGACATGCCTAGTTTTTTCCTTTTGAAGTTAATAGAACACGTCATCTCACAAAACTGCTAGCAGCAGTTGGAGACGCGGAGTTCTATATAAATCCTAAGAACTACACTCACACCCCCAATGTGGGACATGCCCAGTTTTTTCTTTTTGAAGTTAATAGAACACGCCAAAGTTTTTTAATCTTTGAAGCCACCATCATTTTGATATGTACCCAAGTTTAATGGCAGCTGAGCTGGACATGAACATATATAAAAATGAATAAAAATATGCCAGCTGACTACTTTTTTTTTTTTTTCTTTTAAAACAAATAAATTCGTATAAAAAATTAGACACATATAATATTGTAGTTTGTAAAACATGAAGTGAAACACTCAAAATACAGTAGAGAATTTCTATTCATAAAAAAATAAAAATCAAATCAAGATTGTCTTCATATTGACCAAACTTTTCTTTTTGAGATAATTATAATATGTTACTAATTGTGTAGCTCAAATCCTTTCCTCCTTAAACTGCAAGCATTTGGTGCATAAGAAAGTACTAATTAAGCTACAAACGGGCCCTTGGTCATATTGACCAAACTTGAGTGTTGTTTAAGCTGAAAATATATATATATATATATATATATATATTTTATGAGACAGTCTCATGATACTTCTTCTCACGATATATGTAGATCTCATCTTATATATATGTATCCTATATGCTATGAGAAATTACACTTTACCACTATATATAAACTATTTCCCAAATTATACTTTACACCCTGACCTTTCAGAATGCACAATTAGAACTTTAAATTTTAACTCATGTTACACTTTGCATCACCCCATCAACTGAGCTATTAACTTACAGAAAAACACGATATCATGTGAAAAGACACAATTACCCCTTCTCTCAATTCCTTAAAAATAAAAGAGAAATTATACTTTACTACCTTAAACTATATTCCCGATTATACTTTACATTTTAAACTTTGGTTTTCTGTCTAAGACATAAGCAAAATTGACGGCAGATCAATGCAAAGTGTAACATGAGTTAATTATAATTTAATTACAGTGCTAACCATGCATGGTGAGAGTGTAATTTGATATATAATTTAGGGTAGTAAAGTGTAATTATCCCAAATACTCTTTCATTAAATTCTCAACACAAACACTTGACTTGAAAACTTTAAATCTTTATATTTTTTATTTTTTAATATATAGAAATATTACTCTTTTTTTTGAAAGAATATTACTATTCTTTGTTGGGAAGCAAGTCGCGCAAAGAATTTTTTTTCTTTTTTTTCCTTTTTTTCGCTGAAAGTTGCTTAAAGATTTCGATCATTGGAAAAATCTTCTTATAATGTCCTTGACTTCTTGACGTGTAGAAGTTGTTGGTGCATATACAATGATAATAGAAATAATACAAAGAGAAACTGAATAATACTTCTAAATTTTATTACTTTAAAGATAGAAATTACACAACACTATTTGGACTGAGGCGCGACACTCGCTCTCTTTAAGGAGATTCAAGCCCTTGGTTGGCTAAACTTTGTAACCGGTGCAGACCTTCTCTGACTTGTCTCCCCCAGGATACAACAGCCCAACAAGTGTCGTATGGCTAGAACAATCTCTACACAAAGTATTCAAGCCCAAAGCTCCACCAGAAAGAACACCTTTCTTTGACAAGAATCTCTCTATTTTTTTGTGAGTGTATATTGTATTTGCAGTAACTTGGATTGAGTCTGAATGAGTCTATTTATAGGCTCAATGGGCCTCACGAAATTACTACCCAATTTATTCTGATTAATTAGGTCCATTATTCTGATGTAGCGGATGTTACAAGATTAATTGTTGGATATTAATCTGATGGGCTGGAGTTACACAATTAATGGTCTGATAAGGAGTTTTTGAAGAATGAAAAGGCCCAAACGGATAGTCCATTTAGTGGGTTAATGGCTCTTTATTTTCCATAGTAAAAATGGAGTATTAATTCGAGCCATTTACTCACCAACGGATATGGTAATTACTCTGAATGGGCTGTCAAGTAGGAGGATCCAAGAGGCTAATTCATTTCCAATTTTGATACCTCCACTCTTCACCTCCCCCTTGCGCACGTATCTAGTCCAATATCTGAGTCAATACATTTTAGCCCATTAATCACCATAATTAAAAAGAATAAAAAAGTCTCTCTCCTTTTCAATGTGGGATTAAACCTTTTCACTAACTCCTTATCTTCCATATTCACTCCCATATCTTTTCATTTATGTTATTACATTTATTCATTTAATTTATTTAATATTAAAATGCTCCAACAATCCCCCACTCATTTTAATATTAAATTTTTAGTTAAAGAGAGATTACTAGGCAAAGACAGGTCATTATGCGTCATGAAGGTGTGCTCTGCATTGAACCTTCACTTAGTAAAACAGCGATTTCAACTCCAGAGTCGTAGTGGTCTCCGACTTGAACTATGACTGCTTTAGGGAAATTAAGCGTCACTACTTACACATAACAACCCAGGTGTTGACATGAGCTTTTATAGCTAGCACTTTACGGCCGTGTGCTGATCCTGGTTTCATGAGTGTATTTGAGATTAAGTCCAAATCTCATAGGGAGCGACCCCACCCCCACACTCACATAGGTGAAATTTTGTCAAGAGTGCTCCTGTAATTCTAATACCCTACTCATACGAGCTACAAATTTCATTAAGAGTTTTTTAACTCATCATCTTCACATTACAGGATAAATGCACTTACATCATAGGGATGAACAATTAAATAATTATTTACAAAATAAATAATTAAAAATAAATAAATTGTGCATTTCTTACGACCATCGTATGATTCGTTTTTCCCATTGAACCCAATTCTCAGGATCTCTGGTCTTTGGGTTGGGTATCCTCACACATGGCTCATGAGTCTATGGACTTTAGTCCCATTCCCCTCGATGTATTCCAGACTCTATCTTTTGCCAAGGCCTTGGTAAATGGATCTGCAATATTATCATTAGATTTAATATAATCCACAGTTATGATGCCACCACTCAAATAAGATCGCACGGTACTGTGCTTTCTTCTTATAGGTCTGGATTTACCGTTGTAGTAACGGTTCTTAACTCTACCAATTGCGGCAGTGCTATCACAATGAATTAATATAGGTGGAATTGGCTTTTCCCACAGTGGAATTTCATATAACAAATCTCTAAGCCAATTTGCCTCTTCACTAGCTGAAGCTAATGCTATTAATTCAGCTTCCATCGTTGAATTAGCAATTATTGTTTGCTTTTTAGATTTCCAACAAATAGCACCACTACCTAAGGTAAAAATATAACCAGTGGTAGAGAGAGAATCACCTGACAAAGTATTCCAATTGGCATCACTAAAACCTTCAATCACAGTAGGGTACTTTTTATATGATAAGCCATAGTTTTTGGTACCAATTAAATATCTCATGACTCGCTCAATAGCTAGCCAATGATCTTTACTAGGCTTGCTAGTAAATCTGCTAAGCACTCCTACTGCATATGCAATGTCAGGCCTAGTACAATCAGTAGCATAGCACAAACTACCAATGATACTAGTATAATCCTTTTGATTAAAAATCTCATCATCATTATTCACAGGAAATAAATGAACACTAGAATCAAAAGGAGTAGCTACACTTTTGTGATCATGAAAATTATATTTTCTCAATATTTTCTCAACATAATGTGATTGATCAAGATATATTCCATCACATGCTTTTGTAATTTTCATGCCCAAAATAAAATTAGCCTCACCAAGATCTTTCATATCAAAATGACTTTTAAGCATATTTTTTGTCTCATTTATAACATGCATATTTGAGCCAAAAATCAACATATCATCCACATAGAGGCTAAAAATAACGTGTAAATTATTCCATGATTTAAAATAAATACATTTATCACATTCATTTGATTTATAACCATTCTCAATCATGCAGGAATCAAACTTTTCATGCCATTGCTTAGGTGCTTGTTTTAAGCCATATAGGGATTTAGTTAGCTTACATACCTTGCTTTCCTGTCTAGGCTCTACAAAGCCTTCGGGTTGATCCATATAAATCTCTTCCTCTAGGTCCCCATTTAGAAAAGCAGTTTTTACATCCATTTGATGAATTTTCAAATCAAAAATTGCAGCAATAGCAATTAACAATCTAATAGATGTAATTCTTGTTACCGGAGAAAAAGTATCGAAGAAATCAAGATCAACTTTTTGTTTAAAGCCTTTTGCAACAAGTCTAGCTTTAAACTTATCTATTGATCCATCCGGTTTCAACTTTTTTCTAAGGACCCATTTACAACCTATGGTCTTACAACCCGGTGGAAGATCTACTAATTTCCAAGTTCTATTAGAAATTAGAGATTCCATCTCATCATTTACAGCCTCTTTCCAAAATATAGCATCAGGTGATGTTAAAGCTTCTTTTAAATTTTGGGGATTTTCCTCAATGTTAAAAACATAATAATCAGGACCAAAATCCTTTTCAACTCTAGCTCTTTTACTCCTTCTAGGTTCCATTTCAAAATTTTCTTGACTTTGTAAATGTGAAGTAGAAGAACTAGGTTGTGACACAATATTTTCTTCACCCCCACTATTTTTCAATTTAAAAGGAAATTTTTCTTCATGAAAAATTGCATCACCAGATTCAAAAATTATTTTATCACCAGATTCAAAAATTATTTTGTTTTCAAGATCAAAAAATCTATAGGCTGTACTATTAATTGCATAACCAAGAAAAGTACAGGTAGTAGCTCTAATTCCCAATTTAGGCATTTTAGGATCAGTAAGCCTTACATAAGCAAGACAACCCCATACTCTCAAATATCCCAAATTTGGCTTATATCCTTTCCACATCTCAAAAGGTGTGGTGTGTAACTTTTTATGTGGCACCTTATTCAAAACATGACATGCAGTTAAAATAGCTTCACCCTAAAAATGTAAAGGTGCACCAGATTCAATTAACATGGCATCACTACAAAAAATTGGACCTATAGTGGCATTTTTTTTAGTGGCGTTTGCAAAAAACGCCACTATAGGTACCCTATAGTGGCGTTTCCAATAAACATTGTTATAGGGTACCTATAGTGGCGTTTTAAAAAGTGGGTCTATAGCAGCATTTTCAACGGCCTATAGTGGCGTTTGAAAAACGCCACTATAGGTCCTGGGCATACAAGGGCCTATAGTGGTGTTTGACAAACGGCACTATAGGCATTTTTTATTTTTATTTTTATTTTTTTTCAGTTGGGTGTATCTATAGTGGCGTTTGCCAAACGCCACTATAGGCCCTCGTAGGACAAGCACCTATAGCGGCGTTTGACAACCGCCACTATAGGCACCTTTTTTTTTTTTTTTTTTTTTTTTTTTTTCCTACTGGGATTTTTTAATTTGTGTAGGAGGGAAAAGACCTATAGTGGCGTTTGTCAAACGCCACTATAAGGCCTTGTAAGTGTAGGACCTATAGTGGCGTTTGACAAACGCCACTATAAGTTCTTAAAGAAAAAAAAAAAAAAAAATGTCACATTCACTACATTTTTACAATATTTTCACAACAAATAATAAGTAATTAATTGTTATTGGTTCAAATTTGAATTTAGCATTGAAATCTTTTTTAACCCAACAATAAGAACCAGTAATAACCCACCATTTAAAATTTGTTGTAAAAATATTGTTGTAAAAATACTCTATGATATATTCCAAATTATTCCTAAAAAAAAAAAAAACTCAATCCGTAAATCAAAAACTCTGATATGTTCAAGGAATATGCCATAGAATATTCCTAGAATATTCTATGGCATATTCTAAACTATTCTTAAAAAAAAAAAAAAAAAAAAAAAAAAAAAAAAAAAAAAAAAAAAACTCAAATCCGAATTGATTGTTAAGCTAGTTAATTAATATATATATATATATATATATATGTATATATTATTATATATTTATATTTAAATGAGAAGTGTTACCTTCACAATATTTTTACAATATTTTCAGAACAAATTATAAGTGGTTAGTTTTTATTAGTTCAAATTTGAACTGAATACTAAGATTACTTTTTTACCCCAACAATTACAGCCAGTAACAATATGCCACTTAAAATTTATTGTAAAAATATTATAAAAATATTGTGAATATGTCATTTCTCTATTTAAATATATATATATATAAGGTGCTACGTCCACAACATTTTTACAATGTTTTCACAACAAATCATAAATGGTTAGTTGTTATTAGTTCAAATTTGAACTTAACACTAAGATTATTTTTTTTTTCCAATAATAACAACTAGTAACAATCTGTCACTTAAAATTTATTGTAAAAATATTGTGTAAATATCATTTATATATATATATATATATATAAAAGAACTAAACAAAAAAAATTTAAAATTCGAAATTCAAACCCCACCTAACCCCATCTACCCCCACTTACCTTATATCCTTATCTCCTCGTAGCTTCTTCAGCATTCTTCTTCTTTCTTTTCTTTTCTTTTCTTTTCTTTTCATTCTTTCTTTCTTCAGCCTTCACCTTATATATTTTTCTTTCTTTTTCTATCTCCACGTAACTTCTTTCTTTCTTTCTCTTCTTTTCTGTTTCTTTTCTCTTTCTCTCCTATTTGATTTTATTTTCCCTATTTTATTTGTGGTAGTGTTAATGTTATTGGGTTTTGGATTTGAAGATGGTGTTGTAACTAGTTAATTTTGTTCAAATTTGTAAATGGTGCTACTATTATGGGATTTGTGATTGAAGGAAGAATGCTATTGGTTGTATAGTTGCAAGTAAGTATTTTTTTTTTTTTTTTTTAAATTTTAATGCTTGTAAAGTCTATTCCTTTTTTAATAATAGTTTTGGTCTACTCTTTGTCTGCTGTGAACTTTGCTTCGTGGGCCTCTAAGGTTTAGAGATCTCAAGTGTTGTGATAATATCTTTCTCAAGTAGTGAAAAATTCAAAATCAATTTGATGATTTCTTTTTGCAGGTTATTGGTCTGTGGCGGCTGAATGTGTTGGGGTGGAGTTGCTTTTTTTTTTTTTTTTTTTTTTTTTTTTTTGTGTTTGATTTTGAATTTTTTTAGGTGGGTTTGTGTTTTTATTTTGAATTTCCAGGGATAGCCATAGTATTTGTATTTGGAGTTGATATTTTTTTTTTTTTTTTGGATGTGAGCATGTTGTGTTTGATTTTGAATTTTTTTTAGGTGGGTTTGTGTTTGATTTTGAATTTGTTGGGATACTTGTAGTGTTTGTATTTTGTTTTGTATCTTTTAATTTAATTAAAATTGTAATATTAATTTAATTACAATCTTAATTGAATTACAAAAAAAAAAATTTCATGGCCAAAAAAAAATTCTTTTGATTGCCAAAAATTAATTTTTGGTAATCAAAATTTTTTTTTGGGTGGTTTTTTTGGCTATAGTGGCGTTTGTAGAGTCTATAGTGGCGTTTTACAAACGCCATTATTGTACCGTCACTATAGACCTATAGTGGCGTTTGCAAATGCCACTATAGACCAATTTTTTTTATTTTTGAAAAAGGCTATAGTGGCGTTTGTCAGAGTCCTATAGTGACGTTTGCAAACGCCACTATAGGGCGGTCCTATAATGGCGTTTTTATAAAACGCCACTATAGGCCTATAATAGCGGTACAATAGTGGCGTTTGTAAACACCACTATAGCAAACGCCACTATAGCCAAAATGGGCCTATAGTGGCGTTTTTAGTACCTATAGTGGCGTATCACAAACGCCACTATAGGCCCAAGTTTTTGTAGTGCATTTGTTAACTCAATTAAAGTTCTATTTTTTCTTTCAGCTACACCATTAGAAGCGGGTGAATATGGTGCAGTAGTTTCATGGATAATTCCCAAAGACTGAACAAATGAGTTGAATGCACTAGATTCATACTCACGGCCTCTATCACTTCTTATTCTTTTTATTTTTCTACCGAATTGATTTTCAACTTCTTTTAAAAAATCTTGAAATTTTTCAAAAGCGACACTTTTATTTTTCAACAAATAAATAGTTGTATATTTTGAGAAATCATCAATAAAAGTGATAATATATCTATTTCCTCCACGAGTTAAAATTCCCTCAAATTCACATAAATCAGAGTGAATTAACTCAAGCAATTCGGTATTTCTTACAATATTTTTATGAGGCCTTTTTGTAATCTTAGCTTGACTACAAGTTTCACATTTTTCAAAATCTTTTGACAGTCTTGGAATTAATCCTAAACTACTCATGATTCCCACATATCTACTATTTATATGACACAAACGAGCATGCTAAAAATTAATAGAAGAAAGCATATAAACTGAACTGGTAGATGCTTTATTATTCTCAACATTCAATTTAAACATTCCATCACAAGCATAACCCTTGCCCACAAATAATCCCTTTTTAGTGATTACATAATTATCAGATTCCATAGTTTGCTTGAAGCCAGCCTTGTCAAGCAAAAAACTTGACATCAAATTCTTCCTCATGGACGAAGTGTAAAGAACATCTTTCAATGTTAGCACGCATCCAGAAGTGAATTTCAATTCAACCTCACCACTCCCAAGAACTTTGGTTTTGCTAGAGTCACCAAGCATAATAGTTTTTTCTTCTTCAAAAGGAGTGTACAACTTGAACCAATTTTTGTCATAGCAGATGTGCCTATTAGCACCAAAATCTGCCCACCACCCTTCAACATATTGCACCATATTGATGTCTGTAATCATAGCGACTAAAGGCTCTTCGGTTACGTTAGCCTGCGGGACAGATTCACGTTTCTGAAATTTGCAAAATCGAGCAATATGCCCAATCTTGCCACAGACAAAACAGGATCTATTAAATTGATCTTGTGAAGGGGGTCCTTGGTTCTTATTGTAATTTTTATTCGGGTTTCCCCTTCCTTGAGGTCTATTATTATTTTTAAAGGCTCTCTTTTTAGGCTTCAATTGACTATTTCTAGGAAAATGATTTTTGGGCATATTATTATTGGCTGAAATAAGGTTTACCTTTGTGGTGGAATTACCATTGCTCTCTTGTGTCATGAGTGCATCTTGTCCTCTAGCCTCCTCCTCCACATGGATGCGTGTGATCAAAGTCTCCAAGGATGTCTCCTTTTGTTTGTGCCGCAAAGTCTTTTGGAACTCCCTCCAAGATTGTGGTAGTTTGTCAATTATGCCAGCTACCACCAAATTGTCTCCAATCTTTATGCCTTCGAATCTCAATTTTGCCACAATCATTTGGAAGTCTTGTGCTTGATCCACCACCGATTTTCCATCCACCATTTGGTAACGGAAAAATCTGCTAGCAGCATACTTCTTTACACCTGCCTCCTCGGTATCATACTTGCTTTGTAAAGGTTTCCAAATTTTTTTAGCAGAATTGTAAGTTGTATCATAATAATCATAGAAATGATCGGCAAGACAATTTAATAGATAAGAGCGACAGTTATACTCATCTTTTGTATACTTATCTATTTTTTCTTGATGGAGAATATACTCTTCATCACTCATCTCATTGGTAGGAACTTTTAATGGATTCTTGTCAGTGAGGATGTAGGAGACTTTGAGAAGGCTCAAGTAGAAGAGGATCTTTCCTTTCCACCTCTTGAAGTGGGCTCCCTTAAAGCGAAAGGGCTTGTTAAGATCTCCAACAGGCTCATTTGGTTTCTCTTGTGTAGGCTCCATGTGTTGAATCTCCTTAAAATTGTTGGTGCAGATACAATGATAATAGAAATAATACAAAGAGAAACTGAATAATACTTCTGAATTTTATTACTTTAAAGAGAGAAATTACACAACACTATTTGGACTGAGGTGCGGCACTCGCTCTCTTTAAGGAGATTCAAGCCCTTGGTTGGCTAAACTTTGTAACCGGTGCAGGCCTTCTCTGACTTGTCTCCCCCAGGATACAACAGCCCAACAAGTGTCGTATGGCTAGAACAATCTCTGCACAAAGTATTCAAGCCCAAAGCTCCACCAGAAAGAACACCTTTCTTTGACAAGAATCTCTCTATTTTTTTGTGAGTGTATATTGTATTTGCAGTAACTTGGATTGAGTTTGAATGAGTCTATTTATAGGCTCAATGGGCCTCACGAAATTACTACCCAATTTATTCTGATTAATTAGGTCCATTATTCTGATGTAACGGATGTTACAAGATTAATTGTTGGATATTAATCTGATGGGCTCGAGTTACACAATTAATGGTCTGATAAGGAGTTTTTGAAGAATGAAAAGGCCCAAACGGATAGTCCATTTAGTGGGTTAATGGCTCTTTATTTTCCATAGTAAAAATGGAGTAAGTAAAAATGGAGTATTAATTCTCACCAACGGATATGGTAATTACTCTGAATGGACTGTCAAGTAGGAGGATCCAAGAGGGTGATTCATTTGCAATTTTGATACCTCCACTCTTCACCTCCCCCTTGCGCACGTATCTAGTCTAATATCTGAGTCAATACATTTTAGCCCATTAATCACCACAATTAAAAAGAGTAAAAAAGTCTCTCTCATTTTCAATGTGGGATTAAACATTTTCACTAACTCCTCATCTTCCATATTCACTCTCATATTTTTTCATTTATGTTATTACATTTATTCATTTAATTTATTTAATATTAAAATGCTCCAACAGAAGACTTTAGGTTATTTTGGACTATCTAGATCGATATAGTTTTTTTTTTTTTTTCGTTATAAATCTAGATCTATAGTTAGCATCAACTAATGAAATTCTATTTAATAATAAAATTATAAAAGACTAACTAGCAGCATCATTATTTCCATTGCCATGCTTTGTCAAAATAAATAAATAAATCCACTAATGACCGATATAGAAGGGAAGTTTTCCTTTCTTTTTTTCATTTTTTTAGATCAAAAGATTCAAAACAATAAAAAAATTCATTAATATGGAAATCAAGAACGTACAAAAATGGGCCCAGGGAGGTGCCCGAATATGGGTTGGCTACAAGACATTATAGGATCTTACGTATGATAGTACAGTGAACAACGTAGAAGACTAGTTTTGTCCCTGTGTGTCCATGAGTCGCTGGTATTCTTCAAGCAGCCCACACGCCATTTCTGCAATCACTTTTGGGTGAGTTTGGTCGTGTTGGAAGTAAAATTTGTTCCTCGCAGTCCATATCGCCCATGCTGTGACAGCCCAACTCTCTAACTCCTGTTGGCTGAGCTTTCCCATTTGCCAAAATAAAATGAAGAAGTCGCTGGCCTTGTTGCTGCACTTTTGGGTTCGGCCTCTGAACAGAGCCCACACGTTTTGAGCGAATGGGCATTCCCATAGGATATGGTGCAGAGTCTCAGGTTGTTGGAGGCAGATTTCGCACCGTGTATCCACACTCACTCGGCGCTGATGCAGCTTATCCCTAGTTGGAAGGCAGTTCGAACAAGCTCTCCAGAGGAACATCCTGACCTTCGGCGGCACTTTCAAAGCCCAGACTTTGTTCCAGGTTGGCCCATCACCCCGAGCAGCAGAGTGCTCCGCCCAAGTTTGCGTACTGGGAGAATTTTTGGGCCGCATTTTCAGTCCAAATTAGCGTGTCTTGGGACTGCAAATGGTTAAGTGGTATTGTTAGGATCTCCTCCCACGTCCTCTGGCTGAACATGGCTTCAAGCTTCCTCCGGTCCCACTGCCTGGTGTCTTCGTCTATGAGTTCGCAAACTCTTATGTCCAATGCTGCCTCTGTCAGTGGAATTGGCTTGTGTGTGAGCCATTTATGAGTGTACACCCCAATTGTTCTGCCATTGCCCACCCGCCACTTTGAGCCTCTAAAGATTATGTCCCTTGCTGCCAAAAGGCTTCTCCAAACAAAAGAAGGATCGCTCCCTACATCAGCCATCATAAAGGAGTTGTTTGGAAAATATCGAGCCTTGTATACCTTGTAAAATATGGAGTTGGTGTCATGGATTAGTCTCCATGCTTGCTTGGAAAGCATTGCCAAATTGAAGGAATGGAGGTCACAAAAGCCCATTCCCACCTCCTTTTTTTGTGTGCAGAGTTTTTATCTAGTGGATCTTCCTTTCTTCTTTTGTTTGTCTCCACCAATACTTTGCTAGCAAGGAGTTGATGTTCTCACATGTGGATTTGGACAATTTGAAAATGTTCATGGCATATGTGGGAATTGCTTGCGCCACCGTTTTAATTACCTCTCTGCCAGCCTTTGAAATGAACTTCTCTTTCCATCCCATCACCCGTTTTGCAACCTTGTCTTGTAGCTCTTTAAAAGTGGTCACTTTTGATTTTCCACTGGCCATAGGCAAGCAAAGGTACTTCTCACTTTGTGTCATTATTCTTCCCCCCAACATTTGCTAGATCAATGTTCTAACTTCCGGCATTAAATTCTTACTAAAGAACAAGGTTGTCTTTTGGCGGTTGATGGCTTGACCCGAGGCCACTTCATATTGGCCCAAAATATGTAATAGCTATTGGCATTCACCTACTGTGGCTTTACATAAAAGGAGGCTATCATCGGCGAATAAGAGATGGGATATGCATTCCCTATGCTGACTTGACAATATTCCATGTAGCACCCAAGTTTCAGCAGCTTTCCTTAACAATGCTGAGAGGCCTTCAGCACATAGGAGGAATAGGTAAGGAGATAATGGGTCTCCTTGCCTAATACCCCTAGATTGAGTAATGAAGCCCTTTGGTTCTCCATTGATTAGGATGGAATAAGAGGCCGTTGTGACTGTCTCCATGGCTACTTGCACCCACCTTTGGTCAAATCCTAGTTTGCGCATAATATTTTGCAAAAAATTCCAATCCACTCAGTCATAGGCTTTGCTAATGTCAAGCTTTACCACCATATGCCCCACTTTGCCTTTTCTTCTGTTTCTCATTCTGTGTAGTAGCTCATATGCAACTGTTATGTTATCAGTAATGGCGCAAATGCACTCTGAGATTTAGAAACAACATTGGGCAAAATATATTTTAATCGATTTGCAATAACCTTTGAAATTATCTGTGAGACAACATTACCCAAGCTAATGGGTCTATAGTCCGCTAAATGTGTGGGGTCCTTCTTTTTTGGAATTAGGACAATGTGTGTATGGTTTATTTTCTTCAACATATGACCCGAGTGCAAAACTAATAAAACAGCTTCAGTGACATCATGACCTACAATATGCCAGTATTCTGAAAGAAGAAAGGAGACATGCCTTCTAGCCCCGACGCTTTTGATGGGTGCATTTGGAAAAGGGTAGTTCGGACCTCATTAGGAGTGTACCGCTGGGTGAGTCTGTCATTCATTTGTGGGGTGACACGTCTTTCAACTGATTGTAAAAAACCTTCAATATTGTCTGTTAGGGTTGCTGCAGACAGGTTGTTGAAGTATGATTCGGCCACCTTGGCAATACTATCCTCCATAGCGCACCACCTTCCCTCGCTATCGAATACACCAGGGATATGGTTTTTGCATCGGCGTTGGCTAGCTCGATTATGGAAATACTTCGTGTTCTTGTCTCCAATAGGTAACCAAATTGATTGAGACCTTTGTCGCCAGAATAGTTCATCCTGGTGAATTAGGTTGCTAATGTCAGCTTTGAGTTCTCTGATTGAGCTGATACAGTCGGCATTATTTTGTAAGCATAGCTCCTTCAATAATTTTTGGTTTGCTTGCAATTGCATGTTAGAAGACCCAAAGACCTCACGGCCCTAATCAACTAGAGCAAACTTGCATTTTTTTTTTTTTTTTTTTCGAAAAGCCTCGCCATTGGACTTCTAGGGGTCACCTCAGCCTCCCATGCCATTTGGATGACATTACCACAGTCAAGGTGAGTGGCCCATCTCTCTTCAAAATGTTGTGGTATTTTTTTCTTTCTAGTCTACCTCTGGGATTGTGTGGTGATGAGTATTGGTATATGATCAAAATACGCTGCTTGTAGGCTACTAAATAATATAAGATTTATTCAATTTTTTACGATATAAAATATATATAAACAAAAATTTTGATATTAAAAAATCTAAGAAAACAAATTAGATTAAAAATTTCTTTGCACGCATTATTTTAGTAATCCCTCCCAAAATATTAATAATTTACTCACATTTTTAAGTAAATAACAAATACATACATATAACTATGTACAACCGTGGTCCGTGGATAACTCAACTTTAGAATTTAGATTTCTAATTGACCCAACTCTTGTAATTTCTTAGACACTGAAATTTTATCTATTAAACTCATATTTTGCACTGCATCTTCAATTTAACTACAGTGCCATATCTATTTTAAAAGCATGTTAGTTGATTGTTTTCATGCATTCTAAAGAATATCACAAGCACAATGCACAAGAAGTATAGATAATTAATTGAAAGTTCAAAATGGGTATAAACCATCTTTGAACGTTTAGACCCCAAATTACAAAATATCAATTCAAGCTTAATATCAAATGATTAACGTGCGGAACATGAACATAAGCTAAACACAGAATTGATAAACAATCTAAGCCAAATATAAACATATCCACAACTAAAAATAAATGGCAAAGATAAAGGGAAGGAAGATGCAAACACAAGATAACACGCTGATGTGTTATCGAAGAGGAAACCGAAGAACTCGGCGAAAAACTTCTCCGCCGCCCTCCAAGCAATAATCGATCCACCAGACAATCAGTTGGGATACATGGGTTAACAAGAGACCCTCCAAGCCTAATCTACCCGATGTACCTAAGCCCTCCAAGCTCTTACTTCAACAAGGCTTCTCGGAATCCTGTCTTATCTAGCTCTTCGAATCTCGCAACAAGCTCCATGTTGCATTTGTCATCCTTGGCTTCTTCTAATGCTTCCCAATAGCTCTAAAACACTCTCTACACTCTGAATAGGTGTGGGTTGTGTTTGGGTACAAATCTCCTCTCAAAGTATGATAATGTGAGAGGGAAGGAAAAGAGGCTATAATGATTTCTCACTAAAGATGAGTAGCTCTCTCTCTAAAAGATAGGTGTGTGTGTTGTAGAAAACCTATCTAGGATTTTTCTCTCTGAATTGGCCTCTCTACACTTTGTGGGTAATGAGGGTATATATAGAGTAGGCAAGAATAGAGTGTATCAGAAATGACAATTCAGCAAAACAGAGCGTTTCGTGGGTATCTCGCGGGAAGGCCTTATCGGCAAGCTACTCGCGAAACACAGCTGTCTCCATCTGTCCTGACTCTTCGCATTCTAGTCATGTGCAGGGCAGATACATCATTTTGCGGGATGCTTAATAGCAAGATACCTGCGAAAACTCTTCCATCTTCAATTGCTTAAGTCTTCACACTCTCTTTCTAACACACAACCATTACAATCAAATCTCACCATAAATATAGGGTACAAAAGATTGAATAAATTTACAATCAAATTTGGCACGGAATAAAAGCTAACAAAACACATAGTTGTAAATAACAACTTTACAATCTCCCCCTTTGGCTATTCCATGACAAAACACCCTATAACAAACTCTAGACTTAAACATGAGTTTGGGAACAATGGAAAAACTCACTCACACCTAATTCTAGAACCTGCGAAGCATTTGGAACATATATACTTGTAATCTGAAACACTTGCACAAAAAACATTAGACCCTCAAGGTAAATCAAGTGATAAAAGGACAAGTATAATGTAACAAGTAAAATGCAATCAAGTAAACATGATGTGAAACATGTGAGCAACTTGATCATACACCAAACAGTCATATGGAAATGACTAGAATGATCATATAGCAAAGCAAATGATTATCCGAACATGCAACCAATAAAGCACAATAGCATAAGGATAAAAGCATGTCCAACACATAACCAATGCAAAACACCAAAGTATTTGTATTAAGGATACAAGATCCAACAAGGGAACAAGTGTGTTCCAACACATAAACACGATGCAAAGCATAGATACTAAAAGGAACTCAAAGCACTATAAAGTAATGAGAAAACAAGCATAAAGTAAATCAAGGTTTTCTCAAAAAAATGTCTTCTCCCCCTTCGTATATGCAACTCCCCTATGGCTTTCTTCCCTTATGACCCTACGAATGTGCACGAGGTAGAATTTCTCCCCCTAAGAATGTGCATGAGTCATATAGAAATGATGAAATACACCGGTATACTCTCCAGTATAATTCTTCCCTTTTTTGTCACGAATAAACAAATGAAGCAAGAGGAATGAGGGAAAGAAAAAAAAAATGAAGATGATGCAGGAGGGGTGTACGATGAATGAGAAAATGAAACTCAAACATAAGACGAAAACTTTTTTTTTTTTTTTTTTTAAATACTACAAAGCATAAAGAACGTGACATGCTAAGGATGATGGAACATGATATAGACCTAGGCATAACATAGACACAAGAATATGTTAAATGTGCTAAAAGGTCTAAAAAGACTTAACTAGCATGAGTGAATGCAAAAACATGTCAAGTGTTAGAGTGTGTGTAGCAAATTGCATCTAGTGTGCATCTACTGTGCATGTGTGGTGCATGACTAATGCATGAGCAAGGCACTTAAGGGGCAAAGTGCACAAAACATACCACCAATGATCAAAACATGATAAACATGAATAATTATGGTGATCCCCTAAATTTGGTACTCATCGGAGTCCAAAACAACGAGAAAATGTCATTTGGGCATTTTATCAAACACTTAGAGTGCACACACTGCACATGTATGTTAAACAATGCAAGAACATATGAAAATCTTGCCTAAATACATGTTATTTTTGCCACAAGAGGCCAACATCCAAAGCAAATCATCATTTAAAACAAAGCCCAATCAAAAAGATTGACAAAAATTAAGTTTTCCAACTCCAATTAAAAAAAATCCCAACTATGAACATAAAACCCTCAAAAACATAATCTAAGCATCAAAATCAATTAAAAGTGTTAAAGATTACCTTAGAAATGTTTATGGAATGTAAAACACTTGAAATTTGGTGGGTTTTAATATAGAAACATGAAAATAGGTATTTGGGAGAAGATGAGAGAAGTTTAAAACAAAAGACCCATGAAATGCCCTTTAAAAAGCTGATCTAGAAATTTTCGCGAGAAGCTGACTCGCGAAATTTTTCGCGGGTAAGCTTTACTCATGAGCTACTCGCGAAACAATCGCAAAACTCTCTGTCCAAAACTGAAAAAGCTTTAAAATTGGACCATTTAACTACCAGTTGAGCCTGTACATGAAATAGGTCACAAAAACACCCAAAAAAACATGTTTTTCACACAAAAACACTTTAAAAACTTTGAAAAACATGGGTGATACAAATCACTTTCAAAAGCAAACAAAAAGAACAAAAATCTTTTTGGTTTGAACCACATATGGTTGAGCACACACACATCACATTTGAACATGTACAAACACACGAATGAAATAGGCATTCATTGAATATTAAACTTGTGTGTTGTGTGTGAGAATCAAGTGTGGAATAATCCCTAGACTAGAGTGAAGCTTCAATGATCAATTCAATCAAGTCATACACAACTAATACTGAGTCAAGTGGTCTATCTCAATTATAAAAATGAACATATATGACCTCCCACAAGAGAATGATTACAAAACTTAGAAGTTTTTCATTTGGCTTCTGCATAAATCATAACATTTGATCCTTTGTGGATAATACATCTCATTTTTGAGATTGGTGCTTGAAATTTTTGATATTTCAACATTGATAGTTAGCCTTTAGCTTTTTGAGCACCATACATTACATTAGAAAAGTTGTTTTCCCTTTTTCCTAGTGAAATACTAGTATGTGCGATAGGTTTTTGAAGCTCAATATCTCTTTTCATTTGGAGATTTACATTTGGTGAGCTCTTTTACAAAAACATAAAAATAAAGTGGGAATAAATATAGACACAAGTCTATGCAAGTATCAAGACTATCAAGACCATTGACCAATCATTCATGACAAGCTTGAAGATCTATTTACAACAATCATACATAGTTTTCAAGATTTCTTCCACACAGATAAATGTGCATACAAAACAAGCTAAGCTCATAAATGCACTACCTCATTAGTATGAAGGTACTAGGCCAAACTCACATGTGAAATGTGCTCAAACATATATGATCAAACTTTTTGAATTTTTCACTTTTTATGTGGTTTTAGATTTTTACTTACACAAAACTAAAACATAAAAGTAAGATCAAAACAAAATAATGCATATAACGAAATGCAAGATGTACAAAATGCATGAAGATATGACAATCAATGCATGAAGGGTCCTACAAAGATCGAAGGAATTAGATCAAGGACCAAAAGAGCAAAAGCTCAACCATAGGAACCCTTCCTCATCCAAACGGAATGATTGTTTGGAATGAGTGTCTCAAAAAAAAGTGAGACGAGCATTGGAATAATGAGAACCGAAGATGCATATAGTCAAGGAGTTAAGGGCATTAAACACTTTCTTTAACAACATGCTATTTTCACTCAAATCTGGTTTATCATGCAAAGCACAGCTTCCAAGAAGCTCAAGTTTCTCTTTTCTTTTTATTCCTTTTAGAGCTTGAAACTTAGAGCAATGTGGTCTAAGATGACCAATGGCACCACAATGGTGACAAACAATGTGTTTAAGTCCACTAGGCTTTTTGGGAAGGGATCTAGCAACATGGTTTTGTTCTCTCTTCAGCTTATGACATTGAGGTCTTATATGACCAATCACACCACAATGGTGGCAAGTTGGAATAAACTTAGATCCATCCAAAGCCTTAGGTTGAGACCTAAATGGAGGCTTTGACTTAACAGCCTTTTTCTCCACCTTTTGATTTCTTTTATGTGGGGGAATGTATACCGATTTTTCCTTTGAGGTAGAACACACAATAGACACAAAATTGGGTACCACAACATGATTGCAACAAATATTTTCATCCATTTTAGCAATAGGTTTAGCAATCAAACACTTGGCATGCATCTTAAGAGATTCATTTTCACATTTTAGCTCATCAACAAGTTTGTTAGACAAAACAAGTTTAGCATCCAAGTCCATATTCAAACATTCAAACTCTTTTAGCTTTTCAACAGAATTTTCAGTAAGTTTCTTATATTTTTCAACCAATTTGTTGGATTCAGTGAGCTTAGCAATCAAATCATCATTTTCACAAAATAACTTGCTCAAATCCTTATTAAACTTCTTAGCCTTTTTCTTCAAGAGTTTAATGTTAGGAATATCAATAACACCCAAGGATTCTTGTAACATAGCACCACAATCATGAGGATTATCACTCATAGAGGCATTTTCACAAACACGTGGCATGTTATATTTATCATTAACCAAATCATACAAAGAGGCATACAAAGCACAATCCATAGCAAATAAACACAAGGGGTCAAAGATCACACTTAGGTATTTAAACCAAAACAAGTGTACCCGCTCATACCAATTGAAAGTTCAAAATGGGTATAAACCACCTTTGAACGTTTAGACCCCAAATTACAAAATATCAATTCAAGCTTAATATCAAACGATTAACGTACGGAACATGAACATAAGCTAAACACAGAATTGATAAACAATCTAAGCCAAATATAACACATCCACAATAAAAAATAAATGGCAAAGATAAAGGGAAAGAAAATGCAAACACAAGATAACACGCCGATATGTTATCAAAGAGGAAACCGAAGAACTCAGCGAAAAACCTCTCCGCCGCCTTCCAAGCGGTAATCGATCCACTAGACAATCAGTTGAGATACTAATCTACCCGATGTACCTAAGCTCTCCAAGCTCCTACTCCAACAAGGCTTCTTGGAACCCTGTCTTGTCTAGCTCTCCGGATCCCGCAACAAGCTCCATGTTGCATCTGCCATCCTTGGCTTCTTCTAATGCTTCCTAGTAGCTCCAAAACACTCTCTACACTCTGAATAGGTGTGAGTTGTGTTTGGGTGCAAATCTCCTCTCAATGTATGATAATGTGAGAGGGAAGGAGAAGAGGCTACAATGATTTCTCACTAAAGATGAGTAGCTCTCTCTCTAAAAGATGGGTGTGTGTGTTGTAGAAAACCTATCAAGGGTTTTTCTTTCTGAATTGGCCTCTCTACACTTTGTGGGTAATAAAGGTATATATAGAGTAGGTAAGGATAGAGTGTATCAAAAATGTGAGAGGGAAGGAGAAGAGGCTACAATGATTTCTCACTAAGGATGAGTAGCTCTCTCTCTAAAAGATAGGTGTGTGTGTTGTAGAAAACCTATCAAGGGTTTTTCTTTTTGAATTGGCCTCTCTACACTTTGTGGGTAATGAGGGTATATATAGAGTAGGTAAGGATAGAGTGTATCAGAAATGAGTAAGGATACAATGTATGATAATGTGAGAGGGAAGGAGAAGATGCTACAATGATTTCTCACTAAGGATGAGTAGCTCTCTCTCTAAAAGATGGGTGTGTGTGTTATAGAAAACCTATCAAGGGTTTTTCTTTCTGAATTGGCCTCTCCACACTTTGTGGGTAATGAGGGTATATATAGAGTAGGTAAGGATAGAGTGTATTAGAAATGATAGTTCAGCAAAACAGAGCATTTCACTGGTATCTCGCGGGAAGGCCTTACCGGCGAGCTACTCGCGAAACACAGCTGTCTCCATCTGTCCTGACTCTTCGCATTCCAGTCATGTGCAGGGCACATGCATCATTTCGCGGGATGCTTAGTAGCGAGATACCTGCGAAAACTCTTCCATCTTCAATTGCTTGAGTATTCACACTCTTTCTCTAACATACAACCCTTACAATCAAATCCCACCATAAATACAGGGTACAAAAGATGAATAAAGTTACAATCAAATTTGGCACGGAATAAAAGCCAATAAAATACATAGTTGTAAGTAACAACTTTACATTAACAAAAAACAATGACCCGCATAGAAACAAACATGCAAAAAGGCCAAAGTAGGACACAAAAACAGATGCATACCTATTTCTGAATTTAATTATTCTGTTTTTGCACCATCGGGTGATGTTCGAGAGAGAGCAATCATATTGGGATTAGGAACATCATAAAAAATTTCCAAATTTGGTATGTTGTTGTTTATTATTTGGAGGCAAGGATAATAGAAGAATTTATAGGCCATTTATGAATAGTTTTGTTTTATGTATGAAATTTGTTGAAAATTGGTTGAAGGGGGAAGAGGATGTTAAATGCATCCTCCTCAAAGTTTAAGGGTTTTAGTTCATTTTACCTAAAAAAAAATTAAATAAGGAAAATGCTAACAGATGCCCTTAGAGTATTGGTTAACAATTCATTTAAAGAAAGTTTTTATGGGAAAAGGAAAAAAAAAAATTAATGTTAACAATTCATTTCTTAAAATAGATTGTTAACCATTGCCCTAAGAGCACTCGTTAACATGACCTTTAAATAATAATAATAATTTGTGGTTAATTCCAAGAAATTCTAGAATTTCTAAATTTTCTATTCAGACATAGTGTTGATTTCTAGCAAGCTTTCTAAAACCCTTGTTCCCCAATTGGCATTAGTCGAGACTCTTGCCAATGAACCCTTCCCATTATCAAGATCTGATGCCAATTTGGGTCTTTTTGCCTGTGGGGGTTGACTATTTGGGTGATATGATTGGGTTAACTGAAGCTTCCTATTTTCAAGAGTAGAGTACTATTTTTGTTGTTGGGTTTTCACAAATATAGGTTATGAGTTGTGTGTTGATAATGCTATTAGTGAGTTTTAATTTTGATTTAGAAGTTTTTATGTTAGGTTGATTTGGAAGTTTTAACCAAACAAATCTAGGCTTTTGTTTGGTTGCTCAGAATTGATGAATTTTTTGGTTGCTTTTTATTTAAATGAGTATTTTGTTGACTTTGTATAAAAATTGTATTGATTTAAATTTTTGGAAATCTAAATGTTCTTCCTAATGGTTGGCTTTTTATTTTATTAAGTTTTTAATTTTTATTTTAGTTTTAGAATTTTAAAAATACCAAAATGATGTTTTAGGAAATTTATCGGTAACCCTTCTAATAGAAGTTAACAAAATAACTGAATTGAATAAATTAAATAAATTTAAAAGTTAGAGAACTTAATTGAATGGAATTGAAATTACGGAACTAAATTGATTTTTAGACAAATTTAGAAGATGCAATTTTTAAGTCAGCCTCTCTCTTTTTTTTTTTTTTTGGTCAATTTTTCTGCAAAAATATTTGAGAATTGATTGTCCTTCATCAATTTTAAGAATACCAAAATAACTGATTTTTTTGTTTTGATTTTATTTTTTTATTATTATGTTTTTACTATTGGTCCTTTAGATTTTATATTTGGTCTTATTAGCTAATTCCATATTACTATTTTATTTAATTTTTTTATAGGTTAGTTAATTTCTTTGAGTCATTATAATTTTCATAATTTAATAATTGGCCTTTAGCCATAGTCAATTAGATTTAGGTTTAATCTTATTGGTCTATATCAATGTGTTATTCTACTTTAATGGGCACAAGCTTATGATGAATAAAATTTCTATTGGAATCTTAACTTCATGTTCTATCTAAGCGACAGTAGGGGAGCGCAATAAAGAAATAGAGTCAATAGGTCTCTTGGGGTGCATATGGAGATGATCGTGACATTCATGAAACGATTTAGCAAAGTCCTCGCTCCTAAATTTATTCTTATCAAAACAAAAGGAAGAGGAACTAGTTCAAGGCCCCTTAGAAGCCATGATCATAAAAGAAATAAGAAACAAATGCAAAGTGGATTGACACACATTACACAATAAAATGTCACTCACACATTTTGTTGAAAACATGGAGTGCAAAATGAAAACAACCATGGATAAAGTGAATGATTACCCATATATTTGTTTACTTGATTTTTGGTGATACTTGATGATGCAATTTTTTTGGATCCCAAGCTAAAAAGCTTGACTTGAGCTCAAGTTTGAGCTTGATATTTAGCTCGAGCTTGGCTTGACTAATTAATCAAGCCAAGCCAAGCCGAGCTCAAACCTTTTGGCATTCTCACAAACTCGAGTTCAAACATTATTTTTAGGCTTGTCTAAAGCTCAAGCCAAACTTGAGCATTTGATTTTTATTGACGAGCCGAGCTCAAACACACACTACTCGACAAAGCTTGGCTCGTTTACAGCCCTACTTATGTGACTTAGTTAACTACTCCAATGAACACTTCTAGTAGGTTTTGGCATCTAGTAGAAGTTTGGGGACTACTTTTACATGCTCTCTTGTCACTAATTAAAGTAGAGAGCGGATGGATATGGGAGTAGAAAGTATGGATTGAAACTTGAAAACGTTTACTTTAATTCTATTGAAATTGATATATCTGTTATGTTCGTTTTTGTTATTTTTTCTTGGTGGAATTTTACAGCATTTTTTACTCTAACGGAAAGTTTTTGGAGTTTATTACTTATAAAAAATAAAAATAAAATAAAAAAGAAAAAACTTTTAGTAATTAATAAAATAGTTTAGTTGAAACAATGTCTAATATTCATTTTCATTTTTCAATATCCTCAAATAATAATGTCTAATATTAAAGCCAATCGTGATAGAATTGTAATGTTGTTTGTGTAAACCTCTTCAATTTTCCAAACCTTCTATATCTTTTCTAATTTATTTTCACTTATAAAAAGCATGGTTTTGAAACCCGGACCGGACCGTACGGTCCGACTAGAAAAACCGCGAACCTCTTAGATTTTCGATTTTTTTAGCTTCAAGAACCGCTTAATGTGAAAAAAGAAGGGACCCGTGCGAACCATGGTCGGATCGTACGGTTCTGAGAACCGTGGCCGGTTTTTAAGGTTCGGATGGTTTCTTTTTTTTTTTTCAGCTTTTCCGGTGAATTTTGGTCAATACACCGGTATAAAGTAATGATCAGATCTAGAATAAATGAAACAACATGAAGAAGAACAAAAATCGAAAGGAGATCGGATAATTTCAGATCTTGAGCAAAGGGATTTGTAAGAAAAAAAAAAAAAAAAAAAAAAGAACCAGAGAAAAAGAAGAAGAAGAAGAAGAAGAAGACAAGTTCCTCAAAAAAAAAAAAAAAAAAAAAACAAACTCCACACTTGCTCAGCAAATAAATAGTAAACACAAACTACATCAGATCAAAAAAACAAAAATAAAAATTACAGTAACATGTATCTTTGTCTTCTGCTGCTGCTTCTTCTTCTTCTTTCTTCTTTTTTTTTCTTCTTCTCTTTCTTTTTTCCGTTGATGGAGCTCTGTGGAATGTGTTTCTCTTTCTTTCTTTAGACTTTTGTTACTCCTTTTGAATTCCTAAGTCTCTGTCCCTCACGTGTGGCTAACTTGGGAATGATGAAAGGTTTAAATTTTATAATAAAAGCAAACAATTTTCAGCCATTAGATTTAGATATTTTTTTCAGCTACCCAACGTGATGTAACCTGCATTGATAGCCGGTGGGTGGATTAAATATTTTAAGTATTTTTGAGAGCAAGAAAGTTGCTAGGTTCATAATAATTTTACAACAAATCATAAGTAGTTAATTGTTATTGATTTAAATTTGAACTTAATACTAAGATTACTTTTTTGTCCAAATAATAACATCAATAACAACCTGCCATTTAGAATTTGTTGTAAAAATATTGTGAAAATATTGTAGACATATCGTTTCTCTGAGAGTAATGCAGTATCACAATATTTTACAAAAAAATTTTCTATAATTTGACACATGGCAAAGTGTGAGTGATGAAAAAAAAATTATGAGTTTACATCTCTACCACTTACGTCTTATCGCATGGCAAATTGTGACAAAATTTGTATAAAATGTTATGGTACTATTATTGCTCTAATTTTAATTAATATTTACATTTAATAATATAATACCTATTAAACAATTAATTTCAATTTAAAATTATTAAATAATTTATTTTACTTTATTTGAGTGTCTTTCTAATTCTTATATAATAATAATAATAATAATTAATTATTATTATTATTATTACAAATTTAACTAATCAATATATAAATAAATAAATAGATATTATATTTAAATTTGCTTAGGATTTGATATTTTTTATTTGTCTTGTAAAAGTTATGATATGAAAATATATATTTGAAATATAAATATTTATATTTAATTGGATTATTTTAGTTAATTTAATATTTTTTATTAATTTAATATTTTTATATATAAAAAATAATTATTAAATTAATTATGACGTCATCACGGTTCAATCCCGGTTCGACCTCGGTTCGACCTCAAAAACCTTGAACCTCTTCCTTTTACGGTTCAATGAACGGTCCGGATTTCAAAACCTTGATAAAAAGAGAGAGGGGGTTCAAATCCAAATTTTCCACGTGAAGAGAACCGATCAATTGTATTGAACTAAATAGCTCTCTCTATTTTTCTTTTTGATAGGAGAGTTACATGTCTCTTGACCTTTCTTTGTTATCAAAATGTCTCTTGCGCAAGGCATGAGTTCAAAACTAGTTATTAAAAAACCTTCAGCTATTTTTGTTTTCCTTTCAACCTTAAAAAGATAGATTAAATTAATGTTTCGCACAGTATTTACACTATTATATTATTAGATATTTATGTTTTTGTGGATATTATGTGGAAGACTTTGATTTAGTCCAAACCAAGGGTATTATTTTGAGGAAAAAAAGTTGCTCAAAGATTTCGGCTATTGGAAATCTCTTCCGATAATGTATTTGCTTTTTTATGTAGAGAGGACTTTAGATTATTTTGAATTATCTAGATCAGTAGTCTCTTTTTTTTTGGGTAATAAATCTTTATCTATAGTCACCATCCACTAATGAAATTCTAGTTGGTAACTTGGTAGTAAAATTTCCATACCCATACTTTGTCCAACCAAAAAAAAAAAAAAAAAAAATTCTTAATTTATTAAGTTGCTCATACTTTCCAGTAAATAACAAATACATACATAACTATGTACCACTGCGTGTATGTGTGTTTTGGTCTTAAATGTCGGTGTCGTTCTAAAAGTTGGCTCTCCAAAGAAAAAATTCTGGCCTATTGGAAAAATCAGGGACTTGTAGACTTTTGTGTCCAATTTAGTATCGAAACTATTCATGGGTAGAATATGACTATAAACTCTTTTAGCCAAACAATTGACGACCGCACTCCCAAAATCAAAACTGACAGTGACCTACTTGAAAGCCAAACATCATCAACCTCACGTTTTTAGCCAAAGCCCCTCTGACCCACAACAAAACTCAAAGACCACTGCTGCTCACAATGGGGATATTTTCATATGCCGGTATAGGAGACATCTCTCTCACTCACATGTGAGCCTCACAAAAATCCTACCGCATAGCAAATAACCAATGCTAATTCAATAAAAGCAAGATTTAGTTACAGTATTTAGGTATTGTTCTTTAGGTTCCTCTTTTCAGATTTTGCCATATAGATTTTTTCTTATAGAATGGAAGTGTATTTTTTAATTAAATAGCCACATAGCTGAATTTTAAAAGAAAACCAGAAAAAACAACACCTAAGATACTATATCTAAGTTTTGTCCATTCACAAAGAGTAAAACTTAGGTACAATACTTAAATGCTGTTTTTTAAATTCCTCTTTTAAAAATTTTGCCATGTGAATTTTTTTTTATAGGATAGAAGTGTATTTTTTAATTAAATAACCACATGATTGAATCTTAACAGGAAAACCTAAGGAATGGCAAACTGTATCTAGTTTTGTCCATTCACAAAGAGCAAGACTTTTGTCATTGGTTTCATCATCAATCTAGTTGTAAAGTGTCTTAGCATTAGCACTATGTGGATCAATCAACTTTAGATTTCTAACTGACCCAACTATGTATTTTCTTAGAAACTGAAATTTAATCTATTCAGCTCATATTTTGTGCATCTTCAATTTAACCACAGCGCCACATCTATTTTTTAAGCATGTTCATTTCATGTTGTCTGGAGAATATATGACATGCACAATGCACAGGAAGTAAAGATTAAAGAAAAACAATCATGCACATATAAACAATCATAAAAATAATTAATAATAAAAAAGCCAAATTAGGACAGAAGAATTGGGATTAGAAACATCATCAAAATTTTCCAAATTGGTTGTCTTGTCGTTGGGGGACAGAGTTAGAAAATTGTCTTTCGGGGGTTGATCAAGACTAAATGATCATATTAATTCATAAAAAAATATATGTGTGTCTCTATTACATAAATGTATGACCTCCACTATTGAATTTTCAAACATCAATTTCAAGATTTTCTTCACCAAATGTCAAACACAAAGACAAATAGCACTAGATGTGTTTATCAAACCAAATTCTACCTAAATTTGGTTGTTTATGTTAGTATGAAATACTAGATTAAAATAATGAATATAGACTATCAATTAGTTTTATAAATAAATAAATAAATAAATCATCAACCTCAAAATAAATAAATAGAAATTCAAGTTTGATTGAAATGGATAGAAATTAGAAGCAAAATAGAATGAAAAAAGAGACTAAGAAACGGAACTGTGAAAAGATCATTAAGACAGTAAGTGTAAGACTATGAGAACATTTGCATAAGTATTGAGGACTATTGGAAGGTGGTCGAAAAGTACAACATTGAAAAATACAAATTGAAAAGGTGAAGTAGTTTCTTTATTGTAAAAGTGATTAAAACCGTAAAATTTATAAAAGTTGGGGGCTTGTTAACGTGTTGGCCGGGGGGAAAAAAGGTCAAAGTAATTATGTATATTTGAATGAAACAAGAAGTCACGCCGGGGGGGGGGGGGGGGGGGGTGGGGGTTTCGTGGGGAATTCTGTAGAACATATTTTTTACTGGCTATAAAATGTAGCACCACCCCTGGTTGTCATTAATTATTTGGAAACAAGGATGACAGAAGAATTTTTTGGCCATTTATGAATAGATATTTTTTTCCCCTTTTGTTTTTTAATCTATCACAGCCAATTATGAATAGTTGAAGGGGAAGGGGGTGCTAAATGCAACCTCCTTAAAGTTTAAGGATGTTAGTCTATTTTACCCCAAAAACAATTACTGGAATTTTTTTATATAAAAAAGAATAATAATATGGAGTCAATTCAAGAAATCTCATAATCCCGTAAGTTTTCTATTCAACTTAGTGTTGATTTCAAGCAACTTTGTTAAAAATCTTGTACGTCAATTTGTAAGATAAATCTAGAGTTGCAGAATAAAATATACATATTTCCTTATAGTTGTTTAAATGTTTGGAAAAAAAAAAAAAAAAAAAAAAAAAACTCACTAAATGATAGTGTATATAAAAGGGTCTTCTAGTCTATGGCATTAATCTCTTATATATATATATATATATATATCCATTTGATGGAGACACAAGCTATATATATAGGCCAAATTAGGGACCCTTTTAGATTAAGATTTGTTTCATTACTATTCTTCCATCAAGGAGTTTAAAACTTGTATTTTCAAGGTGTTTATTAACCAAAGGTGTTATACCAATTGAAGGTTACCTAGAAATTGTTATTCACTGTAATGTCTTTCACAAATAAAATTCTTATGACAAGAGTTTTCATTTATCACTTAAATGTGGCCCACAAAGTCTTCTCAAAATCTTATGTTCTCCCACTTCGCCCACATGACATTTGAATAACTTGATAAGTGATATTCATTTAATATGGCTACGACATAACCCATGTCAACTAGTTGTGAAATACTCTCACTCAAATAAAAATTCCAATACATGAAAAATAGCGGTAATATTGTTAATTATAATGAGTACTTCCTTCTATGTATTATAATATATGGTAATCCTTATATAAGTACTTTATGAGCCATTAATTTTTTATGAATAGACTACCTATTAGCCATTTGGATCCTCCTTTATACATCCCCACAGATATATCATCCTTATATATTATGGGTTCGTTTGGATAAAACTTATTTTGCTGAAACTAAAAACTGAAAATACTGTAGCAAAATAATTTTTAAATGTGTGAATAGTGTTGTGAGACCCATTTTTAATGAAAATGTTGCTAAAAAGTGAAATTTGTGGATCCCGTGAATAGTGCACAGGATCCACTGATGTGCTGAAAAGTCAAAAATTTTGGCTACTATTCATACACAGTGCATGAACAGTAGCCGTAATAGTAAAATTTGTATCTGAAACGCGTGAAAAAAAAAAAAAAAAAAAAAAAAAAGGAGCAAAACGCAACGCAAAACACAAACGCCATATAAATCCTATCCAAACACATACTATATCCATAGATATAATTAACTTAATAAATATACTTTATGTGCACAAAATAAAAGTCATACATTTGCTTCTCCAAAAATAACCAAATTTGTGTCTAAAACATAAAATAACAAGAGAAATATATAATTAAACACCAAATGAGCTAACAAATTCCATATGTCCAAAAGACTTTTATACAGCTTTGCCAGCAAACATTTAGTTATGAAGCTAGTACATCTACAACTTCCAAGTATACAAAGCAGTTTAACACATAGCAGCATGAGAGAGATTGAGGAAGAGAGTAGTAGTCCAAGCGAGATCATTGAGGTCAACAATCATGGACTGGTACATACGGAAATGATCAAATAAGAGTTTAAGGTAAGTAGTTTGTATTCGTTGGATCTTAACTTGGAAGATAGCATGTATATGGGTATAGGGAAGAGTGTGTCAAGCATGGAAGCGCTAGCTTGTACGTTAAATTTTTTTGTCAAAGCCATTTATGAATATTTTGAATCCATGTGAGAACAATTTATTTAGTTGGAATTGAAAATTTTTTACTAAAAGTACTGTAGATGAGACCCATGAAATAATAGCAAAAAAGAAGCTGAATAGTAGAAAAAAAAAAAAAAAGCTAAATAGTAAATAAAAAAAAATTGGCTTTTTAAGCGAATACCAAATGCAACATTTGCGTATAAAATTGGTTAACATATTAGTTGAAGGGGAAGGAGGTGTTAGTCCATTTTACCCCCAAAAAAAGATATATTATAATTTTTTTTATAACAATAATAATCTGGAGTCAATTTAAGAAATCCAAGAATTCCTAAATTTTCTATTGCTTGGTGTTGATTTTTTTCTCAAAAAAAGAGGAAGTTTAGAATCTGTTTACAAATAGCTTATTTAGTTGAAATTGAAAATTTTTTGTTGAAAGTACTATAAATAAAAGTAAAAGCTAGCTAAAATAATACAGTGATACTTATGAATAGTACAAAAAAGTGTTGTGAGACTCATGAGTAGTAGCAGCAAAAATAAGCTAAATAGTAAAATAAGATAACTTCATACTCTAATCTCAAACGCAATTTTAGTATTGATCTCAATAAACCTTACTAATAATGGCGAAACCAGGAATTTTTCTAGGAGCTAAACTAAATATACGCATATTCTTTTTTATTTTTTTATTTTATTTTATTTTTTTGAGAAAAAGGAGAAAAGATATATATCCATATTCTTAAAAAAAATAAAAAATAAAAAGGCATTCTTATTCAAGTTAGCTTTAACTCTTCAAAGGCCCATAGTTCGGCTTTTTGGGCCCAAAAGGCACGATTGCAATTTTTGCGTTTGGTAACTTTTTCGTATTGGACCATCAAGCAATACAAAAACACAGCAAAAAACATTCTCGTGTGTCCTTAAATTAACCTTACATTTTTTTTCTATAAACCCAAATTTGTCCTTCTTCCCTAAACACAAAATTCAACACTTTCTCACCTTTCTTTGTTCCACCACCAGTACTCTCTCTCTCTCTCTCTCTCTCTCTCTCTCGGCACTCAGTAGACCTTCCAACTCATTCACATTTCATACCCCTTTTTTTTCCTTTCATTTTCTTTTCTTTTTGGGCGAATCTGGGATTGCATTTTTGTTTCTTGAGTAGATCTGGATTTATGGGTTGTGTTTGAGTAGCAAATTCCTCGAAAGAGTACTGTTGGTGTTATGTTTGATGAATTGTGATTGGTCTAGATGTTTGATAAAAAAATACGTTAAATTCATGAAGAACGAAGAGATAAAATTAATAATATATTTTGTACTTTTTGGAATTTACACATCAAACAAAAATTTTAACAAATTGCCAAACACTTAGCTTTTAAAAAAATGACTGTTTTTTAAAAATGCGTAAATACACTTTTGGTCATTACATTTTGGGCTATTTCTCGATTTAGTTCCTAAACTGATTTTGCTCTTAAGCCAATCCCTGAAATCAAAAAATTGATTCTATTTTGGTTCCTACCGTTAACCCACTAACAAAAAATACATACGTGGCAGACAGAATACACTATTTGCTGATGTGGCTAATAAAATATATATATATATATATATATATATTTAGCATTTTCTAAATGCCACATCACATTTAAATTAATAAAAAAATGCCAGCTTAGAAAATTTAAACAAAATTTTTTTAATCTAATTTAAAGTAAAATGATTTCTTATAAAATCGAAAATCATTATCTTAATCTTTTTCTTTTTAAAATTCTTTTTCTTTTTCTTCTTGTTTCTTTAACCTCATCAGCATTTACTAATGTCAAATTCTCTCTTTTTAAAATTCTTTTTCTTTTTCTTCTTATTTCTTTAACCTTATCTTTTTAAGTCTATTTCTTTTTCTAATCACAAATATTCTCTCTCTTCACCGTCCATGGACGGAATCTCTCTCCATTGTAACTCCATGGCTGGAGCTCACAAGCTTGATGTGGAGAAAATGATCTACCATGGACGGTATCTTGATGCGGTCTTGGGTCTTGGTTCGACGAAGTTTCCCTCGAGGGTTTTCACGTGGGAGGCTCGTTGGTGGAGGTAGCCGCACACCTATTCTTGATCTGCCATGGACGAGCCACCCCAAGCCTTATCTCCTCCGCCTACGGCTTCACATGTGATCCGATTTTCTTTTCCTTTTTTGTTGGGTAAAAGCAATTTTAGCTTAGCTAGAAAGAGAAGGAAGTACATAGGAGTAAGATTTGGGAGTTAAGGTCGATGATTTGGTGAGTGAGAGCAGAGAAATTGCGAAGAATATTTGATAACTGACCGATGGCTTTGATTGAATCATGCTCGATGATGATCCCATTGTTGCGAAAGACTCGGCTTTGAGGATCCATGGTGACGATCACAACATTGTGGAGTATATTCCATGAGTTACCCTTCACTTACTCCATTATCAATCTCTCATTTTTCAATTGCAAAACTTTGTTCCTCTTGTTCTGGGTTTGTTTTTGTTTTTTTTTGAGAGAATGTGGAGTTGTTTGATTTTATGGGTTTTTTGTGTGTTTGTTTCCCAAGAAAATTTCTGGATTTATGGGTTGCTGTAGATTGGGTTAGTTACTATGTTTATGGGTTTGTTTCTTGGGTTTATTTAGGGTTTGGTTTCTTGGATTTATTTTTTATTTTTCTGGATTTAATGGAGATTGGATTTGGTTGCTGGATTTGGATTTGGGGTTTGCTAGAGATTGGCTTGGTTGCTTCTTGGACTTGGGAAGAACATGAAGAATATTTCCTGTTAGTATTTAATTTAATTTTTTCTTCTTTTCATTTTGTTCTTCTAATATGGGTTTGAGTTCTTGGTAGCTGGGTTTGTGTTATTGTGATTTGAGTTCTTGGTTGCTGGGTTCGAGTTCTTGTGATGGGTGAGTTCTTTGTTTGTGTTCTTGTGATTTGAGTTCATGGTTGCTGGGTTTGTGTTCTTGTGATGGGTTTGAGTTCTTGGTTGCTGAGTTTGGTTCGTGAAGAACATGAAGAACAAGCTGAAGAACATGAACAACATTATGAAAAAAAAATTGAATTAAAGGTTTTTCTTTAAATTTTTTTTAAAATTTTCTAAGGTGGCTTTTTTTAAAAATTAAAATGCTGATGTGACATTTAAAAAATGCCAAATAAAATATTTTATTATTATTTTAATAGTCACATCAGTATTTAATGTGCCAATAAGGCACTCCGTTTGCCACATCAGGTTTTTTTGTTAGTGGGTTGACGGCAGGGACTAAAATAGAATCAATTTTCTAATTTTAGGGACTGACCTAGGGACAAAATCAATTTAATGACCAAATCGAGAAATGGCCAAAAATGTAAGGACCACACATTTTGAAATTGCCATTTTAGTTTACGCCTTTTAAAAAATTTCAATTTAATACCACACATTTTGAAATTGCCATTTTTTCAAATAACACAATATAAAAAAGTTGAACCACACTCACCTTAAAAATTATTTATAATTGATCTTGAAATAATTTTTTAGCATTTTCTTTATACACACACCGTTAAACAACCATTCAAAACTCATTCCAATATCATTTGTTATAATTTAAGATAATGATTGAAATAAAGTAATATTCCTTAAATTCATATCTTTGAGCTATTATAGGTGTTCAACATCTGAAATTTCAATATTCTAAATGGAGAATTATATTGTGTAGTAGTCTCCAAATATTAAATATTTTTTCTGTTAAAATATACATCAATTGTAGATTGTTTCCTCATTAATTTACACAAATATTAAAACCTGAATATTGAATTTTATATAGTAATTATATAGCCAATTTGGGTTACCAAAAAATATATATATAGCCAGTCTTTTCACTGTAAAATATTGTTTATGTTCAAAAAAATAATAATAAAAGCAAACAACTTTGTAAATTTGTTTTTATCTTAATGCTTCAATAGTCTATCATTACACATACTAAAAACAATATTTGATTTCTTTTTTAGAAAAAATAAGTTTGCTAGACTAGTTTATTAACCTTTACTGAAAAGTTTGTTTGTTTATTTGTTCGTTTGTTTGTCTTTTTTTTTTTTTTTTGAGGGGAACCTTTACTGAAAAGTTAAATATAATATAAAATAATAGAAAACGTGCTAGAGCTACAAGCCACTATTCTGTTATTGTGAATGAAGTAGCATCCTCTACAAGCTAAATAAAGCGATGAACGCTTCTTTTAGAGAGATACTTTATCCAAATAGAGAGAGATATCAGGGGCAATAGATAAAACAGAATACAGAGAGAGAGAGAGAGATACACCACTGGTTCGAAGGTAGTCGGTCACCGGTTGTTGATTCACTTGAATGGAGGTTAGATTGGAGAAGACAACAAGAAACAAAGCCAATTGTTGAGTTGTTACGGTGTTGAGGCTGCGATTGCGGCGACCAATGTACATTAGAGATTTTTATTTTTGCTATTTGGAAGAGCTAATGGGCCAAGGAATAAACCATGTTTTTTGTGGGATTCTCTTAACAAATTTTAAGATACGTGGGAAAGAGTCTAAAGTCTAAACCCATAACATTTTTTTTTATATCAAATTCTAGGAGGGGCTAATAAGTTAATTTACAGAGAATTTAGATATAATTTTTCAAGCTTTTAAGGTAGCAAATGAAATTTTCAAAAAGCTAGTGGTGCCATGGCCCCCCTGGCCTGCCTCGACGCGGCTCCATGACAGCTTACTAAAAGCCTTGTACCTCATTTGACATTAGTCGAGCTCTTGCCTATGGATCCTTCTCACATTTGGGTCATCTTGTTTATGGGAGTTGGCCTGTTGGATCTTCGGGTGATATGATTGAGTTAATCAAAACTTCCTATTTTCAAGAGCTAAAAAAAAATTTTGTTATTGGGTTTTCACAAATCTGGGTTGTGAGTTACGTGTTGATGATGCTATTAGTGGGTTTTAAGGTTGATTTGGAAGTTTTTAACTCACGATTTTTGTTGATCAGATGCTATGGCTTTGTTTGGTTGCTTAGAAGCGATGAATTTGGGTGGCTATTTTTTTGAATTTGAGTAGATAATTGAATATATATAAAAATTCAAATTGATGTAAATTTAGGGAAATCTAAATGTTCTTCCTAATTTGAGAGAAAAATAATGTAATTTTTTATATATATATATATATTTTTAATTTCAGAATTTCAAAAATACAAAAATTACATCATTTTGGGACAACTATCAGCAACCTATAATGGAAGTTGATAGAATAACTAAATTAAAGAAAACTAAAAGTTTGAGAACTAAATTGAATGAAATTCAAATTACAGGACTGAATTAATTTTTATGCAAAATTAGAAAATGCACTTTATAATTTAATCTCTCCTTTTCTAGTCAATTTTTCTGTAAAAATATTTGAGAATTGATTGTCCGGCATCAATTTTGAATCATTAATATAGAGCAAAAATTCAATTCTTTGCAACAACCAAAACACTAGATCACCCCTTGACCAAGAACTCCACTAAAAATTTCAAATCTGATATGAGCCACCAGAATTTATTTACACCCCTTACGCAGCCTAAAACCACCAAATTACACGATAGTCACCCCACTCAATTTTGCGATCTCAATAATAACCCAAATATGAAATTCCCGAAATATATATTACAACTAATAAACGGAATAATAGGTGGGAAGGCCACACAAGAGACAATAACATTGGTAACGATCTTGTTGATGAAGAAACATCAAGAACAGCTAAAAACTTATTGCTAAAAGTGAAAGTACAACTATACAAGTGCCAACAAATGTTACTACAATACTAGAGCGCTTTAAGAAGAATGATAAATTACAACTTACTTACACATGGTTTAGGTAAAATTTAAATAGCCTACTTGTGGTTTAAAATTTGACATTTTACCCGCGTAAAGTCCACTCCATTAAAGTTTTGCAACCTACCTTCAGACTTTCTCTACTAAAAACATTAAAAACATAACAAAACCAAAGAAAACAAAATCAAAGAGTTAATTTGCAAAAATTTAGAAACTTGCTCAAGAACTTCAATAGAACACAAAAATTATCCAATCGCAGCTGTTGCTAACACTCTCTACAACAATTATACACATCCAAAACCTACTAAACTTGTATACAAACTAGAACAACAGCACAACTGAAAACATAAAAAATAATCACTAATTAGAGGTAATGGATGGAAAATTGGAGGAAATCAGTGAGGAACAATGAAACGTGAAACCCCAACCCCACTTCTCTATTCCTTCCTCCAACCCTCCATATTTTCTCTCAACAAAACAACAAGCACACTGAAAAAAATACTATTACCATCCATCTATTCTATAAACAAACCCACATAAAAAATCCATACTTTTTACATCATCTAGTGATCTACTTAAATGAAAACAAAAATAAGAAATGAAAGTGAGTTCTAGAAATATACCCAGCAAATGTGTGTGTTTTATACCCATCAAAATTAGAGCATTCAAATAGAACCCGAGAAATTCTAGGTGGTTCCTGTAATAGATTGTGCTCCAAATCTCAATTGACACTATCGAGAATGAGATGGTGAAGATGGTACCACCTCAACACAACCCGATATTCACATCGCATCCTTTCAACAACATAAATATAACCTTCATTTTGTTTCCCCTTCAAATGCCAGACCAGAGAGAGAGAGAAGGCAGAGATAAAGAAGGAAAAAGCTTGAGACAAAAGGCAGAGCAAGAAGGCCCACCATGGGTTTGGGTTGGCATGTGAGTGAGGGAAAGGGGAAAGGGGAAGCCATTGATGTTGGTGGCGGTGGCAATGAGCAATAGAGAACAAGCCTTTGAGGCTTTCAGCCATGTCTGATGCAGATTGGTTAGGTCCTAGGTTAGGTTCCTAACATGGCACAAAGAGAAGCACATGGGGGAAGACTTGTTGCCATAGATGAGGTGCATGAATGCGATAAGGTTGCATGTGATGCGCAATTAGAGGCATTCTTTCAACAAACAGAGGAGTGGTTTGATGCGCTTTCAAAGCAACTCACTGCCTTAGCTGTTGGAAATCGATCTCAAAACTACCATCCAAATCCATGCTATATGAAGGAGGAGGAGGATCTCGATATCAAGGATGAGGATTGCGATATCAAAGAGAATGATGAATACATTGAAAGAGTTTGTGCAATAAATTGGGATTCTCCATAAATTTATGATGACTATCTTGAAGATTTTAGTCAAGGAGACAAGATTGAACTTGATAAAAATAAAGTCATATACATACAAGGTGAACCCATAACTCACACCATTGATGAGACTTTCAAAATTCAAAAACAAAAGGCTATTAATTTTACTTATTACAATCATACATTGGTACAATTGGTTTGTTCAGTAGTAAATGGGTTCTCAATTGATGAACAAAGTTTCAGTCTACTAAAGCTTGAACTTGAACACATTAAACACTATGATTTCATTGGGGTTGATGAGCTTCTCTCAAAATTTTTTGATAATACAGTTAACGTTAATTTGGAAAGATTAATGGAAAATGTTATCGCTCCCTTCAGGGAGGATTTTATTGAACAAGAATTGATAGAGGCCAATAAGAGGCATGAACGAGTGATTTTAAGTAATCATTGTGAAGGAGGTATGAAGTTTATAGATGTGTGCATGGATTCTTTTTTAGTACTTGCTTCATATATCCCACCGTGGCAAAAGGGTTCAAGAATAAAAATTTGTACATCAAGATTTATTATGAGTGAGAAAAGATTGATAGTAGCATATTGATTTGTCTTGTCTTGTGCAGAAGGACAAGATGGAGAGGATTATTCAAGGTTCCAATTGATCATGGAAGATTGCCACAAAACTTGAGGATGAGTTTTCCCCAACCCCGAGAGAATGATGTAGATTGGTTAAGAGAGAATAATGTTGTTTTCTCTTTCCTAGTGGAATTAGGATTTGTTTTCTTTTACAAATACAATTAAAATCATTTTCCTAGTTGAATTAGGACTTTAATTGTTTTTCTTTTCCTAGTTAAATTGTTTTTCCTTTTTCAAGTAAAAGTAGGTTTATTATTTCCTTTTCTAAAATGAGTAGGAGAAATTTTATTCTTATAAATACTCTTTATAGAGAAGTTGATTATTTTTATGTGTTGATTAATAAAAGCTTGTTAGAGAGATTTTCTCTATTATTTTGCCTACTAGCCTAGTGTTCTTGTGGAACTTAGGTTTCATGAAAGAGTTGTAGTAATTGTGTGTTACAGATTCTGCTTCTACACGCTCACGCGACATCAATGTCCTATTTGGCTAAGAGAGAGACAGAGACAGAGACAGAGAGATGGCCAAAATGGCCACATACCACTATTTGGCAAAATATGTAGTGTTTTACCACTATTTGAGAAATATTTTGCAATCTACCACTCTTTTGGAACTCGAGTTTCACAAATTCAAGTTTGGCACGTTACTTGAGTTTTCGAGTTTTATAAAAAGTGGCACCTAGAACTCGAGTTTCTTGTACATAAAGTTCAACAGACTTGAAAATTTCCAGTTTACACAATTTTATTAGCATGCAAACCGACATTGACTAACTTTGTGATGTCATCACTCTACCCCATGTCCAGCACCACTGCCGGCTTTATTTGAATAATTTCCCTTTCCAATACCTTAGATAAAAGAGTTAGAAAGGCATGCAAAGTACACTAATGTATCGTGTGGTAAGAGATTTTTGTTTTGTTTTGTTTTGTTTGTTTGTTTGTTTTGTTTTGTTTTGTTTTGTTTTTGTTTTTGTTTTTGTTTTTTTGTTTTTTGTTTTTTTTAAGGTAAACAATGTGTGGCTGTGTGAGTGCCGTGGAGAATGGTGTTTCTATTACATGGTAGGTACTCGAGTTTCATTTTAAACTTAAGTTTCACAAAATCGAGTTCTAAAAAAGTGGTAGATTGCTAAATATTTCTTAAACAGTGGTAAAACACTACATATTTTTCTAAATAGTGGTATTTGGCCATTTTGGCTGAGAGAGATGGTTAACTTGTGAGAGAGAGAGGTAAATATCTCGTTGGTACAAATTGATATAAGAGAGAGAGAGAGAGAGAGAGAGAGAGAGAGAGAGAGAGAGAGATAATAAAAACATCATCTAAATTGCCAGTTTCTGTGTTAATTGAAGTTCTTGAACCAAGTTTTTATGATTTTTACAAATTCAACTCTTTGATCTTGTTTCCTTTGGTTTTGTTAATTTTTTTTAATATATTTTTTTTTATTTTTTAATGGGCCTTAGGTGGGTAAAGTGTCAAATTTCAACTCCTAAATAGGTAATTTAAATTTTGTTCAAGCCACATATTGCTATGTTGTAATTTGCCCCAAGAAAAATATACCACAATGTCTAAACAATGAGTTGGAATACCTGAAACATGTATAGTAGACTTCATGTTGGGAATTTACACAAATTCTTAGATTTGTGAGAAATGGAAAATAGATAAAAATAACACACACATAAGGAAATCAACTGAGACAAGAAATTACGTAATTTAGCAATTTGCCTACGTTCACAAAATTGTAGTGATTTAATATTACCAAAAAAACATATATATAAGATGTGACAATGTAGTGTTTCTCTCAAAACAATACAGCCTATTGGCTCAAGCCACCACTTCATGAACTAGGACTTAGAAAATTTCCCACTAAAACCGTAGCACTATTATATTGAGTCAAATCATAATCTGGATCAAACACAAACTAGGTTCCACATATCCCACCACTTAATACACTTGTTGAAGGGTCAAGTATGTTGCTTTGCCTAGAGAATGAAAATTACCCACTACTTGATGTAGAGAAGGCTCACAAAGATTTTAAAGGTGCACATCAACCCTACATGGTGCATGAAGTGGAAAAACTTGATATGATAATATTTTCTATTTGCCAAGATAAGGTTATATTATTTTCAACACTAATTCCACCTATTGATTTTATCATATCTAAAATTTATTTCCCCTCCAAAAAAAAAAAAAAAAAAAAAAATCTAAAATTTATTTAACGGTGTGGTGGAATAAAAAGCATCTTTGAGGAGGAACTAGTCTGAGACCCCTTAGAATTCACGATCCTAAATGAAATAAGAAAGAAAAGCAAAGTGGATCAACACACGACTTAATGGTTTGAATATGCATACGACGCTTCACTACATGGATGCAATCTAAATGAAATGAACATGAATACATGACCAAAATATCCATTAAGGCCAATTACAAGGTTTATAAATCAATCACGTCACTCAAACGATGGTTACACAATAAAATGTCACTCACGCATCTTGTTGAAAACATGGTGTGCAACATGAAAACAACCATGGATTAAGTGAAGGATCACACATAAAAATGTCCAAAATTTACACTCACATGGCCTCAATGACACCAAAGGTGAACATCCCCATTATGTACAAACATTTTACAAAAAGCAATTAAAAAAAAAAAAAAAACACAAGCACAATATCAAAACTTGTAAAAACCTCAATTCATAAACCTAGAAATGAATCTACGTGAATTTATTATTTAAGTGCAAGAAAATATCATGAGATTACCTTGATTGCTCCAATAGGGTTACGCCAAATCTTATCTTCTCTAGCTTACCAGATCTTGCAATAGCCTATTGCATCAACCAAAATGAATTGGTCCCTTCTAAACTACTTCCTAAGTACCAAAATACCTCCTCACTGATATAGGTATGGTGAGATAAGAGTTTGGCTAAATGTACCTCTCAAGGATATGTCAATGGAGAGGGTAAAAGTAGAGGAATTTGAAGAATCAAATGATGAAAATTGTGGATATGTCAATCTTGTTTTTTTCTAAGGTTTCTCTCTCAAAATTCACTCTGGAAGCTCGATACATTTCGTGGGTATAAGGGTATTTATAGTAGGGTATATGAGGAATGCGAAAAGTCATGTTTCAACCAAATAGGGCATTCTGATGACTCGACCTCGCGACTGGAACAAGTCACGAGTTTGAGTCACGAGCTAACTGCTTGGCCAGATTGGAAGTTTTGTCCTGTAGAGCTACAGCTTGCGTGACCCTTCAGCTCCTCTGCATGCTTCACACGTGTGCCACCTTTGGTGACTCGCTGGTCGCGAGATCCAGTTACGAGGCCCTTCTTGAGTGCACACATTTGAGTTTTCTTCACATTCTCTCACACACTACCCTTATATTAATCCCACCTAAATACAGGGTATCTAATTTCTAAATTACAAGCAAATTTGGCACGAAATAAAGCCAACGCATGATTGAATAAATTCAACCTTACATATGTTATGCAACAAAATCACAATAATTGTTGAAAAAAGAAATTGTTATTTTAACAATGCAATATCTATTGGATAATTGAGGATACTAAGGACTAGAATCCTAATTTTTATTAATTCATATTTTTTATTTAGCAATTGAATTTTTTTTAATGAGGTTAGGGTTTTTTGAGATTGAAATCCTAATTTGCAATCAAAGAAGAAGAAACAATTATCTATTTAAATATTCATACAAAAATCAATAAAAGTTATCTTTGCAAAACATTCATTTACATCTTCGAAAAATAAATTTGCTAAAAATTGTGCTCACTTAAAGTTCATTCCCAAAAGAGGTACAATATTTGCTGGATAGTACCTAAAGAGTTACAATATTTGCTAGATAGAACTTAATTTATTATACAGTTTTAATTGCTACAATTTGTATATTATTAATGTTACATGTTTCTAAGTATACTATGCATTTATAATATGATGATTATTTTAAATAAACCGAAATTAAATAATATTTCATATACTTATAGTTTTCCCGTGTATCACATGGGTCAGCGATTAGTTATATTTATTTCATTATTATCTTTCTCATGTGTTATTTATTTCATTATCTAACACTTTTCTATAATTTTCTTTCTTAATTATAAATTTTTCATCTAAATTTTTTTGTTGTATTTTTTATATTTTTAAGAGACCCTATTTGAGATTCAATTAAGCACTACTACAACTTCATTAAACAATAAAATTACCAAAATTCTCAACATGCCTTGATAAAGTCAAATTCAAGTTTCAACATATAACTCAATGACTTGATGGATATAAGCAAAACAAGATTAATTTCATATAGATAATCTAAAGCTAAAATGCAAATTACATCATTTAAGTTTGACTGAAATTCATTTCAGTCCTCTAACTTAACTTTTGTGCAATTGAGTCCTCTAAGACTCAAATTTATTCTTTCAAGTATTTTGTCCAATTTTGTTAAAAATTTGCTGTTAAGTATGCTATTAATTAATTAAAAAAAATTATCACATAAAAAATCTTGAAATATTTTCAATAATTTTATAGATTTTTTTTTTCATGTGAAAATAATATTTTTTTAATGAAATTTTTTTAACAAAATTCAAAATTGGATAGAAGTATCCTAAATTAAATAAATTTGATGTTTAAAAGACTCAATTAAATAAAAGTAAAGTTAGAAAATTGAAATAAATTTCAGTCAAACTTAGAGGATGTAATTTGTATTTTAGCAAAATCTAATAACAAGCTAAAGGCATAATTAACAAAAAGATATCAAATATATTATTTTTCCCAAAAAAAAAAAAGAAGTGAGTTTTACTAGACTTTGGATAACGCAACACAGGGTGATGTAAAGTTGAAATCTAATTTTCAATTTTGATTTTGGTGGAGAGAGTGAGAGAGATTGTTTGGTGAGTGAACGAACAATGTGAGACAATGGATAGTTAATGCTGACAATCTATCATGTGAAAGATTAATTGAAATTTCAAACTGTTAAAAGGGAACTGATTGTCAACCATGATTTCGCAAACTCGCCACTTTTTTATTTTGATGAACTCTGGCCACATTTATTTTTTCGTGTGTGTAAATCAACTCAGGATTTTCATTGGGTTGGTTTAGGTTTACTATACTCTATAGGCCCATAATTATGGGTACATTTTGTAGGATGGGGAAGAGAGTGCACAACCGCCTTTGGTTTGACTAATAATTTTGGGACCCTTTTTCAATGGGGACCTTAAATAATGACTTAAGTGGCCAAAGCCTACGGCTCTTGAAATTAAGTACATAAATAATTACAAAATTTAAATTTAAATTCAAGGCAAATAATGGAATCCTATATACTATGAACCATGAAATTAAGGCCATTTCAAATTAGCAATTTAATGCAATAGAAACAGCACTAATCATTTTGTTCACCTTTTTTTTTTTTTTTTTTTTTTTTGGGTGCCTTTTTTATATATAAATACATGAAATTATTTTTAATTTCATTTCCTTATTCTATTTTTCATTTTCCTTTTTTATTTATTTATTATTATTCTTTTTTAAATTTCCTCCTCTCTCAGTCTCTCTCACCCAAGCCACTCTTCATGGTTCAAACCCCGTTGGCACAAGATGTATAAGGCGAATCGGAAATAATCTCGGCCGTCGAATACGCTCTGCCATAATCAGCGGTTTCTCAACCGGAACAAATACCGCCGTTCTCCGATTCTTTTTTTACTCTGGTTCCATTCATGTAGTCTAGGCCATTCATTATGTATTCCATGCTTAGACTTACATAGGTGTATTTTGCGTTGAGTATTCCATTCATTGTGTATTCCATTCATGTAACTGCTCTTTGGAACTTGTTGCTTGATAAATCAATTGTTGAGAAGATGGTTAGGACTATTACTAATTTTGTCTCCAATCCTTTCATTGTCACCTTATTGAATCTTGATAAACACCACTTCTCCTAGATCAATCATATAGATCAAAAGGATATGGTCCATCTTTATCTTCATCACTAATCATCATGGCTTTCAACATTTCAAATTAATCTCTCGATAAAAAAACCAGTAAACTCATTGCTACAGAGGTCGAGAATTTGTATTTTAGAGAAAAGCATCACATTACTTCTATGGTTTCCTACGGGAACATGAAACCAATAAAATCTCAAGACAAGAACCATAACTCCAAAAGGCAGGTATAATTCTCTTTGTGTTATAACTGAAGTTTCTCAATTAAATTCTTCTTAAAAGGAAAACCATTATACAAATATGTTGAAATTAAGGACTGCAACAGCCTTGTTTGTTGGTGTTGATTTTTTGCTGATTTTTATGAAGGGAAAAGCAAAGCAGAGACTCTGTTATTTTGTTACACAATAGGTATTTTTTTGTACTTTATGATTTCTTTCTCTTACACATGTCATCAACAAGGATAGATTGGTCTCAAAATTGTTCAAAGCCCTCTTACCAGACCTTTAATGGATCCAAATTGATGTAGATCATCCTTTTTATACCTTCCAATCTGCTGCTCCTCATACTTTCCCTTGGCTGGCTACAATTCTTTTAGTGAGCTTGGTTCATACAATATAGGAAAATGTCCGACACTAATCGTGCTTCTCTCTCTCTCCATTAGTGTGATTATTAATTTTATATTGAGGGCAAAGATTCTAGAATGTTCAGAACCATGCCAAAATTTTTTTCATCCTGATAATCGAATCATTCCGGACATTATCTAAAATGGATTTGGACCCAAATTATATGGTGAAACTATTAAAGAAATACTATCAAATCTTTTTTTCTGAACGCAAGAAAACACGTGGGTGAGTCCTGTATAATCAAGGAGAGTGAACGGATGAGGAAGAACTCAAGAACGTTTCTTTCAAGGTTGGGTTAGGAGTGTATTACTGGCCATTTCCACTATATATCCAATCTCTATTCCCCTTCTTACGATTACTTAGTAGAAAGTAATTTAGCAACCAAAAAAAAAAAAAAAAAGATTACTTAGTAGAAAGTAGAATCTATGGAATGTAGTTTTCTTTCTCAAATTCAGAATTCTTCAGTAATTTTTGCCATTATAAATATTTCATCTATCATTTTTTATTGAGCAAAATAAAATATTAAAAGTACGACTGAACACAAGGCCATCCTTTGAACTAAGTCCAACATGTCACATAGTCTCAATAATAATAATAATAATAATAATAATAATAATAATAATAAACACATACATACAGAAATACTCTCAAATATAAAATACATAAAATAGAAGTACAAGTGAGCACAAGGCCAGCCCCGGAATTAAGCCAAACGTGCCATTCAATCTCAAAATAAACAAACAAATACACAAAATACCATCAAAGGAGAGGTTAGTCAAACAGAGCACCCCTTTAATGCATTATTTTCTTCTTTGTCCAGGTCTTCGATTATTAGGCCTTCTCTTCTTGTCCTTTTGTTTTCCTTCAATGAACCTTACTAGCCATATAGGTTTTCTTATTTTAAACACAACATATCCCATAGCTAATCCAAACAACAAGCCACATCCATAGCCGATTAACACAGCCTTCCAACCAAATCCGCTTGCAAACAATGAATCACTGTCTTCTTGGAATGTTGATGGTGGTGCTGGTTGTGTCAGCTCATTAGTGCCACATTTACTTGACAATGGAAATCCACACAATCCTAGGTTTCTATCATAGGAGTTGTTTTCAAATGTAGCAAATTGTTTGCCTCGAGGTATGGGTCCAACAAGCTGGTTTTGTGAAAGATTTAACATGGCCAAAAATGTTAGAATCTGTTAGTTGCAAAGGAATTTCTCCAGTGAGGCTATTTGAAGAAAGGTCTAAGGATTCAAGTGCTGACAATTTTGCCAACGATGATGGGATATGGCCAGTTAGGCTATTATGGGAAAGGTTGAACAGTCAAAGGATTGCAAGCCTTCCAAGTACTTCTGGAATCACTCCTTGGAATTTGTTACTTGATAAATCAATTGTTGTGAAGATGGTTAGGATTCTCTCTAGTTTAGTTTCCAACCCTTTCACTGTCACCACCACCGAATCTTGATATTGACAACTTTCATGCTTACAACTTTCACCCCTATAACTTTCACCCATATAATGCGGTTCAAGTCTGCCTTCATCATTAATCATCATGGCATTGAAATTTTCAAAATAATTTCTTGGTAAAAGACCTGTAAACTCATTGTTAGACAAGTCAAGAATTCTTAGCTTAAGGAAAAACACCCCACTAGTGTTATGATTTCCTATAGGTCCATGGAATTTGTTGGATTTCAAGACAAGAACCTGCAGATTGGTAAGAGCTTCAGACCAATAAGGAAATAAATCAGTAATCTTGTTGTTTCCGAGGTCAAGAACTTCCAGATTTGTACCGTTGATAAAAGATTTTGATAATAGCCCTTTTAAATTATTGTCATTCAAGACAATAGTTCTCAACTGATTACCCTTTGCAAATGTATCATGTATGGTGCCTTGGAAATTATTCATTCGCAAATTCATCACCCTAAGATTATAACTAAAGTTACCTAAACATTGTGGAATATTGCCTTTCAAACTATTATTAGAGATATCCAAAATTTCAAGAAAACTTACGTTGCAAATCGCTACGGGTAATTCACCAGATATGCGATTGTTTCCTGCAAATAAGTATGTAAGAGACTTGGCATTTTTTATATCGGATGTAATTGGGCCTTCAATATCATTGAATGAGATATCAATTATGTTCACGTTCGGTAATGCCCAGATTCCAATTGGAATGTTACCCGAGAGCAAGTTCTTACTAACTCTAAAACGAAGTAAAGTGGAACAATTGGCATAGCTTGCTGGAATTTCACCAGTAAGATTGTTTTGCAACATTGCAAGCCCCCTCAAAGTACCTTGGTTGAACATATCTGGTGGAATTGGACCGGTAAAGAAATTCTCAGAGACTTCTATGAAACCAGTTTTAGCCCAGGAGAGAAGGTTATGAGGCAGCGGACCAGTGAAGCTATTTCTATACATGGAAAGGTTCACAAGCTTCGTGAAGTTGCCAAACTCGGCCGGTACTTAGCCAGATAGATCGTTTTGATATAGTTGCAGAGAAACCAAGTTATTCACGAACCTCAACTCAGATAGATCGCCTTCAAGATAGTTATTCGAAAAATCAAACATTTCAAGCTTTGTGAGGTTTCTTAGACCGATGGGAAGTTTTCCTGTGAATGAATTGTTGTAGAGCTCAAGCTGCCACAGGTTGACTAGGTTCCCAATCTCAACTGGGATTTCCCCCGTCATGTTATTGTAGGCAAGCTCCAAGTTGATTAGCTCTTTAAGGTTTCCAATCTCTGCTGGAATTGTACCTTGAATGCTGCAGTTTGATAGGTAAAGCCAAGTCAAGTTAGTAAGCAGCAACACCTCATTTGGAAATGGAGAAGGATTAAAAGGATTGTCTCCGAGGCTCAGCCAAACAAGACCAGTCACGTTTTGGAGTGATTTCCATGGGAAAGTCCTAGAAAATCCGCTTGCATTCAGATGTAGATACCGTAATTGGCTTAGAGAGGATATTTCTAGAACCGACCATCCTGTGAACAAATTGTTGCCCAAATCCAAGTATTGCAGTTTGACACAATTTTTCAAGTCGTCCATAATTGGACCATGCAAGTAGTTGAACCCAAATGAGAGCTTTTCTAGTGATTGGAGCTGGCATATGGAATCAAGAGGAAGAACCTCGGTTAAATTTTGGTATGAAAGTTCGATTTCTGTAATGGAATCGTCGGAGTTGCAGGAGATTCCAGTGAAGTTGCATATGGAATTTCCGGATTCCCAAGAACTGAAGACATTGGTGTTTGATGTTTGAAGGGCGGATTTTAGTTTCATGAGAATTTGAAGGTCATTGGATTGGATTCCAGAGGGAAGGTGGAGGAAGCAAAAAATGAGAATGAAAAGGTAGATAGACGGACGCGACATGTCCTATAGTGGACTGAATGGCGTAAACTTTTGTCGGTATTATCTATTATGATCTTATTTAGAGAATAATGAATTTAAGGCTGAAGATTGTGCCATTTTATAGCAGAATGGTGGGAAGTCACGCTGTTTCACCTGAAAGTAGAAAGTATTGTCGTGACATAAACATTGCGACTGTAAATTTTAATTAGTATGGTCGTGACTTGAGGACTGGGATATGCCGTTGCTTTTTAATCTTTGTCATCTTACATAACCACCAAAAAAAAAAAAAATCGCTGTATTTATTATTTTTATTATTATTAGGGTAAATTTTATCCACACTCTTGAAGTTTGGGCTAATGTCAACCAGTTTCAAGATTTTTCAAAACTAGTCAATTTGGTCTTTGAAGTCAACTTAGTCCCTAAACATTTAGTTATTTTTTCTCAACTGTTTTTGGGACTAAATTGGCTTTGGAAACCAAATTGGTTAGTTTTGAAATGTCTTGAATTTGTTTGACATTAGCCCAAACATTAGGAACTTCTTCTTCTTCACTGTATTTATGATATGGCCGTAAGCACAAAAAAGATCTTGCACATTTGTGAACAATTTTCCCGAAGCATATTGGCTTTTTATCACGGCTAACACCCTACTTTCTTGCATATAAAGGCTACTTTTTTCAAGTACTTGATTTTTTAGTAGTGTTAATTACACACAAACTATTTTACACAGTTTTATACACACTCCAAAAAGCAACTGACATGGTGACTTCCAAGTTGGATAATTTCTTTTTGGGTTTGTAAAATAGTTTATGTGTTGTGGTACATTAAACAAATGCCTGAAAAGCACTTGTTAACTAGACCCCTTAAGGGGAAATTTAACCGATGCTCTAAGAACATTAGTTTAGAAAATATTTTTAAGAACTTTTTATATTGAAAGAAAAAAAAAAAACTAGGTTCTTGTCAACTTTTTATATTTTCTATAAAAGTAGTATAAAAATTCTTAAAATGGTTCATTAACAAAGCACTTATTAACCGAACTCTATATATATTAAAGCAGTTTTTTCCTTGTTCTTTTTTGTGGGTATTAAAAGCAGTTTTGATCTTCATGGAAGAGAATCCCGATTGTTAAACAAAAAACTAAACAAAGAGCTTTTATTTAAAAACTAGACTTTTTAAATTACAACACTTTACAAGCACCACTGTTATTACACCAATGCACACACGACACTTTTACATTCACATACAATATCCTTAAATACACATACACATACACACACCTAACACTTACTGACACTAGGACACTTATTTGACTTTGCTTTACTTCACACTCTACAACACTCAGAGCTTTATGGCACACCACAACTTCACTTCACACGGCTTCACCTCACTTCACACAAGTATTTCTCTTCACCGACACTTCACCTTATTCCACACGTCTCACACACCTAGGCACATGACATCTTATTTATACCAGTCTTATGTCGGTTAAGAGAACTGACTTTGAAGCTTCTAGCTTTCTCTCTTTAAATACTATATTTTACCAAGCTTCTAGCCACCTTAAACTTGTGGCTAAAATTCACTAGTGCAGGGAAGCTTGTAGAGAAAATATGAGAACTATAGAATTCTGGAAAGAGAGTAAGAGAGAAATGTCCAGAAAGACAGAGAGGCAGTGCTTGATTTTTAACACTGATTACATTGATTTACAAAGAAAATTTTTCCCCCGCAATTGATTTGAAAATTTGTTAAAATTGTTTTGTAGGGTATATTTGGAGGGCGAATGGGCCAGATTTTTGGGTGAAAATCAAGCTCGTGGTGCTTTCTTAAGTCCATTGAGTAACCAGCACAGTCGACACACTTTGTGAGACAATCCCGAAAAAGAGAACCTCAAAGGCAGCTGCATATAAACTTTCCCTATGAGCTCTCCATTAAGGAATGCATTTTCATATCCACATCACAACAACAATTAACAAAAGTAAATTTCTTAGAAAATCAAAACAGTTAGAAAAATTCAAATTTTAAACAATCCAATAATCACTAAACACTAGTTTCTAACCTTTATTAATGTATCATCGTGGATCCTTGGTGTGGTGGTCACTCCACAAGTATAAGTACTTGTGGGGTGTGGAGGGCAAGGGTTGGGGTTCAAGTCTCCAAAAGGGAATTTCACACACATATACACTTAAAATAGGTTAGAGTAGAATTTCTACCTTGTATCACCAAAAAAAAAAAAAAACATTTATTAATGCAAATCATAACACTCTTCTTACCCAAACCACCTCAACGAAAAACCAACTACTCCTCAAAATCTAAAATAGAGAAACAAGGGATGAGCTCCCCAACTAAGCAAGTAACCAATTTTTTTTTTCTTTCCTTTTCTAGAGAAGAAGCAGTCAACCAGTCTGAACTAGCATGATCAAGCACATATACAAGTAAAATAAATAAATTATTCATAAGATAAATATCATATACTTAAAAATTTTATTTCAGATTAATTAGAAAAATAAAATATAATTAACAATAAATTCCAAATATTAAAAATTTCAGCCAACTTATGTGACTGATTGAATTGATGTCAAATGATCAATTAGATTTTGAGATTCTAATAGGCTTAGATTATTTTCTAGAAAATGAAAAGAGAGCATGTATACTGTAAATGAAAATTGAAAATGATCAAATTCATATGAAAATGCAGAAATTTGTCGAGAATGTGAGTTTTGGTGAAAAACAAATGCAGGGCCGAACATATAAGTTTTCCAATGAAAACCATAAACAGGGCCATGTAATTACGAAGACTACTTGATTCTAAGAACAAAGAAAAGATTACGGAGACTTGAATCCCTTGCTCTTTGAAAAAGTGTAAAAGGAAAATCGAGTTACCAAGACTTGACATAAGTTGCTTGCATTTTACCCTTACCCCTTCCGGGAAATTATTGAGTACTTCCGAAGTGCCATAAATACGTATTCCCTCCTCTCACATGAATGGTGAGTTCTACTAATTAAATTTATGGTAGAACTCACCATTCATGTGAGAGGGAAAATTATTGTGTACTCCCGGAGAACCATAAATGCGTATTCCCTCCTCTCACATGAATGGTGGGTCCCATTAATTAAATTTATGGTGGGACCCATCATTTATGTGAGAGGAGGGAGTATGCATTTATGGTACTCCGAGAGTACCTAATAATTTTCCATGTAAGAGGATGGAGTACACATTTATGGTATTCCAAGAGTACTTAATAATTTTCCACTCCTTTAACAAAAGAATCAATCAAGGGTCCCATAATAAGAAAATCCACCATGTGATTTCGGAGACTTGACTCTAAAAGTGTAAATTGCATCTTTTCTGGGAAAGTAATGCACAAAAGACTTGACTCTAACAGTGTAACATGCTAATGATGTTAAAAAATCCACTATGAATTTTATTTTAAGCGAATTTGCCGTTACTTGTTTGTTTACATTTTAAACCAGTAATAAATAAAATGCAACAAAAAAAAAAAAAAAAAAAAAACTGTCAATGAAATATCACCAAAAAAAAAAAAAAAAAAATCATTATAGCCATAGGTCTAAAAACACCCCAACTCTGACTCTAGATTATGAGAAAATTTGGTAAATTTAACTGAATTTATTTTTGTGAAATGGGAAAAAGGTGTTACTTAATTAATGTTATTATTTTAACATATCTTATACATTCTACATAACCTTTTCATATAGCAGTTTACAACATTATCTGCGCATCGCGTGTGTCCTCGACTAATTTGTATAATTACTATAGCAATTATGTATTTTTACACAATTTCACATGATTTGATGTTGATAAATTTTTAGCTTAATTGGCGAAAATGTGATATATATATTAGAAGCACATATACAAGTTCTCTTAGAGCATTAGCATTGGGGGTGTAAATCCCTCCAAATTGCTATTTTACATTCTTGGAGGTCCAAAACATGCTTTATCTGGTTGTTATTGCTAAAATTTTTTAGCAATTATGAGCAGTAAGTTTGTACTTTGTACATATACAAACAATTGTAACATGGTTGTAAAACAAAAGTATTTTATTTTATTTGGTTTGTTTTAAAGGATGAGATAGAAAATGAGTGGAAGAGCGAGAAAGAGTGAGGAGGAAGAGAGAAAAATGAATAAATAAATGAATAGAGTTAAAAAAAAATAAGAACTGAAATGTTGGTTAAGTTGTAAAATAAATTGGTAAAATAGATAAAATTATCTTTTAAATATGTAAAATAGATATATTTTTTTTAAATACACTAACGCTTTTTTGTTAATGTTTCCTATATTTTATTTTTTGCTGGATACTGAAACTTTTTTCTGAGGGAAAAAAATGGGTGTCTTTTCCTTGAAAAAATGGACCATGCAATTACCAAGACTCGAGTTGACTCTAGTAATTAAATTGCATTTTAAGTCTTTTAAAGAAAGGAATCAGGGGCCCTCAAAAAAAAAAAAAAAAAAATGAAGAAGAAGAAGAAGAAAGGAATCTGGTGCCAAAATAAAGAAGACCTTGTGATTCTAGAGACTCCGTACGTTGTAACTTGCATATCTCGTTATCACTACCTAATTTTTTTTTGGGAAGAAAGTTGCACAAAAGAATTTGGGCGATGGATGACCACTTATTAACTAGTGACGCTTGTTTAAATCGTCTAGTCCCCATTCAGTCATGAAATTCACATCGATAGAGGACTGTATCTATCTGTGATGTAGTTTCTTTTTTTGCAAAATATCTATGTATTTTTATTTTTTATTTATTTATTTTTGCAAAATGGGGTACAAAAATTGTGATGAGGGGCCTTGTGATTATGAAGACAACACACTTTAACTTGCTTTAGGAAAAGTTAGGGGGGAAACTCTTTAACATAAAATATTAAAGAAATTAGGTAGTTTGTGTGAAAGAAACAGCTCCTTCGAAAATATACACGAGAAAGAGGGTGGTTGTTGAAGACTAAAACAGGGAAACAGTAGCCCCATCATTGTGAAAATGGAACATGCAATTTGCCAAGTCTCGATTCAACTAACTTGAATTTTAAGTCCTTTTTTTTGCTAAATAAAAAAGGGTTCCTAATTTAAACTTATCAACCTTACGTCACATGATGATAAAGATAATATCATGTCTACTATCGGGGTCTTGATAGAGCTATCATTGTGTCCAGACACAACACATTTATATAAGCACCATTGCATCTCTACCTAATTGTGTAACTTGCATCTCTACCTAAATTTTTAATAGAGACTTGACTTCTAATTGTGTAACTTGCATCTCTACCTAATTTTTTGGGAAGAAAATTGCACAAAAGGTTTTTGCGCGTCTAAAACTCTAAATTAAGTAGTCTCCCCTTCAGTTTCAGTCATGAAATTCACGTGGATAGTATTTTATATATATATATATATATAAAATCATTAAAGAAACTTGTTAATGTTTGTTAAAACTGCAAAAATCTATTAGATGGATGGTGCAGTGAATTAAAGGAGGCATGTTTTTCCATTTCATTAAAATTTATATGTTTTCTTTTTTGAGAATCTGGTAAGTAAATATTTTTATGTTTTCATTAACTAAGAAAATGCTAAATACCCACCACTTTGTATATGTTGTGTATCTCTGACTTGCTATGAGTAACAAGATTATTTCAATCCATGCATTGTTTTAGAAGGTAAAAAAGGGTTAAAATGATAGTTAAGTAGTAATGCGTAAATGGCATTCTTTGAAGTATCTTATGTCTGTGATTTGAATTTTACTTACCAATATAAAAACAATGAATTAAAAAAGAAAAGAAAAGAGAACTAATGTAAGTTATGTGAATCAGGGGTGGCGCTGTAGCCTATTCAGGGGGTTCAAATGAACCCCCTGACTTCAAAATAAAATAAAATTATAGATATAATTTTTTTTTTTTGTTAGGTTAATAGTTTAATTTATTCTTAAAAATATATTTTTGCACACCTTGACTTAAATTTTGCACACCCTTATTACAAATATTTTTGACTCTAAAATTAAAGAGTGAGTGATTGTGAATTGGAAGTGTAAATTTTTTTTTTAAGTTTATATAATATTTGTGTGAGTGTGTCTTATATTGATTGTGTATATTACATTTTGTTATAATGTTATTTGTATAAATTATGATGTGTGTGAATGATTGTGTATATAATATAAATATAATATAATTTTATATAATTTAATAATTAGGAAATAAAGAGGGTTTTTTGACATGCGTGTATATTGTTATCATGTTATAATAACTTTTTGTTATAAAGTTAGTGAAATTCAAGAAAAAAATTGTAAAGTTAGTGATTGATGAAACATTTGATTAGTTAAGTAGACACAGTGTATAATTTTATGTATAAATAAGTGTGATTGTGTATGTCAATAATTAATATGGAGTCAATAAGTTGAGATTAGTCATTTAGTCTAAAATCTTTTTATAAAAACAAAGTCAAATAGATAATAACAACTTTATAAAGATAAAAATGTTAGACAAACTTAGCAAAATAAAATGGTGGTAGGCTTTAGCTGCCCACATTGGCAATAGATACTCATAATGAACTATCATGTAAAATTCAAAATTTGAAAACTTGTAGAATAAAATTGTAAAACTTCATGTATTATTATTATATTTTTTGTCAATAACTCAATATATTCAAGTTTTTTTTTATTAAGAATTTTTAATGAACCCCCTAAACAAAATTTCTGGAGCCGCCACTGATGTGAATTAGAGAAATTACTCTAATATATATCAACCCAATATATGAGATAGACACAGGACAACGGCTAAACATCAAGAAATATTCACAAGTGTGCAAGGCTCCACTAAAGTTTAATAATTATTCTCTAAAAAAAACTCAATAACAAATTAAAATTCCTTTGAGTATTCTAAAAAAAACAAAAATAAAAAGTTTAGCATTGGCTAATCTTCAATATCAACAACTGTTGTGAAAATAGACTCACTAACACAAGATTAAAGAAGAGAGAAGAAAAATAGACAAAGAAAATTTACAACAAAGAAAATTCCACTATAAAATAAGAAGATTACAATACTAGCGCAATAGCAGCACCCTATTGTATTTGCACTAATCTTGTAACACTACATTGTCTCACAGAATACAATTCCTCAAGCCCTAACATAGTATATATATACTAACAAAGTCGGCTAATGTATTCTAATACAACAAAGACTTGATTTCTTTGTGCGGTAATGTATAACTCCAAAACCAAATAGGACATGGTTTCCTACTTTCACTAGAGCAAACTCTCCAAAAAAAAAAAAAAAAAACATTTATTAATGCAAATTGTAATACTCTTCTTACACTATGAAGATTTGTCCAAGAGTGAATTCTCATTAACTTGGGAAATAACGATTACACAGATGCTCGTGTTCACGTATGCAAAGAGAGGGAAAAACTAACAGCTAAGCATAACTAACTTTTAACTAACTAAATAGACTGTACAGCTAATCACACACATGCTGCTCACGTGTTCACTTCCCAAAGTTAAACTACATATAGCTTTTATCAAAACTGCTTAAGCTACTTGTCGTCTAGCCTTCATTCTTTGCTTCAACTTCTATAACTTTTGGTCTGTCTAATCTAGCTTCTTCTTTTTGTTTCTTTGATTTCTGATACACACATACCACCTTAACGATAAACCTACTACCCCTCAAAATCTAAAATAGAGAAATAAGGGATGAGCTCCCCAACTATTGATGTTAAAAAATCCACTATGAATTTTATTTTAAGCGAATTTGCTGTTACTTATTTGTGTTAATTTTAACCAGTAATAAATAAAATGTAACCCAAAAAAAAAAAAAAAACTGTAAATAAAATATCACAACAAAAAAATACATCATTATAGCCTTAGGCCTGAAAAAAAACTCCGACTCTGACTCTAGATCATGAGAAATTTTAGTGATACGTTTTATTCCAGTCAATATTTTGGTGATTACTTTTTAAATTTCTAGATTAGGTACACACAAGGAATAGTCTAAGTACCCACCTAATCAAATTAAGCTATCGGCAATGTTGATTTGAAATGGAAATATATTTCATGGTTAAGACTTTATTTCATAAACTTGATAATAGACAAAGTGACACCTCATATAAAATTTTATACGACATGATGCTGGATACACTTTTAGATTTATTATATTTAATCTAAACTATCAAATTCCAAATAGAAATGATCCTAATACAGTCTAGACAGAGTTTTATAAAGAAGCAAACAGCACTATGATACATACAAACAAGATCTAATCCGGACAGCCGCGCGCCATTTCTAATGATCTGCAGCAAGTTAAGGCTCACAATTTTCTTTGACGCTTAGTAGAGAACATTCAACATCGTTATCACCTTGTCCAACTGCTTGCTGGTAAGCAGTGGCACAGAAAAATTAAAGAAAATAGGTGGCCAAATAGCATATATTAATGTTGCATATTCTAACCAGAAATTTGTTACACTCACCTTGGAGCACTCTCTAAATTCAGCAATTTCTTCTTCGTCTAGATCTTTCATTGTTTGGGATTCTCACCTTTCTTTGCCGTTTTTCTTCAATCAATGAAAGATCTAGACGAAGAAGAAATTGCTGAATTTAGAGAGTACTCCAAGGTGAGTGTAACAAATTTCTGGTTAGAATGATAAGCTTGTAGAATATGCAACATTAATATATGTTTTGCCATTTAATGCTTATTTGAATGGAGCACTCTCTAGAGGAATTGCTTGAAATATTGATTAAATTACCAATTTTTCCCAAAATTTATGGATTTTTTTTTCTTATATTATGTTAAATTAATTATTGTTCTAAAAGTTTAAGAATCTTTTTTTTTTTTTTTGGAAATGTTAATGAATGCATTAAGGATATTGGTTTAGGAACTATTTTAAGAAACATTTTATGCAAAAATGATAAAGTAATTAATTTTTTTGACAGTTTCTTTTTAATATTTCCCATAAAGTGTGATTCAGATCTTTTAGAGTTTCTAAGGTACTCTATCACGTAGAATTCTTTTAATCTTAATCTCTCATTTAAAAACCAATGATTCAGTTTTCACCATGTCATTAATTCTGGAACAAAACCTTAAAAATAGATGCCACATCAACTATTAAAATGGACATGTCACATTTTGAATTTATTTTAGTTTTAAAAACCAAATTTGAACCCAATCTTGTTGCCGTGCCAACACCAACAGCACCAAACTTGTCTCCGATGAGATCACTACGCCAGAATGAATAGAGAACTTGGCAGCCGGTTGGGAGGTATTGTGCTGGAGTGGAGCGAGTGGAGGAGCTGTATGGGTTGGGTCGCCAAGAACTTGAGTGGCAAGGTGAAAAGGCTGCATTTTCAGATCTGGGTTATAGACACAAGCGAAAACCTTTTGTTACAGAGAAAGTCATCTCTCTATTTTACAAGTATGGACTCTAATTACCAAATAAAATGATATAATAATGAATTCAATTGCGTACAGAAACTAACTTAGAAAAAAATTGGTACAAAAATTGTCCCCAGGCCATTACGCCTAAAGAGCAAGTATACTAGTAGTTGAAAAATGTAACAACTAGAGAAACATAATTTGCACAGACGTGTGTTAATAATGGTTCTACAAATCAGTTGTTTTTTTTTTTTTGTCGTTGAAAATTGCTGCCAAGTTCTCTATTCATTTCAGCAATGAGATCTCACCGGAGACCAATTTTGGTGCAGTTGGGAGTTGGCAAGGCAGTGAGATTGGGGTTTAGATTTGAGTTTTTAAATTTTTTAAAACTAAAAATAAATTCAAAATGTGACATGTCCATTTTAATAGCTAACGTGGCATCTATTTTTAAGGTTTTATTCAATAATTAATGACATGGTGTAATCTGAATCATTAGTTTTTAAATGAGATATCAAGATTAAAAAAATTCTATGCGGTAGAGTACCTAAAAACTCTAAAAGATCTAAATCCATGAAAGTGATGCTAAAAACTTTCTTGAAATAGTTTATTAACAATTGCCTTAAAAGCCTCTGTTAACATGACATATTTTTTATACCATATTAAATTATTAATTATCTCTGAAGTTTAAACTATTAAAAAATTATGAATTTAAACGTTTAACTATAATTTTATCAAATTTTGATAATTAAGTCTGTTGTTTATATTTGAAGACACAGCTCTCAATGTTAAACCGCACAGTATAACAGAAAATTGAAAAGAAGCAACTTCCTCCACCAACTACAAGAGCGAATTACCTTCTCAAAAAAAAAAAAAAGTACAAGAGCGAATTACAGAATGACACAACTGAACAATAAACTACAGCAATTTACATCAGAAACACTTGACGACTTGCAGCATAATGTCTTCTGAACATAAAACGGCAGAAGCTATATTGTAAGCGACTTGTCGTGAAATGTGAACAGACCAAACCAAATACGACCAATCGTTTAGATTGCAGCTTTTCATTTAGTAACACAGGGTATATATATAGCTACAGTATTCACCATGCCTTTATTTTGGTTTTTTGAGTACACAAATAGAAAAAAGAAAAAGGAAAAATAAGAGAGAGAGAACAAGAGAGAGAGAGAGGGAGAGTACATATATTTGATTGGTAGCAACCAGAATATTTTACACCAAAACTACATATTTGATTCAAAGTTCAAACGAAAGATTTTTCTTTTTCTATTTCTTTAATTTTTCTTTATTTTTATTTTTATTTTACGTGTCCAAGTGTGTTTATAGATAGAGAGTGATAGATATTGTGATTAAACGAGCGAAAATGAATGGCTTCTTTTTTTTTACAACTTTTGTATGTGTTTGTTATTGTGTCTCAGATTTTGGATTTCCCATGTTTGTTTTCTTATTAAAAGCTGTATGATACTAGATCTCCCATTTGTTGCATTTTACATGTTTGTGGAAATGTGTGTTAGAATTATGTGATTTATTTTTGCTTTTTTATAGAGTTTGTGGGGCTTCTCTACGTGTTTATATTCCATTTCCTAGACAATGCCCAATGCACGCCCCGAAGGGACATGAAGTATTGCTATTGTTGTGAGCTTAGGTAAGAATTGAAATCCATCATCCTTTTTATTTATTTCCCCTTCAGTTTTGTTTCCTCAATACTTATTCGTCATTTGTACTCATGATTTCTGACACTAACCATTGGTAAATTTATCAATGATATGGAAGGAGATAAGCCAATCAGATTAAGCTCTAATTTTGCTTTTGATGGCTATTAGTGTTATTTCTTTATTTTTGTTTTCCTTTATTTGATTATTTTAGATACGAGTTTTTGCATATGTATAGACAGTGGATTGAAGGAATAAAGTTGGAAGAGAGAGATGGCTACGTTTTCTGGTGATTTTCTATAATAGTAAGTTATTAACAAGCACTTTGCCATCTTGATATTCACACGCTTATAACCTTCATATTTCTCTATCTTTCTCATTTTGTTATCTTTTATTTTCTTTGTGGTGACTTTCCATTTCTTCACCAGTTTTTATTTATTATTTATTTTTACACAGTTGGCTTTGTCTAGGGCATCCTATTCTCTGGCTTTAGCTATTAGATAAAAATATAAAGAACCTAAGTTTATTTGTTTCAGCTTGAGACAAATAAAATTGGCTTATACCTTTAAGCAAAGTTTTTCTTTGTATCGCATTGGTTTGTGACTAGTACATACATAAAGAAGAGCCAACTAAGAACAACACCAGCTCCAAGATTACGTCCAACACATTACACAATTTTAAGACAAACACATAGAATACCCTCAAATATACATACATAAAATCTGAAAATGATTTTTTGAGGAATAAGGAAACGACACCATAATTCATACAAGCATGATCCACTCCTTGATAGTTGCCATTCTAATGAACACCTATAAGTCAAAGCTAGTAATCTTTTCTGACTCATAGTAGAGAATAGGGTCCTCATCACTTTCTACAATACCTTGCATGCAAGACAGAGAAAAATTACAGATTATGAACTTCACAAAAATACTGTTTCTACTTCTTAGATAAGTTTATACAAAACCACACAATATAAATTCAAAGAGGATTTTGTCACACTTACCTCAGAGCACACATTAACTTCTTCTTCGCTTGGGTCTTTGGTTGTTGGGCATTGTCACCTTTCCATTTTGTTCTCCTTCAATCAACCTTACTAGCCACTGCAGTTTTCCCATTTTAAACGTAACATATCCCATAGCTAATCCTAACACCAATCCACATCCATACCCAATCAACACAGCCTTCCAATCAAATCCATTTCCAAACATTGAATCATTATTGTCTTCTTGGAAATTTAATGCTGGTGGATGAGGTGGAGGCTCATCAGCACTACATTTCCAGGACAGTGAAAATCCACACAATCCTGAGTTCCCATTATATGAGTCATTTTGAAATGTAGCAAATTGCTTACCTTGAGGTATGGATCCAGCAAGCTGGTTTTGCGAAAGGTTTAACACTGCCAAAAATGTTAGGCTTGTCAATTGCATGGGAATTTCTCCACTGAGTTTATTTGAAGAGAGATCTAACGATTCAAGTGCTAATAAATTTGCCAAAGATGATGGGATATGTCCGGTTAGGCTGTTATGGGAAAGGTTGAGCAGTCGGAGAAATTTAAGCCTTCCAAGTTCTTCTAGAATCTCTCCTTGGAATTTGTTGCTTGATAAATCAATTGCTATGAAGATGGTTAGGATTTTCAGTACTTCTATCTCCAATCCTTTTACTGTTACCACTATTGAATCTTGATAATAAGTTGCAGTTGGATATTTGTGAAGATAATATTCACCCAAATATTGTTGTTCAGGTTTATCTTCATCAGTACTCCTCATGCCTTTCATGTTTTCAAAATAATTTCTTGGTAAAAGGCCAATGAACTCATTGTGGGAGAGGTCAAGAATTTGTCATTTAGAGAAAAACATCCCATCAGTTTTATGATTTCCAATTGGACCATGGAGTCTATTATATCCCAAGACAAGAATCCTTAGATTCGAAAGAGCTTCCAACCGAGAAGGGAATGAATCATTATCCTGTTCTTTCCAAGGTCTAGAACTTCTAAACTTGTACAGCGAACCAAAGATTTTGGTAATAGCCCTTCAAATTGATTACCATTTAAGACAAGAGTTGTCAAGCTATAGCCCTATAAAAAAGTATCAGGGATGATGCTATGAAAATTATTCATCTGCAAATCCATCACTAAAAGAGAATAACTGAAGTTTCCCAAACATTGTGGAAGTGCCCCACCTAAATTGTTGTAAGGTATGTCAAAGATTGCAAGGGAACTTACATTACAAATCATAGATGGGATACCCCCAGTCAATTTATTGTGTGATATAGAAAATTTTTTTGTATAAAATGGAGGAACAAGAAGCTTTCCTTGCAAAAGATTGGCCTGAAGGTCAAGTAAACCTTAGATTCTTCCATGGAAGTCTCTCTATACTTGATAAAAAATTATAAGAAAGATTTAGGTATACCAAATTCTCCTCAATTTCAAACATCCATTCCGGGACTTGACCATAAATGCTATTATTAGATAGGTCTAAATTTTCTAATCTTTTTGACAATTTTATGAAATTTGGGAATTTGGTTATGTAGCAAGAAACTAAGTTCAAAGACTGAAGAGCAGGGAAGGTATCATTAAATTTGCTTTTGATGCTCAATAATTGATTTTTATATGAAAGATCAAGAGTTTGATGTTCTTTGAGCTTTGTAGACTGATCAAAGTTCACAATGCCACTCAAGTTATTTGATGAAATATCAAGCTCTATAAGATTTACAAGATTAGATATTGATTTTGGAATAGAACCATGAAGCCTGTTATTTTCCAATCTAAGAATTTGTGAGGAATTGCTACTTTGGAATTCACCAATTTGACTAGTGAGTTGGTTATAAGACAAGTAAACTTTGGTGAGTCTTTGTGAGGTTGGTAAAAAATTCAGGAATTCTACCTATAAGGTTGTTGAATCTTAGGTTAATAAGATTGAGATCCTTTAGCTTTGAAAATGATGGAATTTGACCGGTGAAGTAGTTAGACCAGAGGAAAATTTGAGTAACTTTTGTGAGGTTCCCAATTGACGAGGGAATTGAACATGCAAAATTGCAATTTTATGAGATTCAAACAATTTGCACAAACTATACGTTGTAAATTGAAAGTGCTTATGGGATCTTACCATTGAGATTGTTGTATACTAGACCCAAGTATGATAGCATCTTGAGGTTTGAAAGTGATGATGGTATCTCACCACTAAAATGGTTTTCAGATAAATCCAAATAAGTGGGTTGTGTAAGGTTACCGAGTGATACAGGTATTGACATAATCCCAAATTTCTTAAGAATTATAGATTGTCAATTGATTTTGGTAATTCTCCTTAGACATTGTGTAAGAGAGATCCAAAAACCTTAAGGGACTTGTCAAATTTACCAATGGAAAAAACCCTCTGGGTTCAATATTAGACGTTAAAGTGAGTGTAAGTAGGTTTGGTAGGCGAAAAATATCAACTGGTAACGTCCCTTGCAATTCACAGTTAAAGAGACTAAGGGTTGTCAATGAAGAAGAAAAATTCATCAAAGACCTAAGTGAAACAGAAGACATGTCAACCAAATCAAAATGAAGTTCTCTTAGCATCTTCAAATTTTTAGCAAGCCTTCTAACAACAAATGTTTCGAGACTAACAAAATGATTTTGAGAAAGATCTAGTGAAGCCAATAGGGAGAGGTGTGATAAATGAAGTGGGACTTGGCCAGAAAACACACAACCTGAAAGGTTAAGATATTTCAACCTAGTAAATTGACCAAACCCAGATGAAATCAACGAAAGTTCAAAGTCATTGAAAGCAAGGTTGAGATGTTGTAAGTGAGAGAGAAGAAAGATAGTACTATTTAAAGGGATGATGCCTTGAAGCCAGCTACAACTGAGGTCAAGGCCAATCAGGTTTCCCTTCACCCTATCACAAGTAACCCCATCCCATGAGCAGCAATCAGTGCCCTTTTTCCAAGACTCCATCTTTGGATAAGAATGCTGATAACCCAAAAGGTAGAAGTGTTGAGAGAGCCATATTAACCACCTCATAATTCCAAATCAGATCAGAGGCAAATATATTATGTCTTTAAAGCAGAGCTGGAAGGTGTGTATTTTATATGAAAGAGTGATGATAACTACCTCATAGTTGTATTTGTTATCTTCATTTTTTTTTTTATTAATTTTATTTAATTTTTAATTATCTTCTCAACAAAGCCATCATAGATTCTTTGATTTCTTAGGACTGGTTCGTTGATTGCTTATGGTCTATCATGACTTTGGCTAATGACTCAAGAAGCACTAATGTAATGGGTACCTCTTCCGTTTTCCTTTCTTTCACAATCATTTTCAACAAAGCCATCGTAGTCTACACTTCAGATGATAGAATTCTAATGGGTGTCTCAAAACACTAACAATTTAAGTCTTCGTCTTTGTACTTGCATTTTAAGTCTACCCATTTACTTATTCCTTTTCCGGGACTAAGCTCATAACCCATTCATACAGCCTCAATAACAATTTAATAAAACTATAACTAGCTAAAACCTCAATTTTTTTCCTATTTAAGCTAACTTTGCTAAGGGTATTCACTTCAACATTTTGTGATAAATGGTTGAGGCTGATGCAGAATGGTTTTGATTGAGTAGATCCCTGATACCACCGAACGCATAATGGAAATGCAGTAAGACTAGATATCGTTCTTGCTTAACAGTAGCCTCAAAAACTCAGGGAAAGAAGTCTGGATTCTAGTTTCCACTAGATATTTGAGAAGTTCTCAAAGAAAAATTTTATTCATGTGAATTTTTGTTGGCTTTTGTTAACCAATGCTCTTGTATTCTTATTAAGGAGGCTTTAAACAAATCCCCCTTGTGTGTGTGTGTGTGTATATATATATATATATATATATATTTGGCTGAATGCTTGTATTAGGAAGTGGTTGAAGTGACTTGAGTACTTATAAAAACGAAATCAATTGCAATTAAAAAAATCAACCTTAATGAAAGTGCTAGGGCACTCATTAACTGGACCCATATGTTCATGTGTTTTTTTATTTTATTTAATAATTCGATAGTTACAATGAGAGGTAGAAAATTTAAACTCTGGATGTCTTTTTTAGAAATACTAAACAAGTCAATTAAGTTACAAGACTCTGGGCCATAAGTTTCCATATTACTCTTAAGAAATAGCGAGTCAACTATTTTATGAGTTTAATTAATCAAAATATTAGATTTGACAGAAAATTATTAGGTACTCCTGGAGTACTATAAATGTGTACTCCTTCCTCTAATATGAATGGTGGGTTCCATTAAAAATTTAATTAGTGAGACCCATTACTCATGTGAGAGGAGAGAGTACGCATTTATGGTACTCCAGAAGTATACAATAATTTTCCATAAGAGCTATACTTTGGATTTGTCTACCTACTAATAATCCTTTAATGTGAATCATAAGTAAAATTTTGACTTAAAAAAATTCACAAACACCTAACAAATTAACATCATATAAAAAATTGTTATCTTATAACTTTGTTTACATTAAAACATCGCTGGGTATTCACGCGAATGATTTGTCATTATTCAGATTGGTATCAAGTATTTGCGTGTATGTGTGCATGTGTGTTGCTTATAAATTTTGCCACCCTTGAAATTAAATCCCAGCTCTGCCATTGATCCTATGTCAAGTTCGTACGTACACTGATATTTTGGTAAGTAAGATGTTACTTTATTGCGGTTTTGGCGTTTTAATCCATTAAAAACACTTTTAGTGCTTAGTGATTATTATTATTATTATTATTATTATTTTTTTTTTTTGAGAAAATTGCTTAGTGAATTCTGGTTGTTCAATAATATTTTTGTAATTTTGTTACATGCAGGCTTTATAAACACTAATAGCAGATCCGCACAATGCTCCAGAAAAATTTGATGATTTTCTTTTGTTAAAATATTTGATGATTTTTTTTCTGTTAAGTAAAAAATTAAAATAGTATATGAGACTTATAAGTATTAATTTCAATCCCTTCTTAAAATGAAGTGATTATTTTCTAATAAAGTATAGTCAATACAATATATTAGATTTTGTAAATTAAGCTATCTATATATTTGTTATTAGAAAGTGCTTTAAATTTTGTATATTTTTTTTAAGAAAATATAATACATTTTACATTCAATTATATTATCATACAAGGTATTTTGTAAATAAATTAATGTGTGGTTGGTTTTTTTTTTTTTTTTCTAGTACTTCATACAAACAGTTCATCTTTTGTACGTCTTGAATGGCTAAAGAAGGAAGCATGTATAAGCAAATCCATCACTTAATATTAGGAAAAAAAAAATACAAAACTTTAATAACATAAGAAAAATATAATTTTATCAAGATACTTATCAATATTACACTAAAAATTTGACATAATTGTCAATTAAACAGCTCCTCTTTTAACATACACCTCTCCTCCTAAAGCATCGTCAAAGAGGACAAAATGAATTGAGGTGAACTGAACAGAACGAAGTGGACTAGAGTGGACTAATGGACTGAAATGGACTAAAATAGATTGAAATAGACCAATGTGGACCGAATTGGTCAGAAGTGGACCAAATTGGATATACTAAAGTGGATCGAAATAAAACGAATGGACCGAATGGTTTGAAGTGGACTGAAATGAACTAAATGGACTGAAATGCTATATTGATGTGGTTCAACATGAGCATAACAATAATAAATACTATGCTTAAGCTTTAAGGTATTATATAGATGAATTGCAGATCTTGTACACAAGTATATGTGGGCTACACAGAAAATACGTAGTTACTTGCAAGAGTTCTCTCTCTCCCCAAGCTAATGGTCAAAGAAATTATAGGGTAGCTTAAATGAAGTAAAAATACACAAATGATATTTAATGCTCATGACTCATGAGATCACCTTTCTTTTGTTACTTAAATGGGTTAGAAGAACTAATGTAGCCTACATTAATTTTATATCTGTAAGGTTGAATTTAATCAACCATCTTCTTGGCTTTATTCCGTGCCAAATTTGTTTGTATTTTAGCAATTAGTAACCCTATATTTAGGTGAGATTCTTGTAAGGGTAGTGTGTGAGAGTGTGTAGAAATGTTCCTCATTGTGCAAAGAAACAGGGACTCGCGACTGGTACTCGTGGTTGGCTCGCGGGTGCAAGCTGCCAGATGAGAGTCACGTGCTAAGCATGCGGGAAGCTGAAGCGTTTTGCTAGCTGGTGCACTACAGGAAAAAATGTCCAGACTAGCAATGCAGTTAACTCGCGGCTTGAACTCGGGACTCAGTCAAGTCACGAGGCCAAGCTGCCAGCCAACTCTGTTCGAGAAAATCTGACTTTTCGCATTCCAAACACTCATCACTATATATAGACCCTTATACCCACTAAATCCAGAGAGCTTCCAGAGAGAATTTTGTGAGAGAAACCCTAGAGAAAAATAAGATTGATTCATCCCCAATCTTTATCTTAGAGACTCTTCAAATTCCTCTACTCTCTTCCTCTCCATTGACAAATCCTTAAGAGGTCCTTAGCCAAATCCTTTTCTCACCATACCCATATCCATGAGAGGATTTATTTGATGCTTTGGAAAGCAGTTAGGAAGGAACCAATATCCATTGGTTGATGCTATGGTTGATAGCGGAATCCGGTAAGCTAAAGAAGAAATAGGTTCGGCGCAACCTCGTTGGAGCAAAAAGCTTGGAGGGCTTAGGTACATTGGGTAGATTAGGCTTGGAGGGTCTTCTGCTGTTCATGTATCCGAACTACATTTTTTAGTGGATTATTGACCGCTTGGAGGGCGGCGGAGAGGTTTTACACCGAAGGTTTCGGTCTCCTCTCCGATAACACATCGTGTGTTGTCCGTGTGTTTGCATCTTCCTTCCCTTTATCTTTGCCTTATATTTACTGTTGTGGATGTGTTTATATTTGGCTTAGATTGTTTATCAATTATGTGTTTGGCTTATGTTCATGTTTCACACATTAATTGTTTGATAATAAGCTTGAAATGATAATTTGTAATTTGGGGTCTAAACGTTCAAGGGTGTTTCATACCCATTTTGAACATTCAATATCAAATGACAATTGCTGGCTTTGGCATTATAGCTCAAAATCACTACAACTCACTTTAATTTCAATGTATGCACCATGAGATTCAACCCAAGTTTCCATACGTAATAGCCTAAATTGGTTGTAAAAATAACTTGAAGGAAGACTTTGGAAAGGTAAAAGGTTGTTTTGCTTCAACATTCTCTAGTCTAAACAAAAAACCCTAAAAAGTTAAATTGTGGAAGGGCAGATCACCAAATGCCACATTGTCGAGAAGGTAAAATGGATGATGATTTGTATAAGAGTCTAAAATGTTGGTTAATACAAACCACTTCCTGGTAAGAGCCTTAATCAATATTGTCACCCAGGAATGGATTTACCAACACAAAGTTAATGGAAGTTACCGATAAGAAATATCAAGACTAACCTAAGAACATATGTAATATGGAATCTTAGTTATTAATAGATTTCAATTTCATAGAGGACTTTTTTTTTTTTTTTTTTGGTATTTTAAGAGACAAATTATCAAACACATAGAAGGCATAAACAATGCACACAAGATTTAAGAGATTCAATGCCAGTAGTATGTTTGGAAGTTTGGAGAGAAAGGAGAGTAAAGAGTGAGGGAGAAAGTAGAAGAGAAGAGACGGGAGAGGAATGATTACCCTCAATTAGATATTTTAAATTTTTTTATGGGTGATATTTTAAAAATTAAGAAAAAGGAGAACAGATGATCATCTAGTTGTATTAAAAATTAAGTAGGTGAGGAGAGCAAAAGAGAATGGCCATATAAATTGATATCTTTTATTAATTCATCATAGGGGTAAAATTGGCAATTAAAATTTTAAAATAAATGGAATCCCTCCCCTCTTTTCCAAATTTTTCCTATTTTAAAAAATTAAAATTAAGGTACCTTGTAAAAAAATAAAATGAAAATTGGGAGGATACACAACATAGGCTTAAATACTTCTTCCCCCCACCCCAATTTAAAAAATTCCAAATAAGATTTATTAAACCCTTAATATTTTATTTTTTTCTACTCCCCTCCATCCAAAAACACTATAAGTCTACATAGACAAGTCTTGTTTGGAATGATCCACTATAATCAACAAGTTACATTGATCTTTTACTCAAGTTTTATCACACAACTTGAGCTTAGACTACAAATTAAGAGAAATACATCTACAAAAACCAACTTCACCACAATAAAATCTTTCGAACAACACATTAAGAAATAATCCCAAATACCTTTGAAATACTTGCTTTAATAGGTTTCAATGACCATGGTAGGAGAAAGAAAAGCTCATACTCTAACGACAATCTCTCACATTGTGTGCTCTACCCTCTATATGTGCTGGAAGTTCCAACATCAGACTATAATGGCCTTGAGAATTTGGGAAAAAAGAGGTAAATAAGCCTTCATGGGTCTTGGAAGTTTCTACATAGTGGGTCTTTTGTGTGTGTGTGTGTGTGTGTGTGTGTGTGTGTGTGTTTGGGAGAGGGGGGGGGGGGGGGGGTGGGTGGTGGAGTGGGTGGCAACTGACAAAACTTCGACCTTCCTTGAATAAGGGTGTCTTTTTCCACTTTTCCATGCCTGCTCAAGGACCAAATCTAATTTCCATGTCTAAACCCTTTTTCATTTTGAATTCTAGTATTTTTATGATTATGATTTGAAATATTCTATTTTTTTTTTCTTTTAATATAAAATCAATTATTCATTGATACAAAGAAAATATTAGAAGCTAGCACAGGACCATCCCAAAACTAAATTCCAACATGCCACACAATCTAAAAAAAAAACAATACATGGGATTCTGGTAAATATATACACACATATATATATATATATATATATATATGTTCATCATATATGAGCACGATTATTCTATGAAGAAGTAAGCAACATCTATACATACAAATTATTGTGCAACTTCTAAGACAAGCATATATAAAACAATAGTACAATAATATTCTAGAGAAATTTTCTTTCAAAACACATCAACCACCCCTTAATTGCTTTAATTTCATCTTCCTCTTGATGTTTAATTATTAGCCCCTTCTCTTCTTTAGATACTATTCTCCTTTAACCAAGCTTACAAGCCATATTGAAGTTTTTTGGACTTGGAAACAAGATATCCCAACCAAGCTTACAAGCCATTGAGGTTTTCTAGATTTGGAAACAAGATATCCCATAGCTATCCCATACACGAATCCACATCCATACCCCATCATCACAGCCTTCCAACCAAATCCACTTGTAAACTTTAAATTGTTGTCCTCTTTAGATGGTGGTGGCTCAACAATCCTACATTTCTTCGACAATGGAAATCCACACAATCCTTTGTTCCCAATGTATGAGGCATTTTGAAAAGTATTAAATTGTGGGCCTTGAGGTATGGGTCCTGTAAGTTTGTTTTGCGAAAGGTTTAAAACAGCTAAAAATGTTAAACTTGTCAATTGCACTGGAATGGAGCCATTGAGCATATTTGAAGAGAGGTCTAAGGATTCAAGTACCAACAAATTTCCCAATGATGATGGGATATAGCCAGTTAGGCTATTATGGGAGAGGTTGAGCTCTCGAAGAAATTGAAGTTTTCCAAGTACTTTTGGAATTTGCCCATGGAACTTGTTGCATGAGAGGTCAATGGTAGTGAAGATGGTTAAGATTCTCTCTAGCTTACGTTCATGCCCTTTCCATACCACCATAACTGAGTCTTGGTAATAGTCTTCCCCAATATATTTTAATGAAACTTCATTTTCATTGACCGTTTTTATAGCTTTCAATCCTTCAAAAAAATTGGAAGTTAAATGACCCATAAAATTATTTTGAGAAATGTCAATTATTCGCAACATAGCAAAAGATGAGTTGGCCTTGAAATCTTCAATTTGACCATAAAATCTATTGCACCTCAGGACAAGAACCTGTAGCTTTGGAAGCACTTCCAACCAATAAGGGAATGAATCATTTATTTTGTTATTTCCAAAGTCTAGAACTTCCAACTTTCTACAATTGACCAAAGATTGTGGTAATGACCCTCCCAATTGATTGTGATTAAAGACAAGAGTTCTCAAGCTTTTGCACTTTGCAAACATTTCAGGGATGGTTCCATGGAATCTATTCATTCGCAAATCCATCACCGAGAGAAAATCACTCAAGTATCCCAAACATCGTGGAATCGTACCAGTTAGATTGTTAAAGGAGATATCAAGGATTTGGAGGGTTAGATTGCAAATTGAAGAAGGGATTTCCCCAGTCAAGTTATTGTTTGAGATAGAAAAGAAAACCACAGAAGATGGTAGAACAGGAAAAGTTCCTTGAAGAAAGTTGGCATGAAGATCAAGATTTTCTAGATTCTCTCTTGGAATTTGCTCTATACTTGTCAGAGAGTTATGAGAAAGATTTAATGATTTCAAATTCCCTAGCACTTTAAACATCCATTTTGGGACTTGGCCTTTGATCCTATTGTTAGATAGGTCTAAGGTGTCTAAAGACTCTAAGGTTCTTAAAAAGTATGGAAATTTAGTTATGTTGCAAGATGCTAGTTTCAAGTATGTAAGGTTGGGGAAGGTATACTTTAAATTGTTGTTGATGCTCAAAGACAGACTGTTATAGGATAGGTCTAGAAAATTGATTTCATTGAGCTTTGAGAACATATCAAATTCTATAGTGCCACTCAGATTATTTGAAGAAATATTAAGCTTCTGAAGTTTCACAAGATTTGAGATTGACTTTGGAATAGAGCCATTTAGCCTGTTATTATATAACAAAATATTCTCCAATGACTTGGCATGTTGGAATTCACCAATTTGACCAATAAGGTGGTTAGAATTTAAGTCTAAATTCGTGAGTTTTGTGAGCTTGGTCAAAAAATCTGGAAGTGTACCTTCAAATTTGTTGCCTCCGAGGTCCAAAAAAGTGAGATCCTTTAGATTTGAGAGTGATGATGGAATGTGGCCAATGAAGTTGTTAGATGAAAGGTAACAATAAGTAACTTTCGTGAGGTTTCCAAAGGACTCGGGTATTGATCCTGTAAAATTGCAATTCCATTAGATTCAAAAATATTTAAAGGATTGGATGTTGCCCACATGAAAGTGATGATGGGATCTTACCACTTAACTTGTTGCATCGGAGATTCAAGAAAGACAGGTTCTTGAGGTTTGAAAGTGATGATGGCAACTCACCAACAAAATTGTTACCTGATAAATCTAATACAGTAATTTGCGTAAGGTTACCAAATGACGCAGGTAACAAGCCATTGAAATTGCACTGAGATAATCCCAAATGCTTTAAGAATTTTAGATTGTCAATGGAATTTGGCAATGGTCCTGAGAAACCTGTGGTAGAGACATCCAAAAACATCAAGGGATTGCTCCAATTTGTCGTTGGGAAAGCCCCTCTGAGTTCAGGATTACAAATTAAACTGAGCTCCCTTAGGTTTGGTAGGTGGAAAATGTTATATGGTAAGTTGCCATGCAATCCACAACCATTGAGACTAAGGACTGTCAAAGAAGAGGACAGATTCATCAAATAATCAAGCGAAACAAATGACATCTGAACACCATCAAGACGGAGTTCTCTTAGCTTGGTCAGATTTTGAACAAGCCTCCTCATAACAGATGTATTGAGACTAACTTCTTTATTTCCAGAGAGATCTAGTGAGGATAGTTTGGAGAGTTTGGATAGTTCATGTGGGACTTGACCAGAAAACTGAGAAGAAGAAAGATCAAGTTTTTCCAACTTAGCAAACTGACCAAACCCAGATGAAATTGGTGAATTGAAGCAGTTGAAAGCAAGGTTGAGCTGTTGCAAGTTAGGGAGAAGAAAGAGGCTACTATTGGAATGAATGGTGCCTTGAAGCTCACTGCAACTAAGGTCAAGGCCAATCACGTCTCTCCCCATTGTATCACACGTAACCCCATCCCATGTGCAACAATCTCTGCCCTCCTTCCAAGACTCTTTCTTTTGATCACAGTCATCAGAATATTTGGAAGAAGAAGAAGTTGGATAAGAATGAAGTCGCTTAAATTTGAGCAACGCTGAGCTCTGCTCTTGGGAACACGATAGTGTAGAAGAAGAGGAGAAAGATGATGATGAAGTAGGTTGAGAATGCAAGAGAAACACGAGGAAAAAGAGTTGAGAGAGACATATTATTAAGCAAACCATAGTTCTTAATGAGATTGTAAGAAATGTCTATGACTGCTTAGAATGGAGAGCCGGAATGTGGATTTTTATAGGGAAAAAGTTTGGTCTACTCCCACCACCACCAGCTTGAAAACGCGAAGGAAAAATGGATGCAAATGGAATGTGTGTCATTTCTTTTTTTCTTATTCGTCTCTGTACTTAAATTTTTGAACAGCGAAGCACCGTCATTGTCAGCTTAACCACTATTAAAGTTTGGTAAGAATAAAATGATGGTGACTTTTATTTTTTAAGTCACGGTCTTTTTTATATATTAATAATTGTTTTTTAAGTCACCATCAATTTGATATGTACCAAACTTTCTTTTTTGATAAATATGTACCAAACTTTTTTTATCTTTGAAGTCACCATCATTTTGATATGTACCCAAGTTTAATGGCAGCTGAGCTGAACATGAGCATGTATAAAAAAGAATAAAAATATGCCAGCAGACTACTTTTTTTTTTCTTTTAAAACAAATAAATTCTTATAAAAAATTAGACACACAGAATATTGTAGTTTGTAAAACATGAAGTGGAACACTTAAAATACATTAGAGAATTTCTATTCATAAAAAAATAAAAAATCAAATCAAGGTTGTCTTCCTATTGAGAAAGTATAGGATGTTTCCGGAATACTAGATCAACATCCAGTTGGTGTTTCATGCTTCAATAAAAATTCAACACTTGTATAAAAATGACAGATCAGTAAACTAGCTCATTTAAATCAAAAGTACAAAAATACCCTTGAAAATTTTCGAAGTCCCACCACTCAACATGCTTTACCTTTATGCAAAATCAAAAATTTATCTTTCTCTCTTGCACAACAGTCAGCAACACACACCAGCACCTCCATTTACTCGCTCACTTTCTCTCAACTCCAAAGCTCGACAGCCATTGCCTAGTATCGCCTCCGGAGATGGAGACACCCCGCCAAACATCACCAATTCCAACCAGACCTATCTTTGTCTCGTCGAAAAATGCTCAAAATTGTCTCTCCTTCTCATTGTTTCCAACCCCCAATGCTGGAAGTTTTCTCACCAGTTCCTTTTTTTTTTTTTACACAGATGTATTTTGTTTTTATTTTTTTTAACTAACATATACATGTATATGTTTGATAAAATGCTTCAGTGAAGATGGCTTTAAGGAAGAAGAGCTTCTTGCAATGTCAGGTGTTGGAAGCGGTGAGAAAACTTCCGGCATTAGGGGTTGGAAACAATGAGAAGGACAGACGATTTTAAGCATTTTCTGACGAGACAAAGGTAGGTCTGGTTGGAACTGGTGATATTCGGCGGGGTGTCTCCATCTCCGGAGGTGATGCTAGGCAGTGGCTGTCGAGCTTTGGAGTTGAGAGAGAGAGTGAGCGAGTAGATGGAGGTGCTGGTGTGTGCTACTGATTGCTGTGCAAGAGAGAGATAAATTTTTGATTTTGTGTAAAGGTAAAGCATGTTGAGTGGCGGGACTTTGAAAATTTTCAAGGGTATTTTTGTACTTTTGATTTAAATGAGCTAGTTATTGATCTGTCATTTTTATACAAGTGTTGAATTTTTATTGGAGCATGAAACACCAACTGGATGCTGATCTAGCATTCTAGAAACATCATATACTTTCTCCTTCATATTGACCAAACTTTTCTTTTTGAGATAGTTATAATATGTTACTAATTTTGCAACTCAAATCCTTTCCTCCCTAAACCCCAAGCAACTGGTGTGGGTTTGGAACAACGGGCTGTGGTGCTTTGATAATCATCTTTTGGCTATTCGACTATGGGAAAAAGGAATGTTAATTAGGTCTATGACATTCTTGGAACAACCTTTCTGGATTCAAGTGTGGGGATTGCCCTTTGACCTGATTAATGAGGAGGCAGGTAGTGATATTTGCAAGAGCATAAGGGAGTTGGTGGAGATGGATTGTAAAGCATTCAAATCGGACCAATCCAGATTCCTGTGAATATGAGTTGAAGTCCCACTGAATAAACCTCTCAGGCGAGAAGGTCCGGTGATCAGCCCGGAAGGAGAGACATCTCGAGTGGCCTTTAGGTATGAACAATTAGTTGGTTGGTGCTACAACTGTGGCTGCATTGGCCACGACCAAAAAGAATGTGCGCTACCGGTGGACATGGTGAATGGAGAGAAACCATATGGTGAATGGCTCAAAGCAGGTCCTTGGGGTAAACAATGGAAGCAGGTGGGGGACAAAACCATGCACGCCAAAACCAAACCTTCCCATATGCTCAACCTCAAACCACAGCAATGCCATCACCGTATGAAACCACGAAGCCAAAATCGGAAAAATCGGCAGGTCGGAGTAAGTTTAATTCCAACCCAATATTCATGGAGCAACAATCACGATCTCTTCATTCCCATAACGTCCCAGTTATGTCATCACAGCTCCACACAATCAATATAGCAGTTACAGGTCCATAGAAGTCTAAAACCAAAACAATTAAGTCCCATAATGAATCAGAAAATTCACCACAGCTGGACATGCCAATTACGGCACCACACAAACACACTCCCAAACCTTAAACACACCTTTACGTGACCAACTCAAAGACCCAAAAACAAAAAACACGAGGAAAAAAATCACCCATTCCCCAGCCACAGAAAGAACCAGACCCTCACGGCTCACTTATTGACAGTGGGCAAAAAAAGACAGAATAAGAACACAGACCATGGGAAGGAAGAAGCTTAGTGGACCAAGTTCGGGGCAACACAATACAAACTGATTTACCAACGGTGGAGGCTGATGCTCAGCCTCGCCAATCACAGTGATCACCCTAAGCTACAACTACCGGGGGCTTGGGAATTGCCGTGAAGTTGAAGTCCTTACTGAATTGGTGAGGAGAAAAGCTCCCATAATTTTGTTTCTCATGGAAACAAAATTGACTGTCCGTGAGATGGAGCTAATTAAAATAGAGTTGGAGTCCTCTACTATGCTTGCTGTGTCAAGTGATAGCTGTAGGGGGGACTAGCACTACTTTGGAAAGCAGATTAAGTGACCATAGAGACACATACCTACTCACCCAACCATATTGATGTGAGAGTTCATACACATGATTCACTGTGGAGATTAACAGGGATATATAGGCACCCGGAGGAAGAACTTAAAGGCGAAACATGGATACTCATGAGACATCTACATGCTTGAGCATCTCTTTCTTGGGTATGTTTAGGTGACTTCAATTAAATTTTGTCCTCTGATGAAAAGAATGGTGGCAACCTTAGACCGATGGGAGCAATAATGGGATTTTGACAAACTCTCCTCCACTGTGGACTAGTTGATTTGGGGTTCAATGGCTATCATTTTACATGGAGGAACAGTCAAGTTGGAGCAACATTTATTGAGGAAAGATTAGATAAGGTAGTTACAACATCGGAGTGGAGAGAGATGTTCTCAAGAACCAAAATGAGACATATTCCAGCATCCTACTCTGACCACAATCCTATTCTGATGGACATGGATCCACCTACCCAACCCAAGCAACAATGACACAAAATCCAATGGTTTGAAGAGAAGTGGGTAACCCATACGGATTGTGAGACAATATTCGAGATTCTTGGAATCAAACATAACCCCAAGGCAGCCCCATTTACTGCCTATTTGAGAAAATAAAAAAATGGCAATTGAACCTTATAGCATGAAGCCGAGTCACCTTTGGGAATACCAAAACTCGGCTGGATGCAAAACAAGGAAAATTGATTGATGTAGTCTGGCTATGTGCCAAATATGGGGAGGATACATGTGGTGAAAAAGGAGATCAATGAACTTTTACACCATGAAGAGGTATTTTAGAGACAACAATCGAGATCCATATGGTTACCAGCGGGAGATAAAAATACGAAATCCTTCTACCAAAGGGCGAGCCAAAGAAGAAGGAAGAACAACATTGTGGAGTTGTATGATAGGGATGGAGTGTGGCAAACTGATGAGGATAAAATAGCCAACATAGTAGAGGAGTACTACAAGCAACTATATACGTCCCCCAATTCAAGGGATGTGGAAGATGTGATTGAATCAGTGGATAGGGTGGTGACGGAGGGAATGACCCAATCCTTGACCCACACATATAAAAAGGAAGAAGTGAAGATTACTCTTTTCTAGATGCATCCATCCAAATCACCAGGTCTTGATGGTAAGTCACCTTTCTTTTTTCAAAAATTCTGGCATATTGTTGGATATGATGTTATTGCTACTGTATTATCTGTTTTACACGCAGGGAGATACTTAAGAAAAAAGAATTATGTGCATATTATTCTCATTCCCAAAAAAATGAACCAGAATATATTACAGAGTATCGCCCTATTAGTTTGGGTAACGTTGTATCAAGGATTATATCTAAGGTTCTAGCTAACCGGATAAAACCAATTTTACCCAATATAATATCTGACTCACAACGTGTTTTTGTGCCTAATAGACTCATAACAAATAATATTATAGTTGCTTTTCAAATGCTCCATCGTATGAGAAATAGGAGAAAAGAAAGTACTAATTAAGCTACAAGCTGGCCCTTGGTTATATTGACCAAACTTGAGTGTTGTTTAGGCTTAAAAAAAATGTATTTTATGAGACAATCTCATGATACTTCTTCTCACGACATATGTAGGTCTCATCCCATATATATGTATCCTATACGCTATGAGAAATTACACTTTACCACTATATATAAACTATTCCCCAAATTATACTTTACACCCTAACCTTTCTGAATACACAATTGGAACTTTAAATTATAACTCATGATACACTTTGCATCATGCCGTCAACTGAGCTATTAACTTGGACGGAAAAATACGACATCATGTGAAAAGACACAATTACACCTTCTCTCAATTCCTTAAATACAAATGAGAAATTACACTTTACCATCTTAAATTATATTCCCGATTATACTTTACATTCTAAACTTTGGTTTTCCATCCAAGACATAAGCAAAATTAACGGCAGAGTGCAAAGTGTAACACAAGTTAATTATAATTTAATTTGAATGTTAACCATGCATGGTGCAGAGTGTAATTTGATATATAGTTTAGGGTAATAAAATGCAATTACCTCCAAATACTCTTTCATTAAAATCTCAACACAAGCACTTGACTTGGAAACTTTAAATCTTTCTATTTTTTATTTTTTAATATATAGAAATATTACTTTTTTTTTTTTTTGAAAGAATATTACTATTCTTTGTTGGGAAGCAAGTTGCTCAAAGAATTTTTTTTTTCGCTGAAATACGTTGCTCAAAGATTTCGACCATTGGAAAAATCTTCGGATAATGTCCTTGACTTCTTGACGTGAAGAAGACTTTAGGTTTTTTTGGACCATCTAGATCGACATAGTCTTTTTCTTTTTTTTTTTTCCGTTATAAATCTAGATCTATAGTCACCATCAACTAACGAAATTCTATTTAATAATAAAATTATAAAAGACTGACTAGCAGAATCGTTATTTCCATGCCATGCTTTGTCAAAAAAAAATCCACTAATGACCGATATAGAAGGCAAAAGTTTTCCTTTTTCATTACAATAAGTCTAGATTCACCACTTTCCCTCTCTCTTGTGTTTGGGTGTTTGTTTTTCAAGAAAAAAGTCTAGATTCACCAATACAATTTAAAAAGAAAAAAAGAAAAAAAAAAGATTACAATTAAACTATACAAATTTTATAAAAGTCTCACTCAAAATCATTACTTAAGCGAAAAAATACATGAAATTTCTCAAGTGATTCTAATACAATGTTATTTAAATGTATAACTAAAAAAATTTATTGTTAAATCCAAAATAAAATACTTATTTGGTATATGTAATAAATATTGTCTAAGGACTTTAAGTTTTTTTTTTTTTTTTTTTGTTGAGAATCAGGACTTTAAGTTTTGTCTACTAAGTTCCAACAACTCATCACTTCAAAATATGTGTTTAATATGCATAGGGTTTTTTTTTTTTTTTTTTTAATAATTTTCTTAAGTAATTTTTTTTTCCCTTCAATTGATTATTATTTTTCTTATTTTATAGTATTTTGTTACTTTTATTTAGATATCGATTAGAATGATAGTTTCTCAAATGATTCTTCATTGCTGTACTGCTTTGTTACTTGTGGGTCAAATAATTGTTACATATTGTTAATCATTTAGTGTATTCCTTAGGTTTGTTAATATCGTAAGTGGATTAAGTAATTTTTTCTAAATAAAATTTCATAAAGTTAAAAAGGGAGATTTTTTTTTTGGGAGAAAAAAAAAGTTAAAAGTATTAATACAGCAAAGATATGTTATCTCAGTGAAGTAAAACATATATGACTAATACCGCATAAATACTTTATTTAAATTTAAATTTTCATATAACACTTGCGAATTTCAATTACTAAATAATATATGATTTATTCAATTTTTTATGATATAAAATATATATAAACAAAAATGTTGATATTAAAAAATCTAAGAAAAGAAATTAGATTAAAAATTTCTTTGCACGCATTATTTTATTTATCTCTCCCAAAATATTAATAATTTACTCACATTTTTAAGTAAATAACAAATACATACATAACTATGTACGATCGTAGTCTGTGGATAACTCAACTTTAGATTTCTAATTGACCCAACTCTTGTAATTTCTTAGACACCGAAATTTTATCTATTAAACTCATATTTTGTACGTGCATCATCAATTTAAAAGCATATTAGTTTGTTGGTTTCATGCATTCTGAAGAATATATCACAAGTACAATACACAAGAAGTACAGATAATTAACAAAAAACAATCACCCGCATAGAACCAAACATGCAAAAAGGCCAAAGTATCACCCGCATAGAACCAAACATGCAAACAGATGCATACCTATTTCTGAATTTAATTATTCTGTTTCTGCACTATCTGGTGATGTTGGAGAGAGAGCGATTATATTGGGATTAGGAAAATCATCAAAAATTTCAAAATTGGGTATATTGTCGTTTACTATTTGGAGGCAAGAATAATAGAAGAATTTATAGGCCATTTATGAATAGTTTTGTTTTGTGTATGAAATTCGTTGAAAATTGGTTGAAAGGGGAAGCGGATGTTAAATGCATCCTCCTTAAAGTTTAAGGGTTTTAGTTCATTTTATCCAAAAATAAATATATTTAAATAATAATAATAATAATCTATGGTTAATTCCAAGAAATTCTAGAATTTTTTCATTTTCTATTCGTACATAGTGTTGATTTCAAGTAAGCTTTCTAAAACCCTTGTTCCCCAATTGGCATTAGTCGAGACTCTTGCCAATGAACCCTTCCCATTATCTATTGTATATATAGGTATATATAAGGATATGTTGTAATAATGATGTTTGAGTTTGGAAAATATGGTTTCCTAAAGTGAAAATTCAAGTTTTAGAATTTTCTAAGTGAAAATTCTAAAATCGGAATTTTCTGGAATTTTCTACAAAGTTTTCTGGTGACTATTCAGAAATGTTGAAGATGTTTCAAATCTTGTTAACGGATTTATGAAACATTTTAACTCTCCATGCGTGCCTTTTGATGACATATAACTCCACAAAATAGTAAGTTTGAGAGAAACACAAGAAATCCTGTACGTAGTCATTCTCCAAAATTGCTATCGGTAGAACCCAATATCTTGGTTGTATTCTGGGGACAAATTTGCGATAATCCTTTAGTAACAATAGTGTGGGGGGCAAATATTGTCTAAGGAAAACGATATAGTGCATCCGAGTTATCTATTTTTTGTTTGTCTTTTATGTTAATCTTGTTTTTTTTATTTTTATTTTGTGTAATATCCTCAACATTATCCAAATCGGATGTGCCAATTTGGGTCTTTTGGCTTGTGGGGGTAGAGTATTTGGGTGATATGATTGAGTTAACCAAAGCTTCCTATTTTCAAGAGCAAAGTACTATTTTTGTTGTTGGGTTTTCACAAATATAGGTTATGAGTTGTGTGTTGATAATGCTATTGTTGTGAAATTTTAAAGTACTTGCAAGTGTATGAACCGTACTGAAGTATAATTTGACAAAAACGAGGTCGAACCCACTGGAACTTGAATGAACGTAGGAAAATTAATTAAACCTTAACCAAATTAATCCTAATCTAGTTTAATAAAAATTAGTTGTTTGCAATTAAATAAACTAAACAAATAATTAAACTAAGCAAAGATATAATATAAAGTAGTAAAGAGATGCAAATAATCTAGGGAAAGAAATTAAGGTTTTGGAATCCGCCTTGTAAGTCATATCAGCATATATTTATGATCATTAATTTTTCCCAACCACTACATGATAATCTTGAAATCAATTTTGCTATCATGGAAAATATTATCATTAAAACTTCTATTTAAATATCTAAAGCATGCACTTCTTTGCTTCTTAGGTATAAAATCAAATCATCAATTGTATCCATAGTCAAACAAATCGCAAGAGATATCCAATTTTAAAATTAAGAAATAATAAACCAAGCATTCAATTAATTAAGACAAATCCTAAATCATGAGAAAAACATAATTGAACTCTTATCTAGAATCTCATCTTAGTCAATTGATATGAAGCAAGAACAATATAAATCATTAAAGAACAACTATTGTGGGAAAAATCAAATCACATAAATATAAAATACAAAAATAAAATACTAAATATTAAACTAGAAAAATAATTAAAACTAACTGTCGTGAAAGAGGTAGCCTCAGCTCTCTGTACATTCAGCCCTCAGCCCTAGCACACTCTTATTTTTTTTGTTTTGCTCCCTATATATATATATATATGTGTGTGTGTGTGTATACTTACTTACACCGCCTGATACTATGCCTCACCCAAATACAAGTGGAACTAGAGCTTTTAATGCTTGGACCACACGCTGACTTGAGGAGTTTCACAAGGTATAAACCCGAATGGCCCAGAAATACCTCTGCCATATATTCTAACGTGCAATTCCTTTAAGTAAGAGGCACACTTAACAACTATGCATAAAGACCACAAGCCCACTTGTAGACTCCACATAATTAAACTTCTATTTCTTCATCACGTCAGCTTAGCATTAATCCAACTCTTTTATTTTTCTTTTTCTTTCCTTCACATGTCTCCAGGCTTGCAAATTACGATTCTCTACAATTTGCCTTCTTGAATCAGTTGGCCCACCTCGTAGTTTCGGCATAGTCAATTACACTTCACTTGCTCTGCTTCTGCTTAATTTTTCTTATCTTCCAATAATTCTTGTAAGCATACAAAGCCCTTATAACCTATAAAACAAAGATATATTATAACCAGTCACAAATTACCATAATAATGAGGCCAAAGATGCAAATATGAGGGTATTTTATTGTATATATTTCATGCACGTCAGCTATTAGTAAGTTTTAATTATGATTTGGAAGTTTTTATGTTAGGTTGATTTCGAAGTTTTTAACCAAACAACTCTAGGTTTTTGTTTGATTGCTCAGAAGTGATGAATTTTTTGGTTGGCTTTTTATTTGAATGAATATTTTGTTGAATTTGTAAAAAAAAAATTGTATTGATTTAAATTTTTGGAAATCTAAATGTTCTTCCTAAAGGTTGGCTTTTTATTTTATTAATTTTTTAAAATATTTTTTTAGTTTTAGAATTTTAAAAATACCAAAATGACGTTTTAGGACGTTTATCGGTAACCCATCTAATGGAAGTTTACAAAATAACTTAATTGAATAAATTTAGAAGTTAGAGAACTTAATTGAATGAAATTTAAATTACAGAACTAAATTGATTTTTAGACAAAATTAGAAGATGAAATTAATAATTTAGCCTCTCTTTTTTTTTTTTTTTTTTTTTTTTTATCAATTTTTCTGCAAAAATATTTCAGAATTGATTGTTCTTCATCAATTTTAAAAATACCAAAATAACCGATTTTTTTGTTTTATCATTTTTTTTACTATTGGTTCTTTGGATTTTATATTTGGTCTTATTAGCTTATTCCATATTAGTATTTTATTTAATTTTTTTATACGTTAGTTAATTTCTTTGAGTCAATATAATTTTCATAATTTAATAATTGGCCTTTACCCCTAGCCAATCAGATTTAGGTTTAATCTTATTGGTCTATATCGGTGTGTTATTCTACTTCAATGGGCACAAGCTTATGATGAATAAAATTTCTATTGGAATCTTAGCTTCATGTTGTATCTAAGCTAAAGTAGGGGAGCACAATAAAGAAATAAAGTCAATAGGTCTCTTGGGGTGCATACAGAGATGATCGTGACATTCATGAAACGATTTAGTAGAGTCCTCGCTCCTAAATTTATTCTTATCAAAACAAAAGGAAGAGGAACTAGTTCGAGGCCCCTTAGAAGCCATGATCATAAAAGAAATAAGAAACAAATGCAAAGTGGATCGACACACGTTACACTATAAAATGTTACTCACACATTTTGTTGAAAACATGGAGTGCAATATGAAAACAATCAAGGATAAAGTGAAAGATTACCATAAATTTGTCCAAAAAGAAATTTAAAACCAAAGGGGAACCACCCCATTATGTAAAAGCATTTGACAAAAAGAAATAAAATAAGATAAAAACTTGAGCTCAATATCAAAACTTGTAAAAACCCCAATTCCTAAACTTAGATATGAGCCTACATGATTTTATGATGTAAATACAATAAAATATTTTGAGATTATCTTTAATTGATAAGTGAAAGATGTTGGAATCAAAAGTTCTGGTTTAACTAAAATTTGATAGAGTGTGGAAGAGAAAGGGTTTAGTTTCAGATGACCAAGTGAAAGCAAATTAAGACCAAATCGTTAAAATAGATGTTTTAAACATGTCTGAGAATCTCAATTCACCAAGTGTCTACTGAGACATTTTGTATGACCTCAGTTGGCCGAGTGTCTAATGAAAATGCATGCAATGCAAAATATAAAAGTTCGAATTCTCAGCTCTTACGGAGTACTATATAATAATTCACTCTCCATGTGTAAAAATTACTTGCACAAAGATTAAAAACATAAAAAGAAAAGCATGTCTTTGGCTCTTTCACAAAGAATTTAACATGTTTATAGATGCTTAGATCCTAGAGTTGTTGGTTCTACATCGTTTGCCATCTTTGCAAAGGAAGGCTCATGTGTTGGTCAAAGTCATAGATGTCCTCTACTCCATGAAAAGTGAGAAATTTGTGCTCTAATTTATGACATGTTGGTTTCCATTGCTTTACAAGAGGGCTTAAGATGTTGACTACATGCCCCATATTCGGCCTTTGGTATGGCCTGTGAGTAGTGCAATGTCCTGCAAGCTCAGCCACTATGTATATGCTCTCCATGGTCTCCTCATCAGGGTTAATAGTTTGATCAATGGCCATGGGGATGCGCTCCTTCTTGTTTAGAATCTTACAAAACCATGTGACCAGATGAAGGTTCTCATCTGGCAAGGTATCATTTACTGCTTTTCTACCGGTAATCAGCTGCATCAAAACCACTCCAAATGCATATACATCCGCTTTGGTGGTCACTCTTCCTGTAGCTATTGACAAGGAAAAGAACTCATCAAGATGACTTGCAATGGCTCAACTAGTGACATCTAACTAAAAAATAATTATTCATGGTGAACATTGGTGTCAACATACTTGGTATGACACAAGCACATGAAGACAAAAGATTATATACATACAACAATGACAAGTCCTAGTCTCAAAATGTTGAGTTGTACATAGATTCTTCATAAATTAGTCAAGGTTGACTATACAGATATAGTGGCAGAGCCAAAATTTAAATTGAGAGGTTGGGGAAAATTAAAAAACATGAATGGAATTAATCATAAAAATATTAATATGTATGAATCATAAATATGTATAATAATGCAACTATCATACAAAATAAAATGTAAATGTAAAATGTAATTTATTTTTCATTCCTAGATTAATTTACTTAGTTGCTCTATGTTTGTTCATATTTTTGAAATTTCTTCATGACGTTTTTTTCCAATAATTTGATTAGTCAAAATAAGTGTTAGGTTGGATACAAACGCGTTTGCGTTTGTGAATGGGCTACGTTTTTTGTGTGGTTCATGTGCACTGTTCACGGAACCCGCAAGTACAAATTTCAGCAAATTTTTCTTTAAAATTGGGTCTCATGGGACTATTCACACATTTAAAAATTATTTTGTTATGGCGTTTTCAGTTTTCAACAATAAGCGGTATCCAAATATATCTTAAATTAGTGTTAAAATATAACAATATGCCTAGAAAGTTGCATACTAAGTGTATTAATTACTTCAAATTTTTTTTTTTATAGAATTCAATATTTCTTTCTTTGTTTATCTAATTATTTAAATTTTGAGTTTATAACAAAAACCAAAGGTCAAATTTAAGACCTACAATAACTTATATAGCAAGTTTTTTTTTTGGTGAGAATCAATACTTTGAACTTTATTAAGTAGTAAGCAAAACTGCCAGATAAGTAGCAATGGTATGCAATGGGACATCTTCCATCTACACTTGAAAACCAGTGACATGTCGTGCATGTTGAACTAGGTTGTGAGCTACACTATTCCCTTCTCTACAAACATGTGGAAACCTAAAACAATGAGATAAATTTGCAAAACATTTAAGCTTATGACTAAATAAACTAAAAGAAACCAAAGAGAACAAGTCAAAATCTCCTTTTGGGATGGCAACAATTAAACTCAGATCAGCAACTAACTGTAAAGCGCTCGATGTAGCCAAAGTTTCAAACTCCACGACAGTTAAGGGGAGAGGATGATTTCGACCCTATGCTAAGCCCTTCCTTGGCAATCTCAAATAATCAGTCCAATCCTTGCCCTGTCATCTTCTTGAAACAATCCATCAATGTAATTTGTGCCTGAAACCTCCATAGTTACATCAATAGTCAATCCCCAAAAAAAAAACATTGATCCATCTCCTCTCAAAGTTATTGGGTAAACAAACAAGTTTTCACACTAAATTTTCCTCATCACCTCTTTTAGCCTAACTTCATCTGCCTATGTTTCGGCTAATAACACGACAGAAGGATCTTTATATGTATAAACTTGTTTAGATTAGGAAAATGAAATAAAGAGACTCGCATGGTGTCTAATGCATTAAAGTGAAGATCAAAGGCTGTTGTAAAAGAATAAGCAGATTTAAGAAGCATGGGGATTGATATGGAAATGACATTAAAGAGTGGACTAATGTGGACTTACGGCCCAATCATTCCCGTAACACCCTTGATTCTATAAATGACAAAAATCAAGGAGCAATTGGAGCATTATGAAGGCTATACTAAAATACTAATAACACTCCTTCGTCAATGACAGGTATGAGAGATTATTTACAATATTATCATTATACACAAATAGGGATGGCAATGGGGCGGGGCAAGGCCAAAGGATGTGATCTTCGCCCCCGCCCCGCATAGATTTTTCTTTCCCTATCCCCGCCCCACCCTGCATGACGGGGAAAATTTCTTACCCCATCCCCGCCCCTTAAGGCCCCGCGAAGACTCGCGAAGCCCCGCCTTACACCGTAAAACTTTATTTCTTGTTAATTTTCCCTACAACTATTACTATTTTTCCAAATAAAATGACATGTTTTAATAATAAAAATATACTTGAAATTATAAATAAATTTATCCTATCAAATCAAACTATTTTTTAGCAAAAACTAAATAATATTATCTAAATATTTAACAAGACAATATCACAAGAAAAATCTCATAGTATGACACAATAAAATAATCCAAACTCCTAATAAATGATTGATGTCATCATATCGGCAATCAAACCAATAGGGAAACATATTCCTCATCATCTTGTTCTCCATTCACCACCTCATATTTCTAACATGAAAATTCAAAAACAAAAACCCAGCTCGTAAAATAGATATGGATTTTGACAAGCATAAAGAAGCAGTGTTGTTAAGCAAAGTGAAATCCCAATGGGAATTCCAAGTGTTAAGAGAAAAGGGGGTGTGTGACGGCGTACCTTATATTTTATAACAACCAATGAGCCAAATGCCCACACAAAATTACAAAAACAATGACACAGACAAATATTTAGAGCCTTAGACCCTTACCCAATTAAAAAAAAAAAAATTATATTATGTTCATGATGAAAAGTAAGTTGAGAAAGATGTATGAATCATGAATGAAATCAGTAATTCAATAGTATATAAATTTGTTTCTAATAAAGAAAAAAAACACGTTAAAATTGGTACCTTATTTCCAACTTTGCTAGAGAGAAAAAAGAGGTAAAGCCACGTTAGGTAGAATAAAATAAGTTGATGATATTTTTGTTTAAATAGTAGGGTTTTAGGGTATGAAAAAATTACAATTTAACCCTTATAATGTGGGGCGGGGTGGGGATGGGGCGGGGTGGGGCGGGGTGGGGATGGGGCGGGGCAGGGCGGGGTGGGTTTAAAAGGTGTAAACCCATCCCCGCCCCGCCCCGTCCCGTGGTGTGGGTCTAAAATCTCGCCCCATCCCCGCCCCACCACCTTTGTGGGGCGGGGAAAACCCGCACGAGGCGAAGTGGGGAGGGGCGGGTCTAGTGGGGCGGGGCAAAATTGCCATCCCTATACACAAATAAGAAAGTTGGACTGACTTCAGTATTAGAAAAGCTTCATCCGACATCATATTGATACTACCTCAGTAATGTGATTTGCTTTAATTGTGCCATTTAATAACTTGGGAGATTGTCCAAGTTTTGAATGGCCATTTAATCACTATACTCTATCAAATTCAACTAAAACACAATGACCATTTAATAACTATTCTCTATCAAATTCAACTAAGACACAAGAACATAAAATCTTAGGCTTTAATTACCTCCATATTCTGGCGCAAGATAACTAAATGTCCCAGCTAATCGCGTCGATACAGAGTTCTTTCCATCAGGCGTAATTTTAACCAAACCAAAATCTGCAACCTTGGCCCTCATATCATTCCCAAGAAGTATGTTGGAAGGTTTTAAATCTCTATGAATGAAAATTTGTGGAGCTAAACTATGCAAGTATTCCATTCCGCGTGCCACATCCATTGCTATTTGAATCCTCTGCTTCCATGTAAGAGGAGAACACCCATTCTCACCCAAATCAAACAAATGTTGTGTTAACAACCCCTGTCGCATTTACTCATATACCAAAAGTCTCTCGTTCTCATTGATACAACATCCTAAAAGAGAAACCAAATGTCTATGCCTCACTTTATTAAGGACTGAAATCTCCGCCTGAAATTCATTGATTCCTTAGCTACCCATTGTAGCAGATTCCATCCTTTTCATAGCAACCTTGGTCCCATCATGGTATTATCCTTTGTAGACAACTCCAAAACCTCCCCTACCCAAAATGTTATCTTCATTGAAATTGTTGGTCGCCTGTTTTAGAACTTCAATCGAAATTTCAATATTTCGTACACTTGTACTTCTACTTTCAGGATTCTCCACTACTTCAATCTTCATTGAAATTGTTGGTCGCCTGTGCCTTCTACTAACATAACATACAAATAACATGACCACAAGAAATATGATCGCAGCAATAACTATACTAGCAATCATACCAGGCAAGATGGAAGTACCACTTGACCCCATTTCAGTCGTATTCCCACTAGGCGATGTGCCATTCGAACCTGATGGAGAAGTCCCACTATTTCCAGAGCTTGGAGTACTCTTCCCAATCAAAGGATTACCGGCCGTAATTAGCTTCACTGAATCTCCAAATTTTGGTATCAACCCAGTAAGGTTATTGTTCGAGATGTCAAAAACTTGAAGGCTTGTCATGTTGGTCAAAGCATCCGGAATGGAACCCGTCAAATTGTTATCACTCAGACACAAATTCCTCAATGATGTGAGTTTCGCAAAGACAAGAGAGATCGTCCCAACGAATTGCTGCTTAGCAAAATTGATAGTGATAATATTACCCTGTGAATCGCAGATAATGGAAGTCCAGCCGGTGCAGGCGTTGTTACCTGTCCAAGAATTGGCTAGCTTGATTGGATACCTAAATACCGAAGCGATTTCGAGCAATGTGGTCACTTGGGGATCACAAGGACCTGGGGTATTTTTACAGAAGCTGTTGATACCATCAAGAGTGTGAGTAGTCATGCTAGATGGGAACTGTGGGCAAGGCCCTTGGAGGACATTGTTATCCAAGGAAACATTTCTCAATGTGGGAATTGACATCAGTGAGGCTGGGATGAGGCCTATAAACAGGTTGTCTCTGAGCTGAAGATCGAACAAACTTGTACAGTTTGACAAGTCTGGGATGGGACCAGTGAACTCGTTCCCCATAAGGCACACTTGGTACAACAATGTCATCGACGAAAACACGTTGATGGTACCCGACAAGCCATTTTGTTGTCTGTTGAGCCAAAGGATTCGAATCGCGGATCCTCCAAAGGATTTAGGTGAAGTACCATTGAGATTATTGTAAGAAAGTCGGAGATCCTGAAGACTCGGTAAGGAACCAAAGAAATCGGGTAAAGACCCAATAATGTTTGCGTTTAAAGCATAGAAACTGACTAAACTAGTGGCCTGAGTCAACTCGGTAGGGATGGTCCAAGGCGCAGGATTAGGGTTTTGTCTCAAGTTTAAGGTCTGTAAGCTTGTGAGTCCTTGGAAGAAACCTGAAGGAATGGAGGTGAAATTGTTGTTGTCAAGGTAGAGTTTTTGAAGAGACGTGAGGTTGGCAAGGGAGGGGAAAGGTCCAAAGAGAGAGTTGCCTTGGAGAGAAAGAGTGGTGAGTTGGGTGAGAGTACCGAGATCGGAAGGAAGAGTGCCTGTGAGAGACTGAGAAGCTAAGTCGATGATGGTGACACGGTTGCTTTTGTCGCATCCAACGTAATCCCACTCATAGCAGTCTGTGGTGGCGGACCAGCTGCTTGGGGCGGTGTCAAAGGAGGCTAGGAGCTTGGCCATGACTGTGGCGGCAGTAGCATATGAAAGAGTTAGAGAGGAGAAAATGAAGGTAAAGAGATAGATCAGCAACCATTTGAGATTGAGAGAGCAGAGATGGGTTTGAAGTCTGGCAGTGTTGATGTTCAAAGGTAAGGACATTTTTCATTTTTTGCACCCAAGAAAGGAGGGAAATGTGAGAGGGATTGAGTGAGCTGTGTTGGCAGGCCAAGTTATTAGGGATGGCAATTTTTCCTCGCCCCGCTTAACTCGCCCTTCTCCGCTTCGCCTCGCGCAGGTTTTTCCCGCCCTACAAAGGTGGTAGGGCGGGGATGGGTTAAGATTTTAGCCCCGCACCATGGGGCGGGGCGGGGATGGGTTTAGACACTTTTAACCCACCCCACCCCGCCCCTCCTCGTCCCCACCCCGTCCCACGTTGCTAAGGGTTATAATTGTAAATTTATTATACCCTAAAACCCTACTATTTAAACAAACATATCAAAATTAACTTATTTTATTCTACCTAATGTGGTTTTCTGTCTTTATTTTATTATGTGTTATACTATGAGATTTTTTTATTTTTTATTTTTTATGATTGTCTTGTTAAACTCTTGGATATATTATTCAATTTTTTCTAAAAATTGATTTGATTTGATGGGATAAATTTAGTTGTAATTTCAAGTATATTTTTATCAATAAAATAGGTTTCATTAAAAAAATTGTACTAGTTTTAGGGCAAATTAACAAAAAGTAAAGTTTTACGGGGTGGGGCGGGGCTTTGCAAGGCCTCAAGGGGCGGGGATGGGGTGAGAAAGTTTTCCCCGTCATGCGGGGCGGGGTAGGGATGGAGCAAGACAAAACCAAGCGGGGCGGGGACGAAGACCCCATCCTTCGGCCCTGCCTTGCCCCATTGCCATCCCTACAAGTTACTATTAGAATTTTTCTAAACAAAAAACAAAAAATTGTCATGGTTAGAAATTGGCAGCTAAGCTGACCTCGAAAACATATAAAAATAATAAAAAACCACTATCATTTTGATTTAGAAAAAGAAAAAGAAAAAGAGGTTATTGTTACTGTGATAGATTGTTAATGGTAGATAAAAAAGTAATATTAGTGAGCCAATTTAGAACCAACAAGTAGATCAACTCAATTAATGTGAAAAATGTTGCCAAATAGTATATACTATTTATTCTTTAGACGATTATTCTTTGAATGGAAGCTGGCCATGAAGACTTGATTTTGAAACTTATCTTAAATTATTCTATTCTTTGTCTGGAAAGAAAGTTGCACAAAGATTTCGGTCATTGCAAATTTCTTCTAACAGTGCACCTTGACTTCGTAATTGAAGACTTTACGTTGTTTCAGACCATCTAGATCATCTAATTCACATCCATTGATCATGCCTGAGATTGAAGACTAATAGACTCTCTCTAGCTTGCTTGGCAATGCTTTCAACTTGCTAAGAGCCTTGTAATTTAACTGATTGACATTTTTTGATATTTTTTAAAAAGACATGCGTGCAGCGTTCAAATCCCCTACCACTAACTACTAATCAATATATATAAAGCAATGCTCTTGACTGAAAAAAATATTTTTCTAGTTGCGTTTTTACAAAATATGTTATAATTTGGATTCTCTAAGTAAGTTTTGCATAACAATTTTCATTGATAATGTGGCAAAAATAATTGAAATAATACTGCATTAAGCATTTTTAGATAAAATCATGATATTACATAGTACATGTTGTGAACCAGAACAATCCTAAACAGGAAAATAATCCAACTCAAGGTCTTGTCTATTGCTGTCACACAGATAGAACTTATTAGCCCCCACATGGACACAATAAACATCACATATATGAAACTTAATAGTCAACTCAATAACAGTCATATAGATGGGTGTTTAGAGCTACTGGGCCTTGTACCCTAGTAGCACCCGGTTCCATTGTAACCGTTAGCTCGGGGGTTCTATCCTCTGCAATTACCCAAAAAAAAAAAGATGGGTGCTTAGATACCAGTGTCACAAAGACTAAGGTTCCATGCAAGCTGGGCAATCACTAACATCTCACAGAAGGATAAAACATAAGGATGTTATATATAAGTTTAAAATAATTAAACTACACATCAAATTGTTAAGTGGTTTCAAATAAAATACTGTCAATATTCCACAAAGATTTATAAATAAGCTCACAACTTTTCCATAATAATTCCCAAACAATAAGTTTTCCGACCGGTATCACAAATAATGAATCTCTACAAATTCTCAGGTTATGCTATAAATTCGTTAAATAATTAGGAGTTTTTTTTTTTTTTTATACAAAATATGTAAATCTAAATAATTTTCTATGTTTTGAAAAGAACAAGTTGAATGCTTACATATTATTATGATGTTTGTTGAATTTTTTAGAAATTTTCAACCCTGAATCTCCTCCTAAATTTTATAATTAGCCAAATACCTGGGTGCATACAAAACAGAAAATTCTGGACTTGCATTTTAGGATGTTTAGGAGCTATACTTTGTTAGTTTGGTAAACTAGAAAGGATTTTTTGGGGGCCAAAATGGGGTTTTACCCCTTTCTCACAAACTTTCCAGCAAAATGATCATATCTGAAACTATTTAGGGATATGCTCCTGTTTTGAACTTAGAAAAAAAAAAAAAAAATTTTTTTCTAGAACTCAAGTTCCATGAACTCGAGTTCCAAAATCTTTTTTTTTTTTTTTTTTTTTTAATTTTCAGTTCTCTATAACTCGATTATCCAAAAATCGAATTTTAAAACAGGAGCATTTCCTTAAATAGTTTCAGACATGAGACATTTTGTTAGAAAGTTTTGGCGAAAGGGGCAAATGTCCATTTTGGCCATTTTCTAAGTAAGTCCATATGTATACCAAACTTGAAAATCTTGATTTGATGTTAATGGGGGGGGGGGGGGGGGGGGAAACAACTATGAAAATCGAATACTATAAACTATCAAAATTTGTTTTGTAATAATTGAGTTGAATCAATTTGAGTATTAAATCATTAAGATTATTTTATTTTATTTTAGGTTTTGAGCAAAAATCGAAACTAAACCATGGAGAATGGGATGCACTTGCCTTCAAACTATCAAGCTTGGCTGAATCACCCCTCTCAAATTTGAGCTTATTTTTTTTATTTTTTTATTTTGAGAATAACTTTGAGCTAGACTATATATTTAAGTTTGGAATTTTTTTTTTTTGGAAAAAAACTCCAACATTATTACATACTACTTGATTAACTTTCCCCATAAATAAGTAAATAAATATAGTGACCAAAAATTTCTATGCATACATAAATCTATATTGATGATTAATACCTAAATTGTTTAGAGTATATTGTTTGAATTAATTAGAAAGATTGATTTTAATTTATGAACTTATATTATGGCTAGAAGTCTTATACAATTTTTCTAACAAATAGAGACACGTTATTGAAGACATTCCGGAGGACATTGTCCCATTGGTAAGTGCTGATTTTGGACATCCAGTCAAGTTTCTCCAAAAAAAAAAATAAATAAATAAATAGAGACACGTTATTTATGTGCGAGATTGAGTGTATTTCTTCTTCTTTTTATTTATTATTTATTTTACAACAAGATTGAGTGTATTTCTAAATTTATTGATTAATAATTAATGTTAGATACAATCTTTAATTTTTCTTAATCTATGTTAGAGAGTAAATGAAATTCTAGCAGACTCGTACACACAAGAGGATAGTCCAAAATGAGATAGAAAAAGAGAAGTCAAAGTCAAAGTTGATTTTTCTGCTTCTCAAAAAAAAAAAAAAAAAAAAAAAATTTTTTTTTTTCTATCCGTGTGTTTTTCATTTTCTTTTTAAATTATTAAAAAACTTCAGCTATTTTTATTTTCCTTTAGACCTTGAAAGGATGGATTACATTAATGTTTCGCGCAGTATTTACACTATTATATTAGATATTTATGTTTTTGTGAATATTATGTGAGAGACGTTGCATGAGTCCAAACCGAAGGGTATTGTTTGGGGGAAACAAGTTGCTCAAAGATTTCGGCTATTGGAAATCTCTTCCGATGATGTACTTGACTTTTTTATGTATAGAGGACTTTAGGTTATTTTGGATTATATAGTCTTTTTTATTTTTTTGGTAATAAATCTTTATCTATAGTCACCATCTACTAATGAAATTCTAGTTGGTAGTAAAATTTCCATACCCATACTTTGTCCAACAACAAAAAAAAAAAAATCCGTTCATGAGTGATACAAAAGGCAATTTTTCCATTTCATTAAGTCTAGATTCACAAAAAAAAAAAAAAAATTCTTAAGTGTTTCTAATTCAATTTAAAAATAACAAGATTACAAATAGATTATACACATTTTATAAAAGTCCCCCTTAAATTCATTACTTTTGTAAAAAAAAAAAAAAAATACATGAAAATTCTTAAGTGATTCTAATACAATGTTACACATTTAAAATTCTTAATTTATTAAGTTACTCATACTTTCTAGTAAATACCAAATACATACATAACTATGTACCACAGTGTGTATGTGTGTTTTGGTCTTAAATGTCGGTGTCGTCCTAAAGCTAAAGGTCGGCCCCCAAAAGAAAAAATTCTGGCCCTACCGGAAAAATTAGGTATTTGATGACTTTTGTGCCCAATTTAGTATCGAAACTATTCATGGGTAGAATATAACTATAAACTCTCTTAGCCAAACAATTGGCGGCAGCACTCCCAAAATCAAAACTGATAGTGACCTACTTGAAAGCCAAACATCATCAACCTCACGATTTTAGCCAAACCCCCTCTGACCCACAACAAAACTCAAAGACCACTGCTACTCACAATGGAGATATTTTCATACGCAGCAGCAGGTATATGAGACATACTCTCACTCACATGTGAGCCCCCACAAAAATCCTACCTCATAGCTAGGGGTGGCAATTTTTATTCATGTCTATAAACCCGCATTACCCATCTTATTTGGATAAGTCTTAACCCAACCCATTTGAGTATTTAGGTTAAATGGATAAAGACCCATTTGGTTATTTAATTAGATGAGTCTAAATAGATAAATCCACCAATACCCATTAAACCCATCTAAAATTTAAAATTAAATAAACTCACTAATATCCTTCTAAAATCTAAAACTTAAATAAACAGTATAACCTCTAGATTTCTAAGCCCAAGCCCTCATTCTCACTCTCCCTCTGATTTTCTTAGTAGCCAAACACTTTCCCAAACACTTTAACCTCTAGATTTCTAAGCCCAAACATTTTCTCTCAGATTTTCTTAGTAACCAAAGAGAAAAAAAAAAAAAAAAAAAAAAAAAAAAAAAAAAAAAACTTCCACATCTACTTGACAATATATAAATTTCAATGGCTTGTTTGGCTTCTCATTTCCGTCACCCATTAAGTATATAAAAAGTAGTACTTCCAATTTGCTCACATTTTCAAAGACACACAGGTTCAGGTCGAGAGAGAAAAGTGAGTGTTTTTACTTGTTTTTTTAGAGAGAGAGAGAGAGAGAGAGAGAGAGAGAGAGAGAGCAATGTCTTCCTTCGACGCGTACGGCATCGATGGCGAGGATGAGATTAACGTGAAATCATCGAATAGTCATTTCATTGATGACGAAGATGAACAAAGCTTCACCGCCGCTGGCGAAGGCTATGCTTCTTACTCCAGCTTCCCATATGGAGGATTTCTAGCTGACGGTGATATGGCCGTCGACCACGCCTCCGCATCGCTTGAGATCTATGGATTCGACAATCCAAACCCTGGCTACTCCCAATCTCCGTCAACCCGATCCACGTGGATAATGGAAATGGGAACGAGAACGGTTAGGTGGTTTTGGTGAAAATAGATTTCCTTTACTGCGATCCCCTTTACTCAATTCTTTGTTGTTGTGCGATCCCCTTTACTCAATTCTTTTTTTTATTTTCATTTTTTTATTTTTGTTTCTATGTTTTTCTGGGCAGCCAAACAGATTTCTTCTGTGTTATACGTTAAAGATTTTGGGTGTTGATATATTGCTTTGTTGACTATATAAAAGTTGGTTAAAAGATTAAAAAAAAAAAGGTTTTTAAGTGAACGAATTGTTTTGCATTTGATAGAAGTGTGGAGAATGTTGGATTTGAGTTTCTAAAGGATTTATTCTGGGTTTCTGGGGAAAGTTTCTAATGTTATTTATTTATTTGGGTAATATTGGGTTAAATGGGTGGGTTACTAATTAAATGGATTGGACGGGTAATGAATAATTAATTTATATGTAAACGGGTCATAAATGGATAAATGGGTAATTATACATCCAACTTATTTATGACCCAACCCGCTCATTTGCCGCCCCTAAGTCATAGCAAATAACCAATACTAATTCACAAAATCCACTTTTGTCATTGGTTTCATCATCAATCTAGTTGTAAAGTGTCTTAGCACTATGTGGATCAATCAACTTTAGATTTCTAACTGACCCAACTTTGTATTTTCTTAGAAACTGAAATTTAATTTATTCAGCTCATATTTTGTGCATCTTCAATTTAACTATAGCGCCACATCTATTTTTTAAGCATGTTCATTTCATGCGTTCTGAAGAATATATGACATGCACAATGCACAAGAAGTAAAGATTAATGAAAAACAATCGCGCACATATAAACAATCATAAAAAATTAAAAATTAAAAAAATAAAGCCCAATTAGGACACAGAAGAATTGGATTAGGAACATCATCAAAATTTTCCAAATTGGTTGTCTTGTCGTCAAGGGACAGAGTTAGAAAATTATCTTTAGGGGGCCAATCAAGACTAAATGATCATATTAATTCAAAAAAAAAATGTGTGTCTCTATTACAAAAATGTATGACCTCCACTATTGAATTTTCAAAAATCAATTTCAAGATTTGCTTCTCCAAATGTCAAACACAAAGACAAATAGCACTGGATGTGTTTATCAAACCAAATTCTACCTAAATCTAGTTGTTTGAGTATGTTAGTATGAAATACTAGATTAAAATAATAAATATAGACTCTCAATTAGTTTTATAAATAAATGAAAAAAAAATCATCAACCTCAAAATAAATAAATAGAAATTCAAGTTTGATTGAAATGGATAGAAATTCTAAGCAAAATAGAAATGAAAAAAGAGATGAAGAAATGGAAGTGTGAAAAGATTGAAGACAGTAAGTGTAAGACTATGAGAACATTTGCATAAGTGATGAGATCTCTTGGAAGGTGGCCGGAAAGTACAACATTGGAAAATACATATTGAAGAGGTGAAGTAGTTTCTTTATTGTAAAAGTGATTAAAACCATAAAACTTATGAAAGTTGTGGGCTTGTCAACGTGTTGGGGAAAAAAGGTCAAAGTAATTAAGAATGTTTGAATAAAACAAGAAGTCAAGGACGCATGGGGTGGGGGGCAAAAATTCTGTAGAACCTATTTTTTACCGGCTATAAAACGTAGCTCCCTCCCTGGTTGTCATTAATTATTTGGAAACAAGGATGACAGAAGAATTTTTTGGCCATTTATGAGTATATAAAATTTTCCCTTTTGTTTTTTAATCTATCATAGCCATTTATGAATAGTTGAAGGGGAAGGAAGTGCTAAATGCAACCTCCTTAAAGTTTAAGGGTGTTAGTGTTAGGATTAGTGCCCTTAAATTCTATTGTATGATATTATGTATGACATTATGTATGATTTAATGTTATGATTAATAAAGTTGTTTTATTATTGTGGGTGAGAAACCCAACGCCATATGTTGGGCCTGGAGCCCAATTTGGGTATCACTTTCTATCCGAAGAGGTTAAAGTGATGGGCGCTTAGCCACCCTGATGAAAATGCAATCAGGAAGGGACGAATGTCGCTTCCGAAGGCAACCAGGCTGGGCCGAAGAGGTTCCACTCATCGGATCTCCGGAGAACTTGATCAAGTAGATATACTGAAGATTCCTCGGTAAGGAGTGAGTCCTGGGCACGCCTAAGTGCGAAAAGATCGTGGAATATCTTAAAAATAAAGCTGCTGCCATCGCATTTAATGCACTGCATCAACTTTCCTGGCCGCATTTATGTGGAGAAGACACCTGAACAGTGCAATCTCAACCACTACCACTCACTGCAGGCTAAAGCAAACTTCGGATGTGATTAGTACTCAAGTGGATGCTTAGATGAAGAACACGTGTATGGTGAAGATGAAATAAAAAATGTATATATAAAGGAAATAGGTCTCACAGAAGGGTGGACTTTTCGTTTTTCTTAAGTCTGAAAGCTTTAATCCTCTTCGGATTCAAGCGGATCCCTATTGAATACTAGTTTGAATGTTATTTTCGTTCCTTGTTTAACTGTTCGGACTGTTGTTGAATCCATCTTTAGCCCAGTTGTTCAACCCATTCTCTACAAATTTATTGTCAAGGGTTTCATTGGGCTAAGTCCATACTTGGCCCAACAAAAAATTGACCCTACAATTATTATTATCTAAAATAATGGTAACATGAATATTTAGACATTATCATATAGTCTATGAGATGCATAGTATGTGATATATTATGGCCTTAAACAAGCTCCACGAGCTTGGTTTGCCAAATTTAGCTATACCATCTCTCGCTTGGGTTACATGGCCAGTCATTATGATTCTGTCTTATTTCTTCGTCGTACTGACAAAGGCACTATTTTACTTCTCCTATATGTGGATGATATGATCATAACTGGTGATGACCTTAGTGGCATTCAAGAACTCAAGGATTTTCTCAGTCAGCAGTTTGAGATGAAAGATCTTGGACATCTCAGTTACTTCTTGGGTCTTGAAATCACTCATTCTATAGATGGACTTTATATTACTCAAGCCAAGTATGCTTCTGAACTCTTGTCTCGAGCTGGACTCACTGATAGCAAGACTGTTGACACTCCAGTTGAGCTTAATGCACATCTGACTCCCTTAGGGGGGAAACCATTGCCTAATCCCTCTCTTTACAGATGCTTGGTTGGCAGCTTAGTTTATCTCACTGTTACTCGTCCAGATATTTCCTATGCTGTTCACTAGGTGAGCCAGTATTTGTCTGCTCCACGGTCGACTCACTATGCTACTGTTTTGCGCATTCTTCGATACCTGAATGGCACTCTCTTCCATGGTCTTTTCTACTCTGCTCAGTCTCCTCTTATTCTTCGTGCATTTTTTGATGCTGATTGGGCAGGAGATTCCACTGATCGTAGGTCCACCACTGGTTATTGCTTTCTTCTTGGTTCTTCTCTGATTTCTTGGCGAAGTAAGAAACAAACTCATGTGGCCCGCTCCAGTATTGAAGCAGAATATCGTGCCCTTGTTGATACCACATCTGAGCTCCTTTGGCTACGATGGCGTCTCAAAGACTTAGGTGTGTCTACATCCTCTGCTACTCCTCTTTATTGTGACAACCAGAGTGCCATTCATATTGCTCATAATGATGTCTTCCATGAACAGACTAAACATATCGAGATCGATTGTCATTTTATCCGTTATCATCTTGTCCATGGTGCTCTCAAGCTGATCTCAGTCTCCTCTAAAGATCAACTTGCAGATATGTTCACCTAGTCACATCCTAAGGGACGCCTTTGTACTTTGGTTGACAACCACAAGTTGCTCTCACATCAACCTTGAGTTTGAGGGGGGTTGTTAACGTATATAGTTGTGGGCTTTAGGCCCAAATAGATTACTTGTATAGCACACTCTTGTACCACACTCTTGTACTACACTCTTACTTGTACTGCACTCATATGCCTCCTATATAAAGGCACTCGTGTATATTTTTTCATTGAAAAATACAATACAATCATTTAGTATTTCTAACAGTATTGATAACACACTTGGACTTTAATATGTTTAATATAGAACTCTTGATCTAACTTCAAAATAAATTCTACAAAATAGGAATATATATATATTTAAATCAAGTTAAGAAAGTAGAAAAACTATTAAATTCATGAAAGCAATCTTAGTAGAACGTGAATAAATAACAATGCTATTTCCATTCAATGACACATATTGAGAGTATATAGGAACAATAACAAAACAACTCAAACTTGTGAGCTACTATGAGTGAATAAAAAAAATAAAAAAAAAATAGAAAAAAAAACCCTTGTGTAGTAGCCTCAATTGATGGCTATTACATACTAGATCTGTTTCAACTGAATTTTAATTCAAGTGTTTATCTAAAATTTTAAAATTTTCATCAATCTTTGGATTGAATTTTTGCATAACTTGGTTAATTGTATAGTCATCCTATTTCCACCCTTAAACACCATAATAAACACACAACTATGATTAAGTTGTCACAAAAGGTTTTTTTATTTTTATTTTTTTATATTCTTTTTCAATCCACCGATCTTTGAAGGTTTTGGGGTTAAGGTGAAAATTCTAGAGAAATCAACAAATAGTTAAAGGTTTCAGTTATATTGTATAGTCGCTCTATTTCTACCAAAGTTTTAAATTCCATTTTAAAGGTTGTTCTGAATTAGCTTCTGGAATGGAATATTTTGGTATCGGTTTGTGCCGGTACAACGTTTTAGGATTAGGCACCAAGTATATATATATATACACATATATAGATATAATTACTATTATTTATTATTGTAGGGTCACAGTTTGGGAACCCAAGCCCAAAAGTGAATGGGATGATGGCCCAGTGAGCCCAATACAATAGATTTGTAGAGAGTGGGATGAAGAGTTGGGCCCTAGTCAGTATGACAATGGCTAAGATGAGTTTTTCTGGCAATCATGCAAGAGGGGAGCGTATAAAGTTCAATTTACATATCATCCGAGGAGACCAATGTTTTTTATCAACTGACAAATCGGTTTACGAGAGTTATTCCCCCTAATATGGCTCTCATTTCTCATTCTCCCTCCCCATAGCTTATGAAGGGTCTCTCTTATTTTATAGGTCCCTTTAGGTAATCCTAGACTTACACCTGTTGATCATCCGGACCTCCACTTGAGTTCCTATCCTATCAGACACCCCTTCTGGCCTTTTGTGAGTTGCGGTGGTCAAGAAAACACTGTTCAGAGGTCTTCTCCACATAAATGCGGCTAGAAAAGCAGCTGTAATGCAATTAATGCGGAGGTAATAGCCTTTCCTTTAGATATTTTTGTGTTGCCTTCCATCTCGTGAGTTCATGTGGCATGCTTCTGAAGTCGACGCCCCCATTGAGCCCATTATTGTTGCTGGAACGTGTAATAGAACGGTGCTAGTATTGTCTGAGGAGATCTTCCTCCTCGGACTGTTCATTTTTCCTTTCATATTTATGGGGTGCTAGGCTAGAGTACCCTTCTACCATTTTGTCTCTCCTCGGTCTTTCCAACGACCTTAGGCGAGGCCCAAGGCCTAGTGTACAACTTTGGGCCTCATCCCTACAATAGCCCCTAAAAATCTTGGTTTATCCCTCTCATTTGAGGAGAAAAAGTGGGGTTTTGATTTGTAAGAGATAAGATCACTTATTTCTCTGGTTTACACATGTTAGAGTGCCACTTTCTTTGCTTCATGACTGCTTCTGGCGCTTCGGGGTTCGTGAATTGTCATTTATTACTCCAAGTGGTACCTTGTTTCCCCTATCCAACGATGAGACGCACATCCTACGGTGGATATTTTCTCCTAGAATTCTGAGCGGGGTTATTCCCGCCCCTTTTCTCCCTCTATATAAAGCCTTGAGGGGGCTCATTTCTCTCTTTACTTCGTGAAATTTCAGACACTCCAGAGAACTCAGCGCTCCAACCTACAACATATCCTAGATTCCTAAGCTTCCACAACTCCTCCTCTGAGAAAGTTTCAAGGGGTCCTTTCTACAGGATTAGTGTTGGCTTTCTTGTTCTTGTAAGTCTTTGCCTTTCTGAACTTCCTTTTCCTTCTCAGCCAGTCTCCTCGGCCATTCTGATTCTCATTTTCTTTACTTGTGCTTTCTAGTTGTTGTCTCTAGAGTTGTCCAAATGGGTAGATTTGAGAGTTTAGTAGACTTCCTTACCAAAATAGAAGCCTTTAAACAGAAATACCGTATACCCCATGAGGTTGGTTTGCGATATTATTCTCTGGAGCAAATCGCTACACATAGGGAGACTTGGGAGGTCGTCATCCCCATGATAGCCTTCTTGGAAGGAGGGATGACCCTTCCTATGGGTAGAGTAACCCAGGATTACCTTATTAATCATAGATTGTGCCCTCATCAGTGTGTGCCTAATATGTTTAGGATTTTGGGCTGCATCGATGCCCTTAACATGCACCTTAGGTTGGGACTTACATGGCATGACACGGTTTACATGTACAAATGCCATTCACAGGCCGACGGAGGGTTTTACCTCAAGTCTAAGTCGGCTATTGTTAAGCTTATTTTGTGCCTTCCCAAGTCTAACAAGGGGATGAAAGATGACTACCTGATCGCTTCCGGGGCGTGGCATGATGGTCGTCACTGCCCGACCCAAGAGAGAGAGACAGGTGGGGTGCCTTAGAGTTAGGTTTTCTAGTACAAAACTTAGATTTTTAACCCTACCCATGTCTTTCAATTTGCTTTCTTTGGATGATGGAGTTCGGCGCATTGACTGTGTTTGGCTTTGTCTGATAATTTTTGCAGATAGGAGGTTGGTTGCTCCTCGGCTCAGTCTCACGAACGTCGCGGCGCTCAACTACTTACTCTGGTCGGAGATTTTTGTGAGTGCGGACCGACAACTAAGGGTTGTGCACTTAGTCCTAGATTTTGATCCCATCTCCAAGATTTTCCAAGAGGTCGGACACGCCATCCGAGCAAGTGGCCCTCGGATAAATTGTATCGACGTGTCCAAACCGAACTTCCTGGCACAGAACGACCTTCCACCAGTTATACATCTAGGACAACAAATTCCTCCTCAGTTTGTAATACCGTTACAATAAGTCCCACTCGAAGGGGCAGCTGCAGTGGAAGAAGGAGTTGGCTTATCGCGTTGGTCACTAGACAAGGAGATAGACCAGTTTCAATTTGGGTTGGAGGGGGAGTTGGAACAACAGTAAAGCTTTCGGACTCTGAGACAGAGTCTGACAAACTTTTCATCGCTCGTCTCCCAATGTAGATCGTAACTCGGGTTGATTCAAGCTCCGGGGAAGGAATAATGGGGCAACAAAAGAAGAGATCGGATCTGAGGGGTTTGATGGCGAATAGAAATAAGGGGGTAACTTCGGCGGACACTCCCAAGGCCTTAGTACCCGCCAATCTTCCTCCTCCTTCTCCTCCTCCACCTCCTGCCAACCTCGGACTGTGTGCTGACCCTGATCCGAAGAGAAAGAGGCCTGTGTAGGAGTTGGAAGATGGGGAGTTGGCCCTTTAAAGGGGCATAAAGCAACATGAAAGTAAGGATCTAAAGGATAAAAGGTCCAAGTCCATCGACAGTAGGGACGACGCAGAGGTGTGTCGTCAAATGCGCACGTGGGCCCCAGTGATGGAGATGGACGACGCTCCTATCCCTTACGATTCTTCAATAAGGGAATCTAGCAAGGGGCACTCTGCTTATTTGGCCCAAGCCCTGGAGCAGCCTCTGCTCCTCCCTAAGGATATGGATGCCCTCCGGCGGACAAGGAAACCGGATCTCTTTATGTCGTTAAAGAGGGACCTCGCTGTGGCTAGTGAGCTTCTAACTTGTACATGTATGTTCCTTTCTATTACAAGCATTAATTGCTCTGCTACTTTCATGTAGGTTACTCAGTAGGTCTACATTACTGAGGAATGGGTTCGAGATGCCCATTGCAAGCTTGAGGCCGAGTTTCATTCTCGGCACGAAATTAATAGGGCGCTCGGGGAAGAGAAGGAGGAAAAGGTGTGCTTGGTCGAGAAGTTGAAGAAAATGGAACAGGAATGTTCCAGCGCTCTAGCAGGGCTGAAAAACACTGAGACCCAAGCCGAGGACCAGCGAAAGCAGCTATACATAACAGAGCTTAACTTGGCCACCCAGAAGCAGTTCGTCCTGGACCTAAGGGTCGAGCTGCAGAGGGTAAGGGATGCAGTAAATGAGGCAACCCGGAAGGCTAAGGAAGATACTGAAGCTGTAGTAGCCGCGGCCTATGAGCGTGGGGTGGACGAGATGGAGAGAAGGCTGGCTAAGGAGGTGGCTGAGGTGTGCAGGGATTACTGCACTATGTCCTGGACAGAGGCACTCAATATTGCAGGAGTTATAGCTGACTCGGACCTGAGAAAGGCTGAGAACATGTATTTTCTAGAACATATTCGAGAAGTTCTAGCCAACCTCCCTCCACCTGCTGATCTCCCCCTTCCGCCTCTTGAGTAGGTCTCTGATGCGCCAGCCCTTGCTGTGGGCACTGAAGTTCCCTTAACGGAGGCTGGGAAAGGTAAGGAGCCCCTCCCCTTGGTCAGGGATCCTTCTTCCAAAGATAACATCCCTATCAAGGACATGGTTTCCCAGGCCAAGGTGAACGAGTCCAAGGTCACTGATTCCAAAAAAGGAGCTCTTCCTCAGTAGAAGTAGTTTTTAGTTTTTTTTTTTTTTTTTTTTTTGCTTCCTTTTGTTGTAGTATTTTCATCACAAATTTTGTTGTGCTCTCCTCCACTGTATGTATTGACACTACTTTTTGATTATTGAATGGAACTCTCTTTTAATTTCTGGTGTTTTTATTTTTCATATTCTTGGGATCATTGACATCTTGAGCAATTTCACTCTGTGACCAATCTTACTGTAGCAAATATTAACAGCAATTCATACTCGGACAAGTAATACAAGGATTTACACTTGGATAGATAACTCAAGAGTTTTAACTTGGTCAAATAACTCAAACACTCTTGCCTACACAGGGCTGCTAATTTAAAGATTTGGCTATATCTTAGTGAAAAATGAGCAAGTATCATGAACTGCCTGAATGCTCAGAAAAGATGTCAAATAGAGTTTCGACTTAGACATTTTTATAAAAAATTTGTGTAGAGTGCTAACCTCCCCACATCAGTTGGTCCAAGGACTCCAGGCCTGACTGAGTTTCGATTTAAACACTTATAAAAATTTGTGACTTAGTGCTAACATTCCCACATTAGCTAGTCCGAGGACTCCAGGCTTGACTGAGTTTTGGTTTAAACACTTATAAAAATTTGTAATTTAGTACTAACCTTCCCACATCAGCTGGTCCGAGGACTCCAAGCCTGATTAAGTTTCGATTTAAACACTTTATAAAAATTTTTAGCTTAATGCTAACCTCCCCACATCAGCTGGTTCGAGGACTCCAGGCCTGACTAAGTTTCGGTTTAAACACTTATAAAAATTGTGACTTAGTGCTAACCTCCCCACATCAATTGGTCCGAGGACTCCAGGCCTGACTGAGTTTCAGTTTAAACACTTATAAAAATTTGTGACTTAGTGCTGACCTCCCCACATCAGCTAGTCCGAGGACTCCTGGCCTGACTGAGTTTCAATTTAAACACTTATAAAAAATTGTGACTTAGTGCTAACCTCCCCACATCAGCTAATCTGAGGACTCTAGGCCTGACTGAGTTTTGGTTTAAACAATTGTGAAGGAAGGAAAACATGAAATGTAGTGTCCTTAAATGGCAAATGAGCATTTTTGACAAAAGAAAACTTTCATTGACTAGTAGTAATACATTTTTAGGTTGTTTACATTCCATGGGCGTGGTATTACATTTTCGCCTAAGTCCTCCAAAAAATACGTGCCTACGCTAGCCACCGAAGTGATGCAGTATGGTCTCTCCCAATTAGGCCCAAGCTTCCCCATGCTGGGTTCTTTGCAGTACCTAGGACCTTTCTTACACCAGATCACCAGGTGCCAATGGTCTTAGCTTCACGTTAGCGTCATAACCTTGCTTGAGCTTGAGCTGGTAGTATGCCAACTAGACCATTGCATTTTCCCTTCTTTCCTCGATCAAGTCTAAGCCTTTTTCCAACAGCTCATTGTTAGTGGCTGGATCGAATGAGCTGGTTCTTAACGTTGGGAAACCAATCTCCAAGGGGATGACAGCTTTGGCTCCGTATGTCATTAAAAAAGGGGTCTTCCCGGTTGATCGGCGAGGTGTGGTTCGGTAAGTGCACAGGACATAAGGCAATTCGTCCACCCATTTTCCCTTTGCGTCGTCCAATCTCTTCTTGAGTCCGCTCACAATGACTTTGTTAATAGCCTCAGCTTGTCTGTTTCCTTGGGGATAGGCTGGAGTGGAGTACCTATTGGTAATTCCCAAGTCATAGCAGTACCTCCTAAAAGATTTGCTATCAAATTGAAGACCGTTGTCCGAGATTACGGTACGAGGGACTCTAAAGCATGTAACAATATTCCTCCATACAAATTTCTTGGCATCCGCATCCTTGATGTTTGCTAGGGGTTTGGCTTCAACCCACTTAGTAAAGTAGTCTGTGCCGACCAGCAAATACCTCTTGTTCCCCACTACCTTGGGGAAAGGGCCCACAATGTCTAAGCCCTATTAAGCGAATGGCCAGGAGCTGGACAACAGATTAAGTACTCCCCCTGGTTGGTGTATATTTGGCGCGAATCTTTAACATTGGTCGCACTTCTTTACATATTCTTGTGCTTTTCTTTGCATATTGGGCCACCAATAGCCTTGAGTGATGGCTCTGTGCACCAATGATCTGCTTCCCATGTGACTCCCGCAGATCCCCTCATGTAACTCCTCAAGGAGCAACTCTGTCACCTCGAGGTGTACACATAGCAGGTACGGCCCAGAATAAGAACGCTTGTACAATTTCTGGTCCTCGGACAGCTAGAATCGAGGAGCTTTCCTACGTATTTTCTCTGCCTCTGATTTTTCCTCGGGAAGGGTGTCTTCCTTTAGGAATAGCGATATGGGGTCCATCCAACTAGGTCCTACCCTGACCTGATGAATACGGATCGTCCCTTTGTTCATCCCCAGGGGCTTGCACAGGTCCTCAACGATGATGACCCGAGGTAAGCTCTGTGCCGAGGACGTTGCAAGTGTGGCTAGGGAGTCGGCATGGGAGTTTTTGCTTCTGGGGATGTGTAACAGGCTGAAAGACTCGAATTCTGCCTGTACGCGCCTAACCTGGCCCAGGTACTTCTGCATTCTTTCATCTCTCGCCTCAAACTCTCCTTTCACTTGTCTGACGACTAATCTTGAGTTAGAAAATACCTCTATCGCCCTTCTGCCCATCTTACGAACCATGGTCATTCCCTCTAGCAAAGCCTCATATTCGGCTTCGTTGTTGGTGGCCGAGAAGCCCAGTCTAAGTGATTTCTCAATAACGATCCCTTCGGGGGATGTTAGTACTAACCCCACTCCAGACCCCTTTTGGTTTGCTGCGCCGTCAATGTGAACTTTCCAAGATAGGGGGCCTTGCTGGATGATCGCGCAAATTGATTTTCCATCCATATGTTATACCTTTGTTTCTTCCTCTAATGGGGATTCGGAGAACTCGGCCACTAGATCTGTCAGGACTTGGCCCTTGATGGAGGTGCGGGGCATGTATTTGATATCAAAAACCCCCAGGATTGTGGCCTATTTGGCGGTCTTCCCAGTATAATCAGCACTTCGGAGCAGGGCTCTGAGTGGAAGCTGAGTCAAGACGACCACTGTGTGCGCCTGAAAGTAATGAGGGAGTTTATCCGTGGCGTGTACCACTACCAGGACAGCCTTTTCTAGTGGTAGGTAATGGACCTCAGCTTCATGTAGCAATCTGGTCACGTAGTACACTGGCTTCTGTTTGCCACCATCGACTCGTATTAGGACCAGGCTGATAGCATGAGGGGCCATGGCAATATAAGCGAACAGGACTTCGTCCTCCTCAGGTCTGGACATTATGGGAGGCCGAGAAAGGTAATGTTTAAGCTACTGGAAGGCCAAAGAGCAGTCTTCGGTCTACTCAAACCCCTTCCACTTATTCAGCAATCGGAAGAAGAGTTGGCATCTTTCTACTGACCAGGAGATGAATCGGTTTAGGGCTGCAGTCATTCCGGTTAGCTTCTGGTCTTCTTTGGGGTTTCAGGGGGGTTGCAAGCTATTGATTGCCTTGATTTGGTCGAGGTTGACTTCAATCCCCCTATGAGTTACCATGTAGCCCAGAAATTTGCCTGAGCCCACCCCAAAGGAACACTTGGAAGCGTTAAGGAGTAACTTGTATTTCCTCAGAACTTCGAAAATGTTTCCGAGGTCTTTCAAGTGCTCGGATACTATTTTTTTTTTACCACCATATCGTCTATATAGACTTCAATGCTTTTCCCCATCTGTGGTTTGAACATTTGGTCATCATCCTCTAATAGGTAGCCCCCGCGTGTTTTAGACCAAATGGCATCACCTTGTAATGGTAGTTTCCAGTGGGAGTGATGAAAGCAGTTTTTTCTTGGTCTTCCAAGGTGAGTGGTATTTGGTGGTATCCTTGAAAGGCGTCTAAGAAACTCATCCGAGGATGGCCCATTGTCGCGTCCACCAACTGGTCTATCTTGGGCATAGGGAATGGGTCCTTGGGGCAAGCCCTGTTTAGGTCGGTAAAGTCCACACATACTCACCAATTCCCACTCTTCTTCTTTACCACGACCATATTTGCCAACCATTTTGGGTAGAACACCTCTTTGATAGCCCCTGCCTGCTTGAGCTTTTTCACCTCTTCCCTGATAGTGTTAGAGTGGTCCCTAAATGAACGCCGAGGAGGCTGCCTTTTGGGAGTGGCGGAGGGATTAACGTTTAGATGATGACAAATAAAGCTTAGGTCTACCCCTGGGGCCTCGTAGGCATCCCAAGTGAACACGTCAACGTTTCTTCTCAGAAGTTCTAACAGCTTTTCCCTTTCTAGTGTGGGCATTTGAGCCCCTATCTAAAAAAACTTTTCTGGGTCATTGCTGATAACAACTCTTGCCAAATCTTTGCATCTCGCCTCCTCGACAGATTTGTCCACGGACGATGCTGTGTCTGCTAATTGCTATAAGCCCTCATCAGTAGGGGCCGAGAATTCAGCTTCAGGCTGACGCCGGATGGCGGCTACCAGGCATTACCTAGCCACGGACTAGTTTCCTATAATCTTTTCAATTCATCCCCCGGACGTGTACTTCACTTTCTGGTGGAGGGTTGAGGAGATAGCCCCCAGAGTGTGAAGCCATGGTCATCCGACGATAGTTGTGTATGGGGAGTACGCATCTACCACAATGAAGTCCACCTCTACTACTTCCGATCCAGTCTGTATGGGCAGCCTGATTTGTCCCTTCGGAATGATGAACTTCCCTTCGAAGCTTACTAGGGGCGAACTATAGGGTGTCAGGTTTTCTGTCTTCAAGTTCAGCTCCCGGTACAGGTCAGGGTACATTATTTCGGCACCACTGCCCTGGTCTACCATCACCCTCTTCACGTCATATCCCCTAATCCTAAGGGTGACTACTAAAGCGTCATCATGGGGTTGGATGGTTCCGATCTTATCCTCGTTCGAGAAGCCTAAAAACGGCTGGACATCCAGTCTTGCCCTTTTTGCTTCCTACCTTGCCTCCTCGGCGGGTAGCCAAGCCACGGACAATATCCTGGAAGGGCAAGATCCAATTCTCTTCGGAACAACGAAGATGACATTGATCATCCCTAGGGGAGGTCTCGAGGATTCATTTCCTGAGTTTGTTTGGCCTTCCTGACCACTGGAATGGTGCAAGAGTTGTTTCAATTTTCCTTCACGGACGAGCTGATTCAGGTGGTCCCACATGCTTCTACAATCCTCGGTGGCATGCCCGTGGTCTTGGTGATACTGGCAATAAAGGCTGTGGTTGCGCTTTGCGGGGTTCCCCACCATTTTATTTGGCCATTTGAAGTACGACTTTTTCTTGATTTTTTCCAGAACTTGATGCACTAGTTCTCGGAACATGGCGTTAACTACTTGCGGATGAGCAGACCCTAGCTGCCCGATGAAGTCCCTACGAGGTCAGTCATTGTTATGTCAGTCCGACTTGAAATCCCTCCTTTCTTGAGGGATAACCTTCTCCTTTCCTTTGCCTTGCTGCTGGTCCTCCTCGACCCTTTTATACTTGTCAATTCGGTCTATGAGCTGGCATACACTAGTAACTGGTTTTCCAGTTAGGGACTTCCTCATACTGTGATTAGTAGGGAGGTTGAGCTTGAAGGTGCTGATGGCCACATCATTGAAGTCACCATCTATCTCATTAAACGTTTCCTAGTACCTATCCGAGTAGGCTTTCAGCGTCTCTCCCTCTCGCATGCTTTGGAATAATAGGGAGGCCAAGGACCGAGGGACCCTATTGCAAGTGACGAAGTGAGAGTAGAATGCCTGGATAAGCTCTTTGAAAGAGCTTATAGAGTTTGTTTTCAGGCCGTCGAACCATCTCATTGCAATGGGCCCTAGGCTGGATGGGAAAACCTTGCACATCAGGGCTTCGTACCTGGAATGTATATCTATTCTTTGATTGAAATGGCTCACGTGCTCCAAGGGGTCTGTCTTGCCATTGTACATGGTGAAAGTTGGTTGGGTGAACCGTCATGGAAGTTTAGCCCCCCTCAATCGTGCGCGTGAAGGGTGACCTAGAGATCTGGTCCAATGCCCTGCTTACCGCGTCGTTTCCCGCTCCTTGGTGAGGCGAGCTTTCGATCCTCCGTTCGCGGCGGCATTCCTTTTCGTAAGAGAAAGACTCACTGGGCGGGGTTTGAGATCTTCGCCTGTAGCTGACGTCCTTTTCATCGTTAGAGGAAGCATCAGAGTTAGAGGGAGTTCACCTCATCTTGCATGGCGCAGTTCCCTCTTTAAACGGTCAATTTCCAACTGCATGGCTCTGTTAGGCCGGTCTTGGGAGACGTGACTTCTGACTCGCGCTTGACTTTTGCTTGTATGTGTAGTATGCACACTGCCTTCTCGATCTTCTTTTCGCTCATGGTCGGCGATGTGGTTTTCGCGCTAGGGTGGCATGGATTCTGCCTGGTGTGGGCCTGATCCTACCATCATTCACCGTTGTGCTTACTATTACACTAGCTCTCCCAACAGACGGCACCAATCTAGATCCAAATTCATCAAACCCATATACAAATTCATATAAATAATCAAACCGAAATTGAAAAAAGAAGAAGGAGAAGAAGAAGAAGAAGAGGAAGAAAAACCCAAACAAGAGAAGAAATTTCACCGCCCAAAATCACTGCCATAATCAAACCTAACCTAAAATTTCGTCTATAATAAAAGCATAAAACTCAAATTGTAAGAGAAGAAGAGGAAAGAAAAAGATTCTCAAAAAAAAAAAAAAAAAAAAAAAAAGAAAGAAAGAAAGAAAGAAAGAAAGAAAGAAGGAGAAGAAAGAGAGGCAGAGATAGAGAGATAAGAGGGGAGTGTTATTATGAATCAAAAAAAGGAGGAGGGGTTAGGTGGGGGGTAGTTGGGAAAAAATAGAAAAAGGGAGAGAAATATTATTTTAATAAAAAAAGTGTGCATAATAGATAAATTAATGTGGGTGTTTTGTAAAAATGATGGTGTAAAATAGAAAAAATAATTTTTTTTGTGTAAAATAGACGGAATTTTTTAGACAGATTGATGTGGTTGCTTTTATCACTTTTGCCTCTTCTCATCTTACCTTCACAGCACACCAACGTCTAGCAGTCCAGGTTCTTTTCTCTCTTTTTTTTTTTTTTTTCAACGTGACCTGATCAAGTTGTATATTATTGTAATTTTTACATTATAATAATAAAAATAATAACATAAATTTATATATATAATGTGGTAAATTTTATATTATTTAATGAGTAAAAATAAATCTATTTCTTACCTATTATGTAACAAAGGCATAATAGTCAATTTATATAAATTATATTTTCCATCCTTCCCTTTTTCTTTCCAATCAAACAAAAGAGTTTTCCACTCTCTTACTTTTCCACCCCTCCAACCAAACACACAAGAGGGAAACCTAAATATTTTCTATCCTTTTACTTTTCCATCCTCCCACAATTTTCTATCCTCTCACTTTTCCACCCCTCCAACCAAACGGACCCTAAATAATGACTGAAGTGGCCGAAGCCTATGGCTCTTGAAATTGAGTACATAAATAATTACAAAATTTTAATTTGAATTCAAGGCAAATAATTGAATCCTAAATACTATGAACCATGAAATTAAGGCCATTTCAAATTAGCAATTTAATGCAATAGAAACAGCATTAATCATTTTGTTCATTTTTTTTTTCCTAATCATTTTGATCACTTGATTTTTTTTTTTTTTTGGGTGCCTTTTTTATATATAAATATAGAGATGAGTTCAAGTTACACCTGGTGTAACTCTACAAGAGTTACACATTTTTTAAGCCACAGATTTCCAAAAGATTTAACGATAAAAAAGAAAACACAATTTTTTCATCTCATCATTAAATACTTACCTAATTAATAACATCCTTATTAACTCTCTCCTAATTAATTACTTCTTGTCTCTCTTTTTCTCTCTCTTTATTTAATTGTAATTCATTTTTCCTCTATCACTTTCCTCGTCCATTTTCATAAAATGTTCAAGCAAAAACGTTAACACCAGGAGCAGCAATTATAAGCATTAGATAATTACTGCCATATCATCAATTTGATTGTAATTTTAATCTCTTTTATTCTTCTTGAATGAGAGAGTAAGTCTCACAAAGTTAAGAACTATCACAAACTATGGCTTTGGAGGGGCACCAACACTCTCTGAATTAGTAATCTCCATTAATTATATCTACTAGCGTTTAACCCGCGCAATGCGCGGGGTCATTTGAAATCTCATAAGTAGAAGAGAAATTTGGCTAATAAAATCAATTTTGAAAGAAAAAATTTGTTGCGAAGTGTGTAAGAAATTATTACTATGCATTCTAAAGATTCTTAGTCATCACAACCCAAACTTTGGTAGTATTTATGAAGAATCCTGACAAATTACATTGAAATAAAACAAACATACCTTTTCAGTATACAACTAATCTAACCAAAAAGTTTAAATCAAAACCAACCCAACCAAAATACTAAAAACTATAGAAAATGCTGCTTGTGGAGGTAATAGACTCCCTTGAGATCTTAAAATGGCAGATTTTGATCGAATTAGCGCAAGTGAAACAGAGTGAACACCATCAACTTGTGTTGAAGATCCAAATGGATGCATTTTGCCAGCTGCAAAAATGTACTTATTCACCAAAATGACTCAATACAGCATCATTTATCTATCCAATAATCTAATGAGCTTATGTAGATAGCCAAACACACATAAATTAAAATAATGGTCAGCCTAGCAGGTAAATCTACTTTGTACTCAAATCTCAACACATCATACTTCTCACTTTTCAGCAACAAAACAAAAGGGGAAAATGTATTTATTTTAATCATTTTATCATGCTGTTAAAAATGACATTGAAGAAAATACAATTTCTTTTATACCTAGTAAACTCTTCAGCCAAAATTGATAAACAACAATCACTTTCAGATTTCAAAGTTTTGCAATTTCAATCAATTGTCAAAAATAGTAGAACAAGCAGGATAGAAAATAGAAACTGAAAGTTAAATTGAATTCTGTGTTACACATTCTCTTTCTATTTCTTTGCTTCAAATTCAGGTCTCCAAAAATTTTTTTTTTGGAACCTAGTCCACCATTCTTATTGATCTATATAACAAAAAAAGTAAATCGCAAATCACCTAAAACAAAAGTTCAATCACCCAAGTTTTTTTTTCCAACTCCCATTAAAAAAATATTATCAGATTAATATGGAATTAAAAAGAGTTGAAGTCAAATGGAAAAGAATGATAATTAGGCTGTTCTAACCTGTCAGCTTTATTCAGCAATGTTTCTTGAAAACACCTGGTGAATGTTCTAAATCTATCTAAACAGAGGTAATTCAAACAATAAATACATAATGGATAGAAAGGAAATGCAGCGGTGAGAAATTTCAGGAAAAAAATTTATTTGAAGTAAAAAAAAGAGTATGCTGACCTTTAATTAATAATGTTGCAGAGAAGAGATGAGGTAGTGCAGCAAATAATATGGCAATCGCAGTAACTTAACAGTACATTTACGTCATAAACAACCATCCAAACCCACAAAATGATCATCCAATAGGTACAAAGTATCAGTCATGGTAGAACATGATAGAATTACAATGACAATACCAACTTCAATTCCATGTGGAGATGGTTTTCTAGCATGTATAGTGAAACACTTCAATTTAAATTACTTCATCAAAACAGAAACAAAATTGTATCATAATTATATGATTTTGAAATTATGTAGACACAAATAAAACTTAAGCACCACTTCAAAAACCAAAAAAAGCTTTTTAATTCCTCAAAACTTTTCTAATCAATCTAATGAATCACAAAGTCAAGCAAAAAACAGAAGTTAGCATCTTGCTATATTTTAATATTTTTCGTCACACTTATAATAGTAATTGAAAGCCTATAAATGCGTACTTTTGGATGAGCACATCAACCAAAAAGGCTTCACTTTTACTCCAACAAAGAGAATGCCTTTATTACAAAAGAAGTGTAAGACTTATTTTTGCAAAACACTAATTGCAAATGCAGGTATCAATTATACAAAAAGGTTTTAAGAAATAAAATTTATAACAAAAATCTTTGTCAAAAGTATACTACGATTAGAATCCCTAAATATAATAATAATTTTAAAAAAAAAGTTGAAGAAACAGATTAAAGAACCAAACAGATATGAAGAATGCAATTGCAAAAAAATACTCTTTTCACATAAACCATGCATGTCACTTAAAGAATCTATCTCATAAATATGGTCATTAACAAACTCTTCATGGAAAAAAAAAAAAAGAAAAAAAAAAAGAAGAAAACTTGAGTAAATATTCGAAATTCGACAATCTCACTCCCCCTTACAAATAACAGAACAGGTAAAGGAAAAAACAAAAAAAACTCAAAAATTATAATTTAATTATTAAGTTTAAAAGATAACCAACCATTAAAATTTAGGTAGGTTTCGATATTCTAGAAGCTGTATTACAGAAAGTTACTATTGTGAAACCTACAGTTGGTACAATCCTCCATGGATTTCAATTAAAAAATACATTTGAGCAGTTCATTGAGTTACAAAGCTAAATTTTCAATAAAAACTCGAAAACTAACATCAAATGGTGAGTGCACGCACATATGACAAATTTTGTGAATTATAAAAATCAACAGCTATCGTAATTGCAGATATGAAGAATACAATTGCAGAAAAATACTCTTTTCACATAAACCATGCATGTCACTTAAAGAATCTGTCTCATAAATATGCTCATTAACAAACTCTTCATGGAAAACAAAAAAAAACTTTAGCAAATATTCGAAATTCCACAATCTCACTCCCCCTTACAAATAACAAAACAGGTAAAGGGAAAAACAAAAAAAGCTCAAAAATTATAATTGTAATTAGCAATTAGACAACCCTTACTATTACAAAGTAAAATGTCTCAAAAATCAACCAATACAAACACAAATAAGTGCAATTGATTAGAAAGCATAACGAACAAAAATTTGAGATTTCCAACATTCTATAAGGCTATTGGAAATAGGATTGAAAAAATTAAAGCAGTTCCTACTTTCTATTAAATAAAAAAATGAAAAGAAATATCAATAGAGACATATATCAATAGAGAAATAATAATAAAATTAAATATCCAAAAAGGTAAACAACAAAGGCGATTGTATTCTCCAAGCATTCAGATTTTTATAAAAATACAGACTAAACCAAAATCTGCCAAGCTTAAAATAAATTTAATCAATACTACAATCGAACAAAACAGGACTCAAGAAATTGTAAAAATAAATGAGGAATTAGGGAAAAAGGTAGGCAAACCTTAAACCTTAATTGAGTAATGTGAAAAAACAGTATTTAACAAAATCTTTGTTATCTATCTATCTGCTTGAAATGCTAATTGAATGGGGAAAAAAATTGCCTACCTTTTACTAAACCCATATATCTTTGAAAACCCTAGAAATGGTAATTGAATAGAAAACCAAAAAAGGGAGAAAAATGCCTACCTTCTGAATTGTCTGTTGTTGAAGAGTAGAGATGGAAAGCTAGAGAGAAAAAGTGAGTTAGGGCAAGAAGGAAAGAACCAAACAAACAACATCAAAATCTGAAATCTACAAACCGTAATAGAAAATCCCAAAACATCAAAGCAAATATCTAAATCTATACCTATCCAACCAAAATACCCAAAAAAAAAAGTCATATTAAATACCCAAATATAAGAAAGGGGAAAAATAATAACTAGTGGCAGTTTCGGCAAAACATAGATCTGCACAAAGCATAAATTAATTCAAATTTTAGGGGTGAACTAAGAAAAAAGCACAAACATAACAAAAAAACTACCAAACAAAATACAACAATCGAACAAATAGAACTCAAGGAATTGTAAAAATAAATTGGAAATTAAGGGAAAAGGCAGCCTTTTCAAAACCAAAAAAGGGGAAAAAAATCCCTACAAACGAAAAACAGAGCAAACTACAAATGAAAAACTTTAAATATATACTGCAAAAACCTTAACAACAATGGTAGAGAAGAGACATGGGAAACGAAAATATAGAAAGGGGAAAATATTTCAACAAAAAATTAAAAACAACATAAATGAAATGACAGAACTTTATTTTTTTGGCAACACATAAATCTATGTTCTTCAGCACCAAATCAATTTAAGTTTGAGAGAAATCATCAATAAATCTACACTCCACAGTAATTTTCAAAACCTTAGAAACGGTAATTGAATAGAAAACCGAAAGAGGGGAAAAAATATGCCTACCTTCTGAATTATCTTTTGAATCGCTTCTAAATCGCCTGTTGTTGCAGAGCACGAATAGAGGTTTGCAATGTTGCAGGGTTTTTTTTTTTTTTTTTTTTTTTTTTTTTTTTTTTTTTTTTTTCATCTGTTTGATGGGTTGGAACACGCTAGTCCGATCTGTGTGTATATGGAGGTATAGCAAAGAATCGCAAGTTTGAGGGAGTCCGAATTTTGATCGGGTAATATGGTTTGGGTTTTAGGGTTTGTGCTTTTGTTTTTTGTTTTTTTGTTTTTGTGGATAAGCGGCTAGTGTCTTATAAGGCTTGCATCTTCTCTCTCTTTTTTTTTGGATAAGTGAATGGGTGTCTGAAAGTAAGTCTTCAAACATGGTAGCATCTCCTAAAGGCTTTTGCTATTATATATAGTATTAGATTTGCCCATTATAAACCACTTTACTAACTGAAACTCAGGAACAACAACATAATTACAATTAATTTTCTATTACTTTTCTAATTCAAAATTTGTTTTCAAATGTTCTCTTCCATTCTTTCCTTCTTTGGGTTTCAAGAGTTATGGGTGTCAAATATTACCTAGCGGAAAAAAGAAAAAAGAAGCTCTAGATGAAACTACATTGAGATAATAAAAAATTAAAAAAAAAAAAAGTAGGGTGGAAGAGATAATAGATCCAATCTGAAAGTGGCACAAGAGAATAGAGAGGAGGAACAAAGACTTAGAAAGAAAAAGGAAAACAAAGAAGGATATGGCAGACATGTACAAGGAAAGAGAGAGTAGTAGTGGTAGTCTGGTAGAAGAAGATGAAGGGTAAAAGAGTATTGTAAATATATTCATTTGGCCAAAAAAAGAATATATATGTAAAAGGTTTTAAACAATAAGTATGGAGAGAGAAACAAAACTGCTATTAATTAAGTGAATAATGTGTAAATTAATTAGCATTTAATGCTATTTTTTTTACCGTTAGATCTTTTGAAAATCTATGGCTTAAAAAAGGTGTAACTTTTGTAGAGTTACACTAGGTGTAACTTGAACTCATCTCATAAATATATGAAATTATTTTTAATTTCTTTTCCTTATTCTATTTTTCATTTTCCTTTTTTTTTTATTATTCTTTTTTAAATTTCCTCCTCTCTCAGTCTCTCTTACCCAAGCCACTCTTCATGGTTCAAACCTCGTTGGCTCACGGGCATAAGGTGTATAAGGTGAATCGAAAATAATCTCAGCCGTCCATTACACTCTGCCATCATCGACGGTTCCTCAACCAGAACAAATGCTGCCGTTTTCCGATTCTTTTTTTACTCTAGTTCCATTCATGTAGTCTAGGCCATTCATTGTGTATTCCATGTTTAGACTTACATAGGTGTATTTTGCGTTGAGTATTCCATTCATTGTGTATTCCATTCATGTAATCGCTCTTTGGAACTTGTTGCTTGATAAATCAATTGTTGGGAAGATGGTTAGGACTATTACTAATTTTGTCTCCAATCCTTTCATTGTGACCTTTATTGAATCTTGATAAACACCACTTCTCCTAGATCAATCATATAGATCAAAAGGATATGGTCCATCTTTATCTTCGTCAATAATCATCATGGCTTTCAACATTTCAAATTAATCTCTCGATAAAAGACCAGTAAACTCATTGCTAGAGAGGTTGAGAATTTGTATTTTAAAGAAAAGCATCACATTACTTTTATGGTTTCCTACGGGACCATGAAACCAATTAAATTTCAAGACAAGAACCATAACTCCAAAAGACAGGTATAATTCTCTATGTGTTACAACTAAAGTTTCTCAATTAAATTCTTCTTAAAAGGAAAACCATTATTCAAATATGTTGAAATTAAGGACTACAACAGCCTTGTTTGTTGGTGTTGACTTTTTGCTGATTTTTATGAAGGGAAAAGCAAAGTAGAGACTGTGTTATTTTGTTACACAACAAGCATTTTTTTGTACTTTATGATTCCTTTCTGTAAGGTTGAATTTAATCAACCATCTTGTTGGTTTTATTTCGTACCAAATTTGCTTGTATTTTAGCAATTAGTAGCCCTGTATTTAGGTGGGATTCATGTAAGGGTAGTGTGTGAGAGTGTGTGAAGAAATGTTCAAGTTTGTGCAAAGATGTAGGGACTTGCGACTGGAACTCGCGGGTGGCTCGCGACTAGCAAGTCGCCAGATGAAGGTCACGTGTCAAGCATGCGGGAAGCTGAAGCGTCATGCCAGCTGTTGCACTACAGGACAAAATGTCCAGACTGGCAATATAGTTACCTCACAGCTTGACCTCGCGACTCAGTCAAGTAGCGAGACCAAACCGCCAGCCAGCTCTGTTTTGAAAAACTGACTCTTCGCATTCTAAACACACACCACTATATATAGACCCTTATACCCACGAAATGTAGAGAGCTTCCAAAGAGAATTTTAAGAGAGAAACCCTAGAGAAAAACAAGATTGATTCATCCACAATCTTCACCTAAGAGACTCTTCAAATTCCTCTACTCTCTTCCTCTCCATTAATACATTCTTGAGAGGTTCTTGACCAAATCCTTTTCTCACCATACCCGTATCTGTGAGAAGGTTTATTTGATGCTTTGGGAAACAGTTAGGAAGGAACTAATTCACATTGGTTGATGCTATGGGCTATAGCGGAATCTGGTAAGCTAGAAAAGAAAAAGGTTCGGTGCAACCTCGTTGGAGCAAGAAGCTTGGAGGGCTTAGATACACTGGGTAGATTAGGCTTGAAGAGTCTATTGCTGTTCATGCATCCCAACTACATTTTCTAGTGGATTATTGACTCCTTGGAGGGCGGCGGAGAGGTTTTACGCCGAGGACTTCGGTTTCCTCTTCGATAACACATCGTGTGTTGTCCTTGTGTTTGCATCTCTCTTCCCTTTATCTTTGTCTTTTATTTTCTGCTGTGGATATGATTATAATTGGCTTATACTGTTTATCAATTCTGTGTTTAGCTTATGTTCATGTTCCGCACGTTAATTGTTTGATATTAAGCTTGAGTTGATAATTTGTTTTTTGGGGTCTAAACGTTCAAGGGTGTTTTATACACATTTTGAACATTCACTTTCTCTTACACATGACATCAACAAGGATAGATCGGTCTCAAAATTGTTCAAAGCCCTCTTGCCAGACCTTTAATGGATCCAAATTGATGTAGATCATCCTTTTTATACCTTCCAATCTGCTGCTCCTCATACTTTCCCTTGGCTGGCTACAATTCTTTTAGTGAGCTTGGTTCATACAATATAGGAAAACGCCCCTGACACTAATTGTGCTTCTCTCTCTCCATTAGTGTGATTATTAATTTTATATTGACAGGAAAGATTCTAGAATGTTCAGAACCATACCAAAATTTTTTTCACCCTGATAATCGAACCATTCCGGACATTATCTAAAATGGATTTGGACCCAAATTATCTGGTGAAACTATTGAAGAAATATCAAATCTTTTTTTTTCTGAACGCAAGAAAAAACGTGGGTGATTCCTGTATAATCAAGGAGAGTGAATGGATGAGGAAGAACGTTTCTTTCAAGGAAGAACGTTTCTTCCAATCTCTATTCCTCTTCTTACGATTGCTTAGTAGAAAGTAATTTAGCAACCATAAAAAAAAGATTACTTAGTAGAAAGTAGAATCTATGGAGTGTAGTTTTCTTTCTCAAATTTAGAATTCTTCAGTAATTTTTGCCATTATAAATATTTCATCTATCATTTTTTATTGAGATAAATAAAATATTAACAGGACAACTGAACACAAGGCCATCCTTTGAACTAAGTCCAACATGCCACATAGTCTCAAAAAAAAAAAAAAAAAAAAAAAAAAACACACACACACACACACAGATACATACAGAAATAGTCTCAAATATAAAATACATAAAATAGTCTAAATAGAAGTACAAGTGAGCACAAGGCTAGCCCCGGAATTAAGCCAAACATGCCATTCAATCTCAAAATAAACAAACAAATACACAAAATACCATCAAAGAGAGGCTAGTCAAACAGAGCACCCCTTTAATGCATTAATTTCTTCTTTGTCCAGGTCTTTGATTATTAAGCCTTCTCTTCTTGTCCTTTGGTTTTCCTTCAATGAACCTTACTAGCCATTTAGGTTTTCTTATTTTAAACACAACATATCCCATAGCTAATCCAAACAATAAGCCACATCCATAGCCAATTAACACAGCCTTCCAACCAAATCCGCTTGCAAACAATGAATCATTGTCTTCTTGGAATGTTGATGGTGGTGCTGGTTGTGTCAGCTCATTAGTGCCACATTTACTTGACAATGGAAATCCACACAATCCTAGGTTTCTATCATAGGAGTTGTTTACAAATGTAGCAAATTGTTTGCCTTGAGGTATGGGTCCAATAAGCCGATTTTGTGAAAGATTTAACATGGCCAAAAATGTTAGATCTGTTAGTTGCAAAGGAATTTCTCCAGTGAGGCTATTTGAAGAAAGGTCTAAGGATTCAAGTGCTGACAATTTTGCCAATGATGATGGGATATAGCCAGTTAGGCTATTATGGGAAAGGTTGAGTAGTCGAAGGACTGCAAGCCTTCCAAGTACTTCTGGAATCACTCCTTGGAATTTGTTACTTGATAAATCAATTGTTGTGAAGATGGTTAGGATTCTCTCTAGTTTAGTTTCCAACCCTTTCACTGTTACCACCACCGAATCTTGATATGTCACCACCACCACCGTATCTTTATATTGACTACTTTCACCCATATAATGCGGTTCATGTCTACCTTCATCATTAATCATCATGGCATTGAAATTTTTAAAATAATTTCTTGGTAAAAGACCTGTAAACTCATTGTGAGACAAGTCAAGAATTCTTAGCTTAAAGAAAAACACCCCACTAGTGTTATGATTTCCTATAGGTCCATGGAATTTGTTGGATTTCAAGACAAGAACCAGCAGATTGGTAAGAGCTTCAGACCAATAAGGAAATAAATCATTAATCTTGTTGTTTCCGAGGTCAAGAACTTCCAGATTTGTACAGTTGATAAAAGATTTTGGTAATTGCCCTTTTAAATTATTGTCATTGAAGACAATACTTCTCAACTGATTACCCTTTGCAAATGTATCAGGTATGGTACCCTGGAAATTATTCATTTGCAAATTCATCACCCTAAGATAATAACTAAAGTTACCTAAACATTGTGGAATCTTTCCTTTCAAACTATTACTAGAGATATCCAAAATTTCAAGAAAACTTACGTTGCAAATCGCTGCGGGTAATTCACCAGATAAGCTATTGTTTCCTGCAGATAAGTATATAAGAGACTTGGCGTTTTTGATATCAGATGTAATTGGGCCTTCAATATCATTCAACGAGATATCAATTATGTTCATGTTCAGTAATCCCCAGATTCCAATAGGAACTTTACCCGAGAGTGAGTTATTGCTGACCTTAAAACGATGTAAAGTGGAACAATTGGCATAGCTTGCTGGAATTTCACCGGTAAGATTGTTTTGCAACATTAAAAGCCCCCACAAAGTACCTTGCTTGCACATATCTGGTGGAATTTCACCGGTAAAGAAATTCTCAGAGACGTCGATGAAACCAGTTTTAGCCCAGGAGAGAAGGTTATGAGGCAGCGGACCTGTGAAGCTGTTTCTATATAGAGAAAGGTTCACAAGCTTCGTGAACTTGCCAAACTCGGCCGGTACCTGGCCAGATAGCTCGTTTTCAAATAGTTACAGAGAAACCAGGTTATTCAAGAACCTCAACTCGGATAGATCGCCTTCAACATAGTTCCTAGACAAATCAAACAATTCAAGATTTGTGAGGTTTCTTAGACCGATAGGAAGCTTTCTTGTGAATGAATTGTTGTAGAGGTCAAGCAGCCACAGGTTGACTAGGTTCCCAATCTCAACTGGGATTTTCCCCGTCATGTTATTGTCGGAAAGCATCAAGTTGATTAGCACTTTAAGGTTTCCAATCTCTGCTGGAATTGTTCCTTGGATATTGCAATTGGAGAGATAAAGCCACGTCAGGTTAGTAAGCAGCAACACCTCATTTGGAAATGGAAAAGGATTAAAAAGATTATTTCCCAGGCTCAGCTGGACAAGGCCGGTCATGTTTTGGAGTGATTTCCACGGGAAAGTCCCCGAAAATCCGCTGTTGTTGAGATACAAATACTGTAGTTGGCTTAGAGAGGATATGTCTGGAACCGACCACCCTTGGAAGAAATTGTTACCCAAATCCAAGTATTGCAGTTTGACACAATTTTTCAAGTCGTCCATAATTGGACCGTTCAAGTAGTTGAACCCGAATGAGAGCTTTTCCAATGATTGGAGCTGGCATATGGAATCAAGAGGAAGAATCCCAGTTAAATTTTGGCCTGAAAGTTCAATTTCTGTAACAGAACCGTCTGAGTTGCAGGTGATTCCAGTGAAATTGCACATGGAATTGCTGGATTCCCAAGAAATGAAGGCAATGGTGTTTGATGTTTGAAGAAGGGTGGATTTTAGTTTGATGAGAATTTGAAGGTCATCAGATTGGATCCCTGAGAAAAGGGAGAAGAAGCAAAAAAGAAGATAGAAAGGATTGAGAAGTGGCCGCGACATAGATGCTACTTTTCTCAGGCACGTTGGTTTTTTAGTGCTGGTTAGGTTACCCAATGCTTTCACCTTAATCATAGGTTTGAAATTGTGGACAATGGTCACCATGTCATGAAGATGAGTAGCCCGTAGAAATAAGAGGATAGCCGCCACGGAAAGAAAGTAGAGCCACAAAACGACCGGCAAGAGAAGGAAACACGTTTTAGTTGCAAATAAGTGGACCAAATTGGTAAGGAAAGGCCCTTCTGATTACGAAAACATGACTCTGTAGAATGATTTTGGGCAAGTTTGTTGATTACTTTACTTTGGAGACTAAAACAGATAATGGTCCCAAGTCCCAACATTACTGAATATTGACCATGTGATTAGGAACACTTGACTTTAGCTAGCCAGTTATTCCCTTAACAAAAGAATCTACCAGTTCTTTTTTTTGGGGGAAGAAAGTTGGCCATTAATAAATGACAACTAGAGATGCTGTCTAAATCAAGTAGTCCTCACTCATGAAATTCACGTTCATATAATAAAATATCATATTTGAGACTTATTAATGTTTGTACAAGAATAAAAAATCTTCAATGTCGCAATGAATTACAGGAGGCATGTATCTTGTTTCATTAAAATTTATATGCTTTCATTACTTTTTTTATTCTTTTTTTGGTTGAGAAATATGTTCTCGTTACTAAAGCAGTGCTAAATATACTGAGTATATGCTGTCTCCACGAGAAACATGATTATTGCATTACAACCATATAGTTTTAGAAGGAATTTTTTTTTTTTTTTGCTAGGTAAAATAGGGGAAGGGGGCCTGGTGAGATTCGAACTCTAATGCTCAGGATATGCTAAAACTATTAGGGTATCCCTCTTGAACCTCAAACTGATACAATTTATTTGACTAGTTACTCCAATATTTACGCCATTGCGTACATATATAAATAGAATCCAACAACATCAGTACTAGCATTTTGGTTCTAACAAAATTAATAAAATAAAATAAAAAGAACAAGAACAAGAACAAGAAGAAAATCTAGCATTTTGAATTTTTGTAAATGTAAATGTAAGTTATAATTTCAAAAAAAAAAAAAAAATGTGCTTGGTTTCAATTTATTTTTTTGAGCCTAGTGTTAAAATTAGTGTAGGGATAAAGGCCCAGGGCCACAAAGTGGGCCTTGAGCTCGGTCCGAGGACGTAAACTGGTCCGAGAAGGGACGAGTAATTGCAGGGAACTCCAATTTCAAAGCTCCACAGGTAAGGAAAGAATGGAAGATGATCTGAGGAGGAACACCTCCTCGGATATGACGAACACGGCCCAAATCTACATTCCAACGGTTAAGGCAAGATTCCAAAAAACTCAGGCAACACAGATAGGCGTCAAACGCATATGAGTGGTGATGGGAACTTAGAAATATCTAAAGAAAAGCTGCCACCACCACATTAAATGCATTGCAGCTACTTTTCTAGCTACATTTATGTTGAGAAGACCCTTGAACAGTGTTTCCTTGGTCACCGCAACTCACAGAGAGGCTAGAGAAGATGTCTGATGGGACAGGTACTCAAGTAGCAACCCAAATTATTGACAAGTGTAGGGAAAAGATTGTCCCAGAGGGACTATATATTAAGGGAGACCCTCCATAAGGAGGGGGAGGAAAATAGAAGAGAAAAGGTACACTGTAGCAATGAGAATAGCACTTGTAATCAGCTCCTTCAAACTATAAGAACATTGGTCTCCTCGAACAATACATGAACCTGACCTTACGTGTATTTTTCTTGCATGACTGCCTTACAAACCCATCCTAGTCATTGTAACACTAACTAGAGCCCAGCTCTCCAACCCACTCTCTACAAATTTATTGAATTGGGCTCACTAACCTACAACCCCGTGACCATTGGGCTTGGGCCGCCAGACGTGACCCTGCAACTGGCACCGTCTGTAGGGAGAGCTTGTGTGATAGCGAGTGTAGCGGTGAATGATGGTAGGATCAGGTCCACACACAACCTCTATTGCCAATACCACCAAGACCACAGGCACACCACAGAAGATTGTAAAAGTTTGTGGGACCACCTAGATCAGCTTGTCCGCGAAGGAAAGCTGAAGCAACTCTTGTATCACTCTAGTGGTCAGGGAGGCCAGACGAACTCAAGACCTCAGAGAGATGAATCCTCGAGACCTTCCTTAGGAATGATAAATGTCATCTTCACTGCTCTAGGGAGAACTGGATCATGTTCTTCCAAAATAATGTCTATGGCTCAGCTATCTGCCGAGGATGCGAAGCAGGAAGCGAAGAGGGCAAGGCGGGAAATCTAGCCGATTCTGGGCTTCTCGGACGATGATAAGATCAGAACCATCCAACCCCACGACGATACTTTGGTGGTCGCCCTCAGGATTAGGAGATATGATGTGAAGAGGGTAATGGTGGACCAGGGCAGTGGTGCCGAGATAATGTACCTTAACCTATACCGGGGCCTGAACTTAAAATCAGAAGACTTAACGCCCTACAACTTGCCCCTAGTGAGCTTTGATGGGAAGGTCGTCATCCCGAAGGGACATGTCAGGCTACCCATATAGACTGGCTCAAAAGTGGTCGAGGTAAACTTCATTGTGGTGGATGCATTTTCTTCATACATAGCCATTGTCAGAAGGCCTTGGCTTCATACTCTAAGGGCTGTCTCCTCTATGCTCCACTAGAAAGTGAAATACCCGTCGGGGGGACAGATTAAAGAGATTATTAGGAGCCAATCTGCGGCTAGACAATGCTTAGTGGCCGCCATCTGACACTAGTCAGAAGCCGAGTCGTCGGCCCATACTAAAGAAGGCTTATAGCAATTAACAGACTCGGCATCGTCCGTCGACAGGTCGTTCGAGGAGGCAAAGTGCGAGGATTTGATGAAGGTTGTAATCGGTGACGATCGGGAAAAATTCTTCCAGATTGGGGCTCAACTACCTTTTCCAGAGAAGGAAGAGCTGGTAGAGTTTCTCAGACGGAACGTTGATATCTTTGCATGGATTGCTTACGAAGCCTTAGGAGTGGACCCAAACTTCATCTCCCACCACCTAAATGTCAATCTGTCAGTCATCCCCAAGAAGCATACATTCTGATGCTATCAGAGAGGAGGTGAAGAAACTGAAGCAGGCAGCGGCCATCAAGGAAGTATTTTATACTGAGTGGTTGGCTAATACCGTGGTAGTGAAAAAGAAGAGTGGGAAATGGTGAGTGTGCATAGACTTTACAGATCTAAATAGGGCTTGCCTAAAGGACCATTTTCCTATGCCTAAAATAGACTAGTTGGTAGATGCAACCATAGGCCATCCACGGATGAGCTTCCTAGACGCCTTTTAGGGATACCACCAAATACCACTCGCCCTAAAAGATCAGGAAAAGACCACTTTTGACAACCCCACCGGAAATTACCACTATAAGGTGATGCCGTTCGGTTTAAAGAACACGGGGTCTACCTATCAAAGGATGATGATCAGGATGTTTTAGCCGCAGTTAGGCAAAACTATTGAAATCTATATAGATGATATGGTGGTAAAGAGTAAGGTGGTGTCCGAGCACTTAGGGGACCTTGGAGACATATTCGACATCTTGAGGAAGTACAAGTTCTTCCTCAACGCCTCCAAATGCTCCTTTAGCATAGGATCGGGAAAATTTCTAGGCTACATGGTAATCCACAGGGGAATCGAATTTAATTCCAACCAGATTAAAGCTATCAACAACTTGCAGCCACCTCGGAACCCCAAGGAAGTCCAGAAGCTGACAGTAATGATTACTGCCTTGAACCGGTTCATCTTTCGGTTAGCGAATAGGTGCCGACCCTTCTTCCTACTGGTGAATAAATGGAAGGGATTCTAGTGGACCGAAGAGTGTGCCTCGGCCTTCCAACAGCTTAAAGATTATCTCTCTCGCCCCTATCATGTCTAGCCCTGAGGTTAACGAAGTCCTGTTCGCTTACATCGATGTCGCCACTTATGCCATAAGCTTAATCTTGATACGTGTCGATAACGGCACGCAAAGGCCTGTCTATTATATGAGCAGGTCACTACACGAGGCCGAGATCCATTATCTTCCACTGGAGAAAGCTATCTTGGCAGTAGTACATGACACACATAAACTGTCCCACAACTTTCAAGCACACACGGTCATTATCCTAACTCAACTTTCGCTCAGGGCCCTACTCCGAAGCGCTAATTATACGGGGAAGATAGCTAAATGGGCCACAATTCTAGGGGCTTTTGACATCAAATACATGCCCCACACCTCTATCAAAGGCCAAGTCTTGGCGGATCTAGTGGCTGAGTTTGCTGAATCCCTGTTAGAAGAAGAAACGAAAGCACAACACATGGATGGAAAATCAGTTGGCCTGATCACCCAGCATGGCCCCCTATCTTGGAAAGTGCACGTTGACGGTGCCACAAACCAAAAGGGTTCTAGAGTAGGGTTGGTGCTTATGTCCCCTGAAGGGATTACCATTGAGAAGTCACTTAAGTTGGAGTTCTTGGCCACCAACAACGAAGGTAAATATGAGGCTCTGCTAGAGGGAATGACTATGGTTTAGAGAATGGGCAGAAAGGCAGTAGAGGTGTTCTCTGACTTAAGATTAGTCGTCGGCCAAGTCAAAGGAGAGT